>NW_004624742.1:7683546-7701590 GCF_000247695.1 Heterocephalus glaber | reverse complement strand
CTGTGGCGTGGAGAGCTGTTTTCCATCCTTTTACTTTCAGTCTATGAATTTCTTTTGAGTTAGGTGTGTTTCTTATATACAGCATATTGCTGGATTTTGCTTCTTAATCCATTCTGTCAGTCTATTTCTTTTGATTGGTGAATTGAGGCCGTTAACGTTGATGGTTATAATTGATAAATATTGATTCATCCTTGTCATGATGTTTTACTTTTGTTGGCTCTCGTATTTATTTTTCCCCCTTTCCCTTTAGTTTCTTACTTTGCCTGGTGGCTTCCCTCTCTTGGCCCTCATGGAGTTGTGACCTTCATTGTCTTTTTCGAAGATATTGTTTAAAATTAGTTGTAGTGCTCATTTGGTGTTCATGAAATTTCTCAGGTGTTCTTTGTCATGGAAGTATCTAATTTCCCCATCAATTTTGAAAGATAATTTTGCAGGATACAACAGTCTAGGTTGGAAGTTATTTTCCTTTAGGGCTTGACATATTTCACTCCAGGCTCTCCTCGAGTTGAGGGGTTGTGTTGAGAAGTCTGCTGTGATTCTAATGGGCTTTCCTTTGTAGGTGATTTGTTTCTTTTCTCTGCATGAGGAGAAACAGTCCATGGTAAATCAGGCAAGAAGCAGCAAGAGATCAAGAAAGGAGGAGGGATATATTCACCTTTCTAGGCCATGCCCACAGTGACCTTCTCCCACTAGGGTTCACCTCCCAACATCACACTCAGTGGACTAAACCAGTGATGAATATCACACCCATGGTCCAGTTACCACCTAAAAGATCCATGTCACCTCCCAAAAGACCCACAAATGAGCACATGAGGTTTTGGGTGGGTGGAGGCATCTAGATATAATCTATAATAAAGGGTACCAGGAATATATTAAGACAATATAGAGCTCCAGTTTATTAGTTCTTAGATTAATACAAATTCAAAGATAATATAAAAGCCACTGTTGGCTTTTCCAAGATGACTGATGTCTTCATAAATTGCTTCCTTATTTGGAGGGCAATTCTGATGTAACTAGTAAAATTAAAAATGTACATACTGAGCCAGGGATTTAGTTCAGTGGCACCATGCCTGCCTGGCAAACACAATGTCCTAAATTTGATTCCTGGTACCAAAAAAACCACAAAAGCACATACCCTTTAATCCAACAGCCCTACCTGTAAATCGCTTTGTATTTGTCTGAAATTAATAATGCTTGAAGTAAATATGAATGAAAGATAACTTTCATCTAACCTAAGATGTATTGAGGCTAATGCTTTTTTGTTTTCACAGGAAGATTTTTTTTTTTTTAAGACAATAGATAGCACCCGGCTAACAATGATGGTAACATACCATCAGTAGTAAGATCCATCCAAGCATCAGAAATGATAAAATGTGAAGAGGGGGATTTATTTTTTATTTATTTTTGTATAAGAATTGCTAAAATATATCTTTAAGAATGATCTTTGGATCCTTGTAGTAATGAACAATTGAGAATAACCTAAATACTCATCAGTAAGAGGAATAATTAAAATACAGGCATCACAATTGAATATTCTGTGCCACTAGAAAGAATGAAAAACTTGCTATGTTTTGACTTTGAAAAATATCCAAGATATGTCGTTAAAAGGAAAAAAGCAAGTTACAATATAATGCATATATTAGAATTCCACTTAGGAAAAACGATATATATGTAAGTATATAAATTCTAAGCTATCTGTTTGCAACAATGCATAAAACTAATACATAGAAAAAATATACAAAAAACCCCAAATAGTATTTACCTATAAGGGGGGAGGTTGCTTTGGGAAAATAAGGTTTTTTTCAACTATACATATTCCTATTTTCTTTTTCTTTTTTCTTCCTTCCTTCCCTTCCTTTCCCTTCCCTTTCCTTCCTTCCTTCTCTCTCTCTCCCTCCCTCCTGCTCTCTTTCTTCTTCTTCTGCTTCCTCCCCCCCACCTTCCTTTCTTCCCTCCCTTCCTTTCTTCCCTGTACCTTGGATCAAACTCAGGACCTTGCCCTTGCAAGGGAGGCAAGGTGCCAGTGAGCTAAATCTCTGGCCCACTGAGCTAAATCCCTGACCCTTTCTTATTTTTAAAACGAGAATGTAATAATGTTATAGTGTAAATGTTTTTTAAAGTCTTGAAAATACAGATAAATACAAAGAATAAAAACCTAGAAGCCAAACCATCTAGATAACAGCACTACTCACAGTTTTTGTATGTGTCTTTATAATCCTTTGTATATTTCTTTATTCTTTGGGATGAGATAGATAAACGTTCCTTGAGAGAAACGGAAGAAGAGCATGGTTAAGTGGGGAAGATGATCAATCAATTTTGAGTGTGTTAAGTTGGCATCACCTGTGAGACTCTGAAATGCTGTCATCAAGTAAACATTTTAATATTACGGGTATGGTGGTTAGGGGAGTTCATGATCAACTTACAATATTAATGCTTTCTCTTTCAAGTGATGAAGTTTGATATTCATGTATCTGACACAAATAAAAATTAATTTCTCATGGCAGCATAGAGTAACTGTTTATTAGCTTTGGGATTCAACACATCTTTCCTGCAGTTCCCCAGCAGTACCATTTTCTACTTTTGTCCTTTATAGGAAAAACATTTAAATAAAGAAAAGTTTCTATTTTCTCATCTATAAAAGGAAAGTAATGGTACTTGCTTTGAGAGACTATTACAAAGATTAGAAGAATGTACGAAAACATGGTATGTTAGCTGGCTTTCAATATATTAATTTATACTCTGGTTTCTTGGTTTCTTTTCAGATTGTATAAATCTTTTACCTTTTCAATATATTAGTTTTAGGTTTCCTACTGTTTCCTAAAAATCAGAGCTTATTTTTTTTAAAGGTCTTACATTTAAAAGACAAATCTGTAAAACCCAAGGCATTGGGCCACAACCCATACCAGATTTTTACAAAAACAATTTATATTGAGGGGAAAAAAATGGAATCACATTTCAAAACACAGCATACTTGAAATAATCTGAAAATGATATTGTAACTCAAAATCTTCAAGACAGGAAATAAAAGAATATATATATCTTAAATTTTTTTTCATAATTGAAATTCCTCTTTATAAAAATGAAATGAGGAGACACTGAGAATAGCAGGATTCTTCTCTTCTTTTCTTTTTCTTTTAATAACTAATTCCAATAACCTGAAAAGAAATTTTCAAATTTTTCTTTTGGCAAAATTACATTCTTGAATTAAAAGTTATGACTGGAATATTAATTAAATATCTAATCAATTTCAAAGTTAAAAGGCAATTTTAATAAGTCATTATTTTTTGAAATCACTTCTGCGTCTTCATAAAATGTACTGCTATTCTGAAGAACATTCCTTTATTCCTTAGTATCTGGATATACCCCAAGCAAAGTCTGTTCCTAGTAAAGACCATTGTCATCCAAAACTGGAAGTTCAACATTTTTTAATCTGCCTTATAGAAATGTTTAAGAAAGCAATTAACCCATCTTCATGTGACAGTAAGTAAACAAAAATGAGCAATTTAGGCAAGAAAGCTGTTCATGGGTCTTGTAATCAAAAAACAAAGGGAGGGGGTTCCACACAAGATAGCATTCTGCTTTGATGTGAAAACAGAGCTAATGTGAGTGAGACAAAGACAGTAGAGACACTAATATACAAAAATAGAAGCCAGATTGGTATTTTTCATAAAGTATATGCTTGTCTGAAAATATTTGTTCCTGACGTAAATATTCAGTAACCACAGTGATCAGCAGTAAAAGCAATTTCAACAAAATAAGACCTCAAAAATGGACTGTTCTCTGAAGGAGCTGTGCCTATATTATATAGATTGGCTTATTACAACTATTTCCAAAATTTAATTCATACTATTCTTTCATAAATTAAGGGAATTTCATTTGTGTTCCATAGCAAGATGACCAAAAAGGAAGAAAAAAACAAAAATAAACCCTCATGCCTATTAGGATATTGTATTGTATAGCAGTTCAAAACAAATTAATTTGATAGGCATATAGGCATTTCAAAAGCATAATGAAATCCAATTATGTAGTGTATAATGAAGACAAGAGTGGAATATAACATTACGCAGACACTTGCTAAATAAAAGCTCCCTGTAGAACCATTACATGTAAACATTGATAAGGTGAGTGCAGAGTAATTCTGCAGGAACCTTTTTGAAATTGAGCATCTAAAATACAGTATGTTTTTCAGGTAGGCACCAAGTTATCCTAAAAAATTTTCATGATGGTTATTTTGACATTTCTTTCATCAGATAATCTACTTGCATCAACAGTACAAGCGATTTGCCAGGAAAAAAAGTTTCCCCAAACCAAAACACCATTCCAGATCCCTTACTCTTAAATATATCACTCTCATTAGAAGTGCCATCAACATAGTCTTTGCAACTAGTCCAAAGCATACATTTAAGAAGTTTCTATAAATTGTTTGTGATGTTCAATATGTTTAACTCATGCCAAACTTTTCTGATGAACACAGCTTTGTGCTTTACACAAGAATGGAAAACTCAAAATAATCATCATAAAGCTTCTAAGAGTTATGGGAGGATGAATGAGGATGGTCCACAGATATTAAGATGAAATCCACAACTTTGGAATTATGTTTAGAGCAGCCCAGACTAGAAGACAAGCCCAAAACACCATTAGAAAAATGAAATATAATGTCCAAAATGTTTTCTTAAAATTTTGTCTTAACCATCAGTCTGAATAGTGAGAATTAATCTTCAGTTCAGTCCAGCCAGCAGAAATTGACTATGCAATTTTCTGGTGTATTTATTGCACAAACTATGTACGTTCTAGAAGGTTCTTTTAGTGCTACACTGTTGCACTTTTTGTCCATTTGAGGTTGTGCTAATTCCTCAAAGTCATCAGAACAGGCCATGCTCCATCATACTTAGACATGTCACCTGCAATCATTGTACTGATCATTTATGATGTTCCAACAAAAATTTATTCCGTAAATCTAAGAATTTAAATCCTCATTAAGCACTAGTTCCAGTAGGCAATGGCCATTTCTACATCTAATACTTTTTGTCCTGGACTCTTTGCAAAATTAAAAGTAAACTGGTACTCAGTGGCACCATGCCTGCCTTTTAAGCGAAAGGTCCTGAGTTCGATCCCCTGTACCAAAAAAAGTAAACGTAAAAATCCTTAAATCATCGTGGTTCTTTCACTTCTTGTTCCATCTTTGGTATTTGAGCCTTTAGCTTTTCCCTTCTTTTTGACACCAGGAATCGAACTTGGGATCTTGTGCTTGCGAACCAGGCAGTGGCACCACTGAGCTAAACCCTGAGCCTGGCCTTTAGCTTTTCTATGCTGTCACATCCTAATTCTGTGATGCCATCCATGAACTTCTGCTTGGAGAACTCACACTGTGTTGCTGCTCTGAATTTCCATGCAATGATCAAAACACTAATGCTGGCTGGATCAAGTGCCAGGTCACCACAGAATTGCTGTATACCATCTATTCTTATTTTATTTTCATCTTGAGGATCTTTGTACCTATTGTATAGTTGTTCTGACTTCTTCCTGTCCATTGATCCTCTCTTGTATATAAAGGTCAAGATTTTGGAAAAAATTATCTGTTGCAACATTTAACTTCCAGTCATTTTGAGAAAAAACATACTGGAATTTTTTTCCACTAGATACTGTGAAGATTATAAACTGTCGAACTTTATCCTTCTGTGATGATTTCAACTTGTTCATGTTGGTGTCCTCCAGGCCTCTCCCCTCCACCTCTGGCTCCACAGTGAATGGACGAGAGCAGTGGCTCCTTTCATGGGTTCCATTTATTTTTTATTTTTTTAATTTTTTTGGTACCAGGGATTGAACTTAGGACCTTGTGCTTGCGAGGCAGGTGGTGGAACCACTGAGCCAAATCCCCGGCCCTCCATTTATTTTTAACTAGAGATAAAAGAAAGTATTGGCTTGGTAAATTCTTATATAAAGTTAATACATTTAAGTTTTTAAAAATTAATTTTGACTTAGTTTTGATTTTTCATAACTGATTTTGAAGATTGGATTATATCTTCTCATTTTCTTTAAGGTTTGCATAGACATTTGGCCCAAATGAAAATAAGACCTAATGATTTTATACAATTGAGGAGAAGTAATTCATGAATGTCTCATATAATAGAATTAATCAATTTTAAATATTTTTTTCTCAATCATTGGCAGAAGTCCTCAACTGCCAAGGACATCAATAGCCTGCTAGTGTTAGCACTCCAAACTCAGCCAGCCCCAAAGGGTTAAATCAGTTTCCTCAACTGGGATTTGAATTACTTGTCAGTGCTGGGGTCACTCTCACTGTTAAATGACAGATGTTTGCCTGAAAATCCCTGGCATCCCTTCTGGTGATATAAAGATCACTGTCTGCAACAACAGGGTGGTGTTCTTTAATAACTGTTAAATTTATTCTTCAGAGATTTTCCAAAGATGTCCTATTGCTTCTGGAAGACTCCCTTGACACCCAACTCTGCATTTTCTTTTTGCATAATGCCTACAATTTAGAGCCACCAGGCCCCCTGTTGTATAGCTCCTGTATCCTTGGTTCAGTATAACCAAAATACTCATAAATCTCCTTTTCTTCCAGTAGCTTTCTGCAGCAGCTGTGGTACGACAGTAATGTCCCTGATCTATAATTCTAGACAGCCCTAGGGTGAACAGACAGACCAATTGAAAGCCACTATGTCAGATAAAGCGATGTTGTTTGCACAACTCTGTGTCCTCAAGAGGTAGTCATGTAATACTCCCAATTTGTATTCTGCATAAAACTCCTTTTACAAGTTATAAACTTCCTATAGGGAACAAGCATATCCAACTAAAGGATGCTGAACATATGACTGTGTAATGTAATTTTAAACTCAAAAGAACGGACTGATCCTTTTCCATGCTAGAAGCTGAAAGCTGTAAAAAACAATTTCTATTTAAATATATTCTTAAATTTGGAATTCTAATCAATGTTTTCCTGGGATTGTCGGTTTGATATATAAGGTTAGGAATATGATGGATTAATATATTTCAGTTGTACATTTTGTGAAACTTAAGTACTTTATGCATAGTCATCACAAAAATTTGTTTTATCTGTACTTTGTTGACTTACAGTTGAGGTAGCTAATTAAATGACTACTATGATCAAATTAACTGCATTAGAAAAATGTTGGCTAAATGATATAGGGGTGTTTTTATTTTCTGAGATTTCCTAATTCTCTCATTCTGGATCAGGAACCCTTAGTCTTGCCATTATGACACTGGATAGTGTTTTGTTTTGGGGGGCTGTCCTATGGATTGTGGGATTTTTGACAACATCTCTAAATGTCAAAAATCTAGAAATCTCAAAATGGCTAAATCTAGAGTCCAGTAGCATGTAGCTCATTGTGATAATCAGAAATGTTTCCAGACACCGCCAAATATTCTGTAGGAGGCAAAATCACTCTTAGTTGAGAACAGCTGGTCTAGATATATTAAAAAAAGTTAGACATGAAATTTGAGCTCTAGCTGCTCTTAAAAGTTTTAGGACTTACCTAAAATAAAACCAAAAAAAAAAAAAAAAACAAAAAAAAAAAAAAAAAAAAACTTGGATTCACCTGTTCCTGGAAGCATTCTTGAGTTTCCTTTACATTCTTTCCCTTTACTCATTAATAGCTAACTGAGCCCTCCCATTCATTGCTTACTTTATCAGAACATGCATAGAAATGCTATAGAAGTTTCCTTTTCTGTTCTACACTATAGGCGTCTGCTCCCCAGAAAGGCCTGTATCTTACTTTTTTTTTTCTGTCTACAGTTTGTAGCACAGTGCATGGCACATGGTAAATGCTCCAAAAATGAATGTTGGATGAATGAATTTTACAATTATTTTTCTCTTAGATGTGTATATATAAATACATAGACTTTGAAAAATAAACATCTAGTTTTTTCTTTTGCTTTGTGCTATCTTTAATTTTTATAAGCTTATATGAATTTATTTTCTGGAAGCATTAGTCACCTAATTTATATTGCACACTCACTATAAGCCAGATACTAATGTTAGGAGTCAAGTATACAGTTATGAACAAAACAGATACAATCCTAGTCCTTTGGAATCTTAAATATGATTAAGCAGCAATTTTGATCCAGGAAAGACTTATCCAGTACTGTTTGACAACACTGTTTTCCAAAAACATGCACAGCACATGAAAAACATGCCCTGTAGACTTTATGGATTCCCTTCTACTTCAGTGGTCCCAAATTCTTTCTTCTAGCTATTTGCATGCTCAAAAACCCTACTCTGCCACTGCCTGCCTCGAAAGGGCAAGGTCCTGAGTTCGATCCCTGGTACAAAAACAAAACAAAAAAACAACTGACTCAGAGAAATCTGGAGTCAATGATGCCACTAGAATCGTTAGGAAGTAGTAGAGTACTCTATTCTTCAACTGGTCTCTTCCCAAAAAGGCACTCCAGGAATCTAGGGAAGCAGTATTTCAGGAAAGCCAATCTTGAGTGAGAAAAAGAAAGTGTATAGTTTTCTTTCTCCTCCAGTTACAAATGTATCCCTAAGTTTTATTAGGACCAGTCCACTGTCTGAGTACTGTTTGTGAGTACAGCAACAAAAACAGGTCAAATTCTCATTCTCACCACTGAGTGCTCACAGACCTACTCTCCAGTTCTTCTGGGGAATTCCCACCCCTCATTCCTCCTTTCCACACATAGGAGAACTGCCCCATTTGCTCCTGAATATTTGATGTGTGTGTTCACTGACAAACACTGAGGTCTCCCTCTGCGTGTCATTTCTAAAAATATTGCATGAGTATAGATTTGCTATCATGGCAGCAATACCAAGAGTGACCCTGCCACTGCCATTTTGACCACATCTTCTGCCATGCTTCCCCTTACCTATTATGCCACAGGTATGTTGGCCTTCTTGCTACTCCTCTGATACATCACATTTGCTTTTCTCAAGCATTGTGCTTACTGTTATCTCTGCTTCTCCATAACCTTTGCATGACTGCTTCTCTTTCTCCATAACCTTTGCGTCATGCTCCTGTTTCATCATTCAACAATTTTCATCATTCTTCAACTCCCTCAGAGAGGATTTCTTATGTAGTCATTCTCTGTCCCATTACTCTGTTATCACTTACTACTCTCTATCATCTATCTCCACTGGAACATGAAAAGAGGAATTTTGTCTTTTAATTCAGCGCTAGATCCTAAGCACCTAAAATGGTGTTCAGCACTCAGTAAATACAGAGAAGGTTTTTAATGGATCCTAGCTTCCATCAGGATTAGTTTGTTTCAGGATAGTTCTTAGTTTAATTTGAATTCCTCTCAGACTTCTAGGGCCCCCTTCTATACAGAGTTTTGATAAGATATTTGATTTTTTATGCATTGAAGAGTCTTGGAATTAGATGACTTCATTTTGGTTCAGCTACTCAGGGTTGTCTGAGTCAGCACCTCAATTCTTTGGGCCTTTCCCTTAGCATCTCAAGATGCTGTTGTAGCTCCAAGTAATGTATCTACATGTAAAGCAGGAAGAAGAGATAGTGGGGAAAGCAGCCCTGAGGCATATCTGTCTCTTTTATTGGGAAGGAAAATATGTTCCCTGCATTTTTCCAGCAGACTCGTACTTACATCGTGTCTAGAACTGGGTCACATGGCCATCCCTAGCTGCTCAAGGTGGGAGATGGAAAGGGAATAGAGGGCTGGGAATGAGTGCTGGATTAGTTTTCCAACAGCATCTGTCACAGAATCTAAGGAAGCAAGCATACCACTGAAATAGCAACAAGTTCTGGGAGAATAGAAGTGCTATGAGTCAAAGGAAAATAACTGTAAATCAGTAACTATAATAATCACCTCAGTTTGTTGAACACTGAATACCAGAGATTGTGCAAGTTGCCTTGCATTTATTATGCTATTTAAT
This sequence comes from Heterocephalus glaber, assembly GCF_000247695.1. The sequence continues at coordinate 7,691,701 of NW_004624742.1, read as the reverse complement.
TCTCATCCAAACTTGAATAAGGAAATGACTCAGAGAGGTTTAATAACTTCTCAGACATTTCATACTCCAGTTGATACCATGGGTAAGCTGTAGTGCTGGAATTCATGGATGGTTCTGTCTGATGCTAAAGCTTATGTATGTGACTCCCTGATGAGTACAGTTTGATGAAGAATTTTTATAATTAGGGGATCCATGGAATTTGTTAGACTTTCAAAATCTTATCAGTTACTTGAGCTTGAGACATGAGTAATGACCCTGTAATTCAGCTAGCTATTAACATTTACTTTTATTAATTTATTCAGATACAACACATGCAATACACTGGGATAGATAGTATGTATGAGGAGATATAAACATAAGTGAATTATGTTCAAATGCAAAATTCGATAGTATATTTATGAAATTTTTAATGTAGAAGGGAAAGTGTGATTTGCACAGAAAAAGAATACAGTCCTCTTCTAGTATTCATGAAGGATTGGACCCCCAAGGGACACCCAGATCACAAGATGTTCAAGTCTCATATAAAATGGGATAGTACTTATAACTTATGCACATCCTTCCACACACCTTAGTTATCTCTGGACTACTTTTAATACCTAATACAATGTAGATAGTTGTGATTTCTATTATTTAGGGAACAGTGAGAAGGAAGGAAAGTCTGTGTATGTTCAATACAAATGCAATCTTTTTCCAAATATTTTTAATCCATGGTAGATTGAATCTATGGATACAGAACTCATGGATAGTGAGGCCTGACCTTACAAGTTGAAAAGTGATAAATATTAGAGTGTCAGATACATAAGGATAGGGATTAGGTTTGCTTTTCTTTGCCCCAATGTATTTAGACCTGGCATATTACTGTACACAGCTGAATCTCAATATATAGTTGTTTGTTTGAGTTAAAGTAACAGGTAAAATGGGATTAAGTGCTACTGAAAGATTTATTTCAATTGAAGGAGTTTGGGAAAACTTGGAAAAAATGATATTTATCCAAAGACTTGAAAAATGTCTATGATTTGAACATAAAAAACTGATGATAGTAGGGATAGTGGAGGAAAATGTTCAAGGAGGAAGTAGCCAGAACAAGGCACAGAAGAAAATCATGGAGTGTTTCTTGGGAACAGCATGTCTTTCACGTGGTTGCAGTGAAGGCACTTGAATGCAGTAGTAGGGACCCTGCATACCAGACTAAGAAGTTTAGATTTTGTGTTGAGGGGAGAGAGAGAGAGAGAGAGAGAGAGAGAGAGAGAGAGAGAGAGAGAGAGAGAGAGGGAGGGAGGGAGGGAGGGAGGGAGGGAGGGAAGGAGGGAGAGAGAGGGAGAAACAGTTCAGTGATTTCCTTTTCAGCCCCATGCAGTTTTTTACAGTGGAAAGCAGGGGGCAGCAGAGTTCTACTTTTCAAAAGGAAGGCCAGAACTTCAGAAGATCCCCTCCCTGTATCTTTTTGTTAATGAAACTATATCCATTTTTAAGAGAAAATAATCTCTTTCATAAGTTGCTGTCTCTTTTGGCTCATCATATAGATCTGAAGCTTTACTTAGAGCAAATGTATCTTCTAGCTGGTTATGGCAACCTCTGAAAGAATTAAGAATTTGTTAAATAGTAACGATCTGATAGTATTTTAGTTGCTTTTTTTTTGGTACTGGGGATAGAACTCGGGACCTTGGGCTTGCGAGGCAGGCGGCAGAACCACTGAGCTAAATCCCCGGCTCGCCTGATAGTATTTTAATGGAAGGCTGGGGTTAGAATAGCAATGGGGAATTTTTAACTTGGGGGCTAACGCCATCCTGAAGATTCTGGTTTGTACTGAAAAAAGAACTATGGGGCAGGGCATGTAGCTCTATGGTATAGCGTAAGGCCCCATTTTGATCCCCAGAACCCACCAAAAAATTACACCCACCACAGTTGCACTTTTAAGATACTTTTGTTATTATCGTTTCAGTGGTGGTAAATACAGCTCCACAGTCCTTGTTGCTGTTGACTGAGTTTCTTCCAGTAAGGTTCACCTGTGAAAAGGGTGGGAAATGAAGCCACATTCACAATAACTAGATTTCTTTGTTGGTTTCTTTTCTATCAAACTCGATATTATGACATCCAGTTCTTTCCAGGCTGTCCATTTTATTCCCCCAGTCTTCATCTAGTGCCTGGACGACTGCTTGTCAAGCAAGTGGCAAGAGGCATCGCTTCCAATGCTTGGCTGTGCCGTCTCGCACCAGGTGATGTCGCTGCTGAGCCCTAAGCAGTGAGTCCTGCCTTTGCCCTTCATTGTGCCAAAGGCTTGCTGGCCCCGGGCATGGAGGAAAGGTTTGCTTCTCCCTTTTCTGTTTTGCTTTGTTAGGTGGACAAGGGCTGTACTTATCTTCTCTATCATATCTGTGTGCCTACTGTACAATAGGTGTTTGAAATTTTTTTGGTTTGTTTTGGAATAAGCATCACAGCCCTTTAGCCCACTGTCTAATGGAATTATAAATAAAAGTTAGAAACGTTTTTTTTCCCCTTTCAATTCCCTTACTTGTGTTTTTCCTTTCTAGGTGTCAAACAGGTTCCAGAAAGTCCTAGGAGCTGTGTTCAGTGCAAATTGTTGAGTTGGGGGGAGGCCTGAGGCAGGGGCTGCATGCACATCTTTCTTTTTCCCTTTTTTCTTTTGTTTCTGTGCTGGGAAACAAACCTGGGGCCTTACACCTGCTAGGCAAGCGCTCTATCACTGAGCTATAGCGCAGCCCTGCGTACACTTCTTTAATATTGCTCTCTGTTCCAGTCTCACCGTGCTATCTTCTGCTCTTTGATTATGCCATTCCCCTTAAACTTGCGGGCCTTTGTTCATGCTGTTTCTCCCCGTTGTATGCCCTTCCTATTTTTTACTTTATGAGCTTCTCTTTTCTGCCCTAGTTTTCTTTTTTCCCCCATAGCATTTATCACTTTCCAACAAATTATATAATTTTATTATGTTTGTTGTCTGCTCTTTCATTTTAGAAGGTAACCTTCCTGAGAGCAGAGATTTTTGTCTTGTTCACTAATATTTCTCAAGCACCCACAACACTGCTTAGCCCTTAACAGGTACTCAATAAATATTTAAGTGAACAAGTGAATTCTTTCAGGCTCAACTCAAATGTCATCATTTCAGTGAAGCCCTCCATGTCTGACTCTACTTTCACTCCTGGATAAAATCTATTTTTATTATATTATCACATCACTTGTTTATATTTTCAATATAGCATTTAGTCTACTGTATAGAGTTGCTTTTTATTTCAATAAAATTGAAAAGAATAATCAAAATAGTGTAATAAGAGTATTAAATTAGAAGTTTTGACTGAGGCCTTAGAAGTTGTAATAAGTATGAAATTCCAACGTGAAGTGCCATCCCAAGATGTTAATTTTCATGAGTTTCTTGACTCTCAAAAACCTCAAGGGTGGGTCTGGATTTGTAGCTCAGTGACAGAGTACCTGGCTCACTTGTGCCAGGCCCTGTGTTTGATCCCCAGCATTGCAAAAGACCAAACCAAACCAAAACCAAAACCAAAAACCCAACAGTGATTGCCAGGTCCTACCAGAGGTAGCCTGGAGAGTGTGATTATCTTGAAGTCAAAAGAGGAGCTCCAAAGGAACCCTGGAAATTGGGGAGATAGCTGCTTTCTAACTCTCACCTAGTGATAGTAAAAAACAAAGGGCCAGATTGGCCAGTGCTCTAAGGGCAGAAGCAAGGAGACACTGAGAGTTAGTGGGAAAAAATTTCCCCAGAACAAACGTGAGCCCTGCAAGAGTCTGACTCTGGAGTCATTTAAAATTCTTCCAAGATAGCTGTCAGGAGAGGAGGCAGGAGACCACAGAGAAGGGAGGTGACTGGCCAGAGGCATTGCATTTGTCAGATGAAGAAAGGCTAAATGTCCCTAATTTTTTGTATATTTGTATGTTTGTGTTGGGGGTGGGGGAGAAGGGGCTCTGAAGAATCCATAAAATTGTGAGAGTCATCTTTAAATACCTACTGGGCCCCAAAGCAAGAAATTGACCCAAAAGAGGATCAGTCCAAATTTGAACTTTCTGTCCCTGGTCACTCCTCTCTCCCACTTCCTTGCCTCTGGCAAGGTCATTCACTGGTCAGCAGGTTGGGGAGCAGAACAAAGTCAGGCTGAGGGTGGAGAGGCCAGACAGGACTCTGAGAGCAGGAGGCCTCTCTTCCCCATTGCATGCTGCCAGCTTTTGGCAAAACCCTCCCCAGAGACAATTTAACAATTTAATTTAAATTGGGTAAGAAGTCAGACTTCTTATGTGGACTCAACTTCCTGATTTCTGAATTAAGACAGTTTTTATGGCTTAAAGTAACTGGAACACTTTTTTTTGGCACTATATTAATATAATTGCTTCATGATTCTGTTCAACAACCTGTTTGGTAGGAATTCTTATTAACTATCCAGTTTTACACATAGGAAACTAAAGTTGAAAGGAATTGAACAAATTTTCTGAGGTTTACACACCAGTTAGGGGGCAGACTTAATATTTGAACCTAGCAGTTTTACTATGCTTTAGTCTTTACTAGATTCCATTTCCTCAGGAATAGGGTCTTATTTATGTTCGTATTTCCTGTGTATTACATAGGGCCTGGCATTAAGTGCTCAACAAAATTTTAACTAATGAATGGTACACATATATGATTGATAATATTTTATAGTAACATATACAAAATTCAACACATATAGCAATAAGGAACTTTGGAGTCAGTGGACATGGTTTTGAATTTTTGATAGCTATTCTGTCTTTGGGAAAATTAGTTAACCTGTCTGTGCCCCTGTGCCCTCATTTGTAAAACTGAATAATGCTATCTACATCATGGCATTATGGTGAGGACCACATGTAACAAACATAAAGCACCTTTTGTGCTTTGAAATTAACACAGTAAATGTGCCATCATTTGTGGCTCAAAACTGTGATGATGTTTACTTATTTGGATTTTATTTTATGTTTCTTAGTTAGCAGAGATAGTGTTTGGTAATGGTAGACAGTCAGTAAAACTTGAACTGAAGTGGAAGCTCTGGATCAACCCCAGTAGTCCTGTAGACTGACGCCTTCCTGGCTGGATGTGCCTGTCAATTGGCTGCTGCCCATTGTGCCCTGGTAAGGTATGTGTATAGTGGGTCCCTGGGCTGTTCCTAAGTCTCCTTAAGTGAAATTATGTAATTTAATTAAAGATGAAAGAAAGTGTGAGTGTGAAGAAATTCGAAAATTTTTACTGTTAGCTTCCTGTCTTGTATTTTTCTCTCTAGTGGAGGACATCCATTCCTATGATTCCTTCCCTTTGTTTAGAGGAAAAAATTAGCTAAATTTATGTACACTAAGGCATTAACAACTGCTGCTCTTCTCAGGGTCAATTACATTTTAATAGGGATTTAATGCTGTAGCTAGAGGAAGAAGTTGGGCAGGGTGACTGTTTTATCCTCATCAAAAGCATGTTATAAACCCTCCTTGATCCATATCCTGCATAATTTGAAGTATGGTGTGCTTTCTGTTATAATTAATTGTGTCTACATATCCAGTTATGCCTCTGTTCAGAGGAAATCTATGCTGATTGTCTAATTGAGTTTATCTTGTTTTGTTGTTTATCTTATTTCAACATATACATTACAGTCACATCTGGAAGCAGAACCTATGGAACAACCCAGCCCATGGAACATGATCAAAAATTTTATTCTTTTGTGGCCAACTTCCAAGTACAGAGATACTCACAATACATGCTTAATTTATCTATTGTGTTATGAATTATTCTATAGTAAAATCTTCTTTATTTGTCTTTACATGGTGTATTGGTAAATGCTGATGGAACAAAGACTTGATTCCTGCTTAACATATGTCTGTTTTAACTCCAGAGTTAAGATCATCACATAGTTGGTATCACACAGTTGTAAGGGACTTAAGAGAATTCACGGCCCAACCCTCTTACTTTATGGATGAGAGGTGAAGTGATTTTCCCAAACTTATACAGTGAGTTAATTTCAGGAGCTTGATTTAGGACTCATGTCTTTTGACCTTTAACCTGGTGTTCTTTTGCTATTCTAGCTATTATATTTGAAAATATATTAATAATATCCAGCATTTATTTAGTGTTCATTATATCCCAGATGTTATTAATATGATTAGTTATTATGAATAACTTCATATTTATTAACTCATTTTATTCTTGTACCAACCCTGCAACAGGACTGGGGATATAGCTTGGTGGTAGAGAACTTGCCAGCATGCACCAAGCTCTAGGTTTGATCACCAGTATCACCAATATCAAAACCATAACCAACCCAAAATATAGCAAAAAAAAAGAATTTGCTGGGCGTGGCCTAGTCCCCGCTACTTGGGAGGCTGAGGCAGGAAGATTGGTTGAACCCAACTGTTTGAGATCAATCTGGACAACTTAATGAGATCCCTGTTTCAATAACCTCCCCCACAACAACAGCCCTACAAGTGGATACTGTTACTATCCTGTTTTACAAAAGCAGATCCTGTAGCCTAAAGAGATTGAGTAAATTATGCAAGATGAAATGATAGAGTCATCTTGAAAGTAGAAATTTTTGCAGAAGGTGCTATGGATACATGATTCTTAATTTTTCCAGTCTACATCTTTTGGGTATTTGAGATTGATTCAATAGTTCCTTTGGACATCAGAGAGTGATTATCATGGCCATGGTACTTCTCATGAATTTCTCAGAGTAAAAGTTACCTTAGGGTAGCGGTACTCTGATGCCAGATTGCCTCTGAGCATGCCAGTTAAGGTTATCCAGATAACTGTCACTTTTCTGTAGATGTTCTCCTCTTTTTTCAGAGAAGATACACTTTACAGTTAAGGAAAACTAGTGCTGAGGTAGCATGAGCCATGACTCCCTCTCCTGAACTCAACACAGAAACATGAAGACTACTGAGGGCTGGGCTCAGTGGTACAGCTGCCTAATTAGCCTGTGTAACATTCAAGCCCCAGTACCCCAGGGGTGGAGGAAGGAAGGTTATTGAATCTGGGAGAAAGATAAAAAATTGTGACCAAGTTCTGGGGAGATAGAAGTTTGATGAACCCCTACATAGGAAAGCAGTAGTGGCCCTTAGTAGAAGAGTACTGTGTACCAAGTATAAGGAATAGGCAGAGGAAAACTTTTTTTTAGTTGTGCCATTTTTCCTTCTCTTCATTACCTTAAATAAGTTACAACTACACTGTCATAAAAGAAAAAACATAGACCAGGCCAGTAAATAGTGGGAGTAGGGAATAACACCCAGGTTGGACTTCAATCAGGCCAGGGAGATGGGAGAAGGTATAAGCTACATGCCTTCACACTGCCCCACACCCACTACTACCAGGAAGGCTAAATTATAAGATCAGGATAGAGTTCTCTGGGAGGCATGGTGTCTGGGGTGTGAGACTCCAGTGGGAAGGAATCAATCCTAGATCTTAATGCCAGATACTCTCCACTATATGGCAACTTTCCCCTCTTATGCTTCCTAAACTCATAAGAAGAATAGTTTATCTCCTCTCTTCCAGTATACAATACTGACTGATATTCCATAGAGCTTGTCCCTTACGGGAACATAAAGCACTATCAGAAAATATCAGAGAACAGAAACATTACACTGTGAAAGAAAGAAAATAAACAACCATCTATACTAGATAAAGCAGAGTAATGAAACCACAGAATATGAACTTAAAATACGATAATAAATGTCCTCAAAGAGATGAGAGTATAGGAGTATATGTGAAGCAGTAACAAGAAGCTAAGTTTTGCTCTTTTGGTCTTTGCTGCCCAGAGCAGCACTGATCAGACCCAAAGCTCAGCTTCTTCTCAGTTTCATTTTTCTACCCTTCCTGTAATTCGCCTTGTGCTGCCGTGGCTCGTAGGAGACTAGGACTTACTGCAGAGGTTCAATATAAGATTTTCGGTGGAGAGTCGCGCGGAATACGCCGAATCGGCCCGCTGCACAAGGGAGGTCTGTGGACGCCCTACCGAGGTCCTGAGTCGCACAGAACACGCCGAATCACCCCGCTGCAGACAGGCAGGTCTGCCCACGCCCTACTGAGGTCCCCAGTCGCGCGGAACATGCCTAATCAGCCCGCTGCACACAGGAAGGTCTGTGGACGCCCTACCGAGATCCTGAGTCACGCGGAAGACACCGAATCACCCCGCTGCAG
>NW_004624742.1:7640649-7679851 GCF_000247695.1 Heterocephalus glaber | reverse complement strand
ATAAAGTCTTTGTAAATAGGGAAGGGTGGAGGGGGTGAACGGAGGGCTAGGAATGGGGAAAAAATAAGAACCAAGATGCATCATGTAAAGGTACAGTTCCCAATGAGAAATGCAATTGTGTTGTATATCTAAAATGTGCCAATAAAAGAATTTAAGGAAAAAAAGAAGAAAGTGGGAAGGGTGAGGATTAATTGTTGATAATCAGTGTGATATTGGATCATGAGTTAAATTAATTAAATACTAATTAAATCATTCACTAATTTATGCTTTAAAAATTATTTTTAAATGATGTAAATATCTTTAAAAGGACTATATAATATATATTATTTTTGTTTTGTGTGTCCTCTCTATGCCTACAATTTAGAAATAATATTTCATCAGTAATTAGTCCTTTTTCTATTTGAGGGTATCAGCAGTCACTTAGTCAAGTTAGAAACTTCTGAGTTATTCTAAACACTTTACTTTTTTATATCATCCACGTTAAATATATGTGGACCCTTGAGTTACCACCAGCCTGACATACAAACAACTTGGCCTATGACCGAAGTTTAAGTTTTAACTTACAAAGTCTTGAATTATGACCCGAATGCCAGCTGCTTGTGCTTCCAGATGGTCTCAGATACAGATTTGACCCTTAAAGAGTTCTGGAAGGAAGATTACAACATCCTGTGTGGGGTTAATTGAGAAAACCTGAGCCAGTGTCTCTCTAAGGACACTGAGATCTGCCTGTATACAGAAGAGACTATGAAGGCTGTGTAGAGGAGTGTGAGCCTTCAACTGACCAACTTGAGTTGCAACTAGCCCTTGAAAACGAATTGAATTAATAAGTCAAGGGTTCACTGTATCACCAAGTCCTGTTTGGCCACAATATAACTTCTTTGTTTTAGGCCAACATGAGCTGTCTCTAAATTGCAACAGTTTTCTAAATGATTTTTTAAAAATACAGTCTAAACCTCCATCAATATTCATTCGTTCATTAATTTATTCATGCAAATAATTGCCAGATGGCATCCATACCAGGCACTGTACTGGGTTCTGGGTATACAATAAAGAATAAAGTAGAGAGGATCCCTGACTTCGTGGGTTTCTGACTGAGTTAGAAAGATGGGTATAAACCTGTATATGATTATGAAATGTAGTCACTGCTACAAAGACAAAGAACAGAGAGGTATGAAAAACAATAACAGTGGTTAAGGAACCACATTATAGGCAAATGAATCTTTTGAAAGATAACATCTGCTCATGCTTAAATCTTTCATTTACTCCTAATTGCCGAGAAGATTAAATCTTGATGCTTTAACATGGCTCACAAGAAACCATATGTTTGTACCCTAATATTTAGCAAAATACTAAACTCATAGAAGGCTCAACAAATGTTAGTTGAATGAACTAGAAAATTTAATGATGTTTTTAAGACAACCTTGAACATATTGCCTTACTTCATAAAAGGAAAAGAATTGCTTCTATCAGTTTTTGAGCCCAGTCTGCCATGTAGAACTATATATATATTTTTATCATTGAAAACACTGCTAGAATTTTGACGGAAGTATTAGAAACATCCTGTTACTATAAAGTGTAAAACATTGTTTTTTGTTTGTTTGTTTTTTTGTGGCAGGAGAAGTCTGTAGTAAGGGCAGTGAAAAACAGATTGACATTTGGTCATTATTTCTTATCAAGAGTGTTTTACTTGTAATGCTATTTGACAGCTATATTCTAGGTCTGACAGCATTGAACCAATTTAATTCCCACTGAACTGCTCTAAATAGGCAGTATTGCAATCAGTTTAACAACCCCTGGAGGCAATGAAATCTCTCCTTTGAACGAATACTCAAGGGGATGAAATCTAAGATTTATAAAGGGCAGCAAGTATTCAAGAGGGGGGCAAAGTTTATGTGTGAGCCTGTAATTGATGTTTCTTTTGTTGGGAAAGAAAGTTTGAGGATGCTTTAAGAATTAATCTTTAACAAGTTCTAATTTTCACTAACAAGTGTGTTCAAGATGAGTGCAAGAGATATGTAATTCTGAGAGTTGTGTTGCTTCCAGCCAACTAAGAAAATTTGGAGGGGTCAAAAAAGTATGAAAAAGAAACTTTAAAATTAAACTGGAAGACTTTAGCTGTGCCTCTTTGATGTCTATGCCAGAGGGTCACCACCACTGCATACAGCATTGCTTAGGCTTTATGGTAGGCTAAGTAGGTTTGTACTTGCTTAATATGTATGTACTTGTATGAAGAAAATTTCAGCCACATATAGTATTATCCTCATTCTAACTGAATCTGGCAGTTCTACTTTTGTTGGTAGTAATTTAGTTAAATGCAGTTTACGCTGGGTTTAAGATAGTCCTAGGTTTATAGCTTGGCTCCTACCATTACTAGCTATGCATACTTGGAGTTACAGGTATTACACTATTGTTCACAACTTTTCTTCTGTACAATGGGCATGATAGTTCTTACTAAGAAATTTTGAAAATAGGAGGCTTAAGAAAATTGCTTAATTCAGTGTGGGTCAAAGAGTAATATTTGATTTAATTGTGGCATTACTATATGCTAAGTAACTATGCTGTTAGCATCAAGCTGCTTGTTCCTCACAGTCACTATATAATGTAGGTACAATAGTGTGGTAGAAAGAGTGCTCTGGGGGTGGTGTTAGAAAAAATAGGTGGGGATACATAATCAACTTGTTACTTCTCAATCTTGGACCCAATTGCTAGAGAGGTAACTTTGTCCCTGTAAGTGGATTCCCAGGAGCTATCAAAACTTTGAAATTCCTCAGTACATCAGAGTCTTCTTTTTTCCTAGAGTGGTCATGGGGGGCTACTAGCATTAAAACTCCAATGACAACTAACTCTCATGCTCTCTCTTTCTTCTCTCTCTCTCCCTCTCTTTCTCCCTCTCTCTTTCTGTCTCTCTTGCTTGGGATTGAACCCAGGGTTTCATACATGCTAGGCAAACACTGTACAACTGAGCTATATTTCCAGCCCCATATGTAAAAGTATATATATTTGCATGTGTATATCTATATGTGTGTGTATGTGTTGCTGTTGATTCCTACAACTTTGACTATTTTGCCTTTTAGTTTTTCTTTAGTTTTATTTTATGTTTGACACATAATAATTGTACATGTTTGCAGAATATTTACCTTCAACTGGTGTTGTTGGCTACAGCTTCTACAGTGCTAGCAGGACTCTTAATTTTAAGCATCTATTTAATTTATTGAATTCTATTCATTTTGGGGGTCTCAGATTAAATATTTTCTCCTCCAGCAAGACTTCATTGACTCTCTTGGACCTGAGAAGCCTCTCCTGTGTTCTCTGATAACTTCCTACCATAATGCTCATCCTTTTGGATTGCCATTGTGGTGGGCATTTTCAGTTTACCTGTATCTGTTTCTTCTGAACAGATAAAAGGAGAGAACCCTCATGCCTTCCTGAATGCAGATGTGGCCAGACAGTTTGATTTGGCTGATGAATTACAAGCAGAATTGATGTATATCTGCCTTGGCGATTCTGACAGTGTGTGTTGACACAGAGGTGCAAGAGTAGAGGGATGATGCCATGGAGATCATCAACACACACAACAGACTTTGTCTGTGTGAAATACATGCCTTTTCTGCTTTTTATCCACTGAGATTTCTGGGATTGTTGGTTACTGCAACGTACCTTGACTGATACAGCCTTTGCCTGGCTATTGTCTTGTTTCCTTACCTGTCTATAGGTCTGTCTGAAGGAAGAAATTGTCTTGTTCAACTTTCTATCCCCTGAGCCTTGTTACAGGATAGCCTGACATATGGGCAGCAACTAATAAATCATTCATGGCATGAAATAATGATTCTATATCAAGGAAGGACTATCTGAAGATTTAATTTCTATGATAGTCAAACCCTTTGTGCGGTTCTGATGTGAGGAAAGCGATAAAGGAATATTATCTGAGAGGATAAACAAAGATTATGATTCCCTATTTAAAACTTGAGAAAATAATTTCCTTAGAAAAAAGAGGATATTTTATCATGCAAAGATAATTATGCATAAATAGAAAATAAAATGTATATTTTTATTTATGGGCAAAAACAACAGTGAAATATTACAGGAATTAAAGAAAGAGGCTTACGGGCTGGGGATTTAGCTCAGTAGTTCCGTCACCCACCTCGCAAGAGTTCGATCCCCAGTACCAAAAAAAAAAAAAAACAAAAAGCAAAGAAAGAGGCTTACAATATGAAGTCACATTGTAACAATTATTAGGAGACATTCATGTAATTACTTAATGTTGTGTGTTCACTGACCCATGTGTACTGTGGTGGGTGGGAAGAATGAGATCTGACACCTCTCCCTGAAGAGCTCACAGTCAAGTAGAGATGAACAGAGGCTAAGATAATCAGAACACAGTGAAGAGCAAAAATACAAGTGCTCATGGGAAAGAGCTCAGAGGAAGCCTGTATTTATTGAGTTGGCAGGGGGATGATGAATTCACAGAAGTGATGTTTTACTTGTACCCCTCCCTTGCTATAAGCTCACCTTTACTTCCAACAACCATCACCTTTATTCAGCTTCCTACTGGAACCCTTATAATTATCCAACTCTAACATTAACCAACTCCAATACAATAATGACCATGATCCTACTCTCTGACCAAACCCCCTGGTCTCCTCAGTTTGTTTATTTAGCTATGGGGTGTACAGCTGTTTATTCAAACTTATTGAGATTTTTCCTTTCAAATTCCTCCTTTTAAAACTTTTCTCATCTCAGCATAGACTTTCATGGACCATTACTTTGACTACTGTTGTGCTGTTACCCTTAATTTCTTCACTCCTTTATTGTCCTTCTGTGAGTTCATATGGAAATATTACACCTTGGATCCTACCATTTGTAGCCTTTCCATGTTTATATTTAACTACTACAGAAAATAACAGGCCAATTTGAGACATTTAAAAATTATCATTCTCAGGGGCCGGGGATTTAGGTCAGTGATTACGGCACCTGCCTCACAAGCGGAAGGTCCTGAGTTCAATCTCAGGTGCCAAAAAAGAAAAAAATTATCATTCTCAGTTTAACTGGAACCTCAACATTTCTCAATAATCCTTTCATATTTCTCTGTTTACTCTAATTTCCAATCCTCTGTGATGGTAGTTTCAAAACTTCTCCCTTTTCCTAATATTTTCAAACTGTACCACTTTATACCACATATTCAGCAGATGACCTTGCCTATTACTTTTCAAAGGAAATATCAACCACCAAATTGGTACTGCTTTAATTTCCTACAATCAAACCTAAGAAATTACGGATGGGGCTGGGGATTTAGCTCAGTGGTTCCGGCGCCTGGCACGAAAGTGCAAGGTCCGGAGTTCGATCCCCGGTACCAAAAAAAAAAAAGAAATTACTGATGGCTGCTATCATTCATTTGTCCTATTTTGGTAAAATGAAAGAGTTGGGCTTTATCTATCCTAGGCTAACTACTTGGGCATGGATTAAAATACTAGGTTGGAGAAAGGAGATAGAATTTGTTTTTACAATTTAAAAAAAGGGGTCCTGAGACAGAATCCTGAAGAATAGCAGTATTAAGAGAGTAAGAGCCAGAGAAAGAAGAGACCACCAACATGACTAACAAGGAGCAGAAAGTGGGGATGAGAAGCTAGGAAAGTGACAGACAGCTGGGGAGCCAAAGAAAGAATGAATTTCAAACAAGAGGGACATTGATATTTCCTATTTCTACAACCTTGAAGAAGTCAGGCGAGATTAAAAAACAAAACAAGATCTCTCTTTTGTCTTTAGCAACAAACAGGCTCTGAAGGACCCTGAGAAATGTGCTTCAATGGAGAGACAGGAAAGTGTTGAGAACTGAAAGAGAAATGAAGAAATGGAGATTCCAAGCATAGACCTCTATTTTACAACATTAACTCTGAAAAGGAGGAAGTAAACAGGACTGTAAATGGAAAGAATTATGGGAAAGACAAAATCGATTTGTTTTATAATAAAGGCAGTATATTTATATGTCCACAGAAAAGAATAAGTAGAAAAATAGAGGCTAAAGGTATAAGTAAGAGAGAGCAGGGCATGAGTGTTTGATGGAATAAGATTTGTGTGAAAGCAGGAAGGAATAGAATCCAAAGCCTTTTATAGCCTTCTCTTTCTCTACCTGTACTGAACTTTTTTCTTTTTACTCTATATAACCCTTTCGTGCTTTCAAGCATTATCTACGTAATGACTCCCAAATCTACAGCTTTATGCAAAATCAATCTCTTGAGCTCCAGGTCCTGCTATTCAGCTGCCTATTGGACAGCTATCCCTGGCTATTCCCAAGCACTTAGGCTCATCACATTCAAAACAGAATTTATTATTGTTTCTTCCAAACGTGTTATTTTCAACATTTCTTATACCAGGAAAAGAGCTACTGTTCAACCCAAATCCTAGAGATATCTTTGATTCTTCTCTACATTTTTGTCATCTCCTCCCATTTCTTTCTGTGGTTAATTCCAAAGCGTGAGCCTGCTCTCCTCAAGTCAGGGCTGGGCACTTTCCCCCTGTGTTATCATATAATGGACAGCCTTTGCTTTAGAATGTGCCACTTTGTAACTGTCTTTTGCTTTTCAAAAATATGAAATGTTTCATGAATTGTATGTCATCCTCATGCAGGGGCCATGCTAATGTTCTCTATGTTGTTCAAATTGTAGTATATGTGCTGCTGAAACAAGCACTGTAGTTGCCTTTTTACTAGACTCTAAACCTTGTGTTGACAGGCAGGGAATATGTCTACCTCACACTTACACATCCAGTGCCTTGAATACAATGAGTGTTGAATAAGTATTAGTGGAATGAATAATCATGACTGCTAATATTTGCATATCACTTTAAGACATTTATACATTTATGATATAATTTAATCTTCATATACAACCATGAGAAGTAGTAATATTTTCTCTATTTTACTGGTGGAGAAAGATGGGACTTAGCAAGTTTAAGTGATCATCCATTTCTAAGTGAGAGGTTTTCTTTCTTTTCATTTTAGTTCACAGCACATTGTCCCTCAAAGGCAAGAGATTTGACTTGAACTAACACAATTTGAGGCTGCAAGTTTTCCATGTGGAATGCTACAAATTCCCTGGTTTTAATTCTATTGGTAAATGTGTGATTCCAAGTTCTGTGGAAGATTCATAGTGTAACAGAAAAAAGAATGCTACACTCAGGTTGAATATATTGGAACTCTTGTGAGCGTGAATAAATTTCCTAACTTCACCAAGCCTTAGTGTTCTCAAAGGTGAAATGGAATGCACAGTACCTGTCTCAGAAGTGCTATTGGATGAAGCTTTTAACAGATAACTTGACCCAGTTTTGATGATTATCAGTGGTTGTTATTATTACCGTCATCACCGTTGTGATGATGTGTATCCCTCAGTACACTGCTATGCAAGCAACATGATGGTCTCAGGGGTTTCTGCTTCCTGGGGGCAGCTAAAGAAGTTCACTTTCCCCTAGCCAGAGGCAGTTGTTGTTGGTTAGCTTGTGCAAACTCATCTTGAATTTCAGAACACTGAGTCTGTAATGTCACTGAGAGGAAGAATCCAGCCTCACAGGTCAGATAGTACTGGTGTTGCTCTAAGGAGTACACACTGGGTAGGACTGGAGCTTGTGAGAAAATTAGAGTTCAGAATCTCGAGATGCAAATTTAGGGGAGAGGCACAGGGAGGTAGATTATGCTTAGAGGGGGAAGACAAAGGTAGGATTTTCCAGTAAGAAAGGAAAAGTGAGAACTGAATGTAGCCAGAAAAGTTTTGTAGATAGATAATAGTTGCTGATTGCTTAATATGGTTCAGGTATTTTTATCTATTAACTTAATTATTCTAACAACCCAGTCAATTTTGATATTACCTTATTTTTCTGTTGAAGAAAATAAGGCTTAGAAGGGCCAAATTACTTGCCCAAGGTCTTACAGATGGAAGGAAAAGGACAGTATATCAGAAGTTCAGGGTCAGAGTTGGAGCCAGAGGTAATAAGAATATGTGAGCATTGTTATGATGGTTAAGCTTAATTGTAAATTTGGGAGCTGTTTAGGGGATTAGTAAAGCACACTTCTGAGTGTGTCTGGATGGGTCATGTAGATGTGATTTAGGGTACTATATCTGGTCTTGGCTCCTTCTTCTCTGGTACTGTTCCCTTGCTATGCTTCCCAGCTACCATGAACTAAGCAGCATTGCTCCACTAGACCCTTCTGCCATGATGTTTCTGCCTTGGAGCCAGCCAACCATGGACTAAATTCCCTGAAACCATGAGCCAAAAATAAATCTTTTTTCTTTAAGTCAAAGGTGTCAAGTAGTTTGTACAGCAACAGGAAAGTTGACCAGTACAGTGGTGCTCTGGTGAATGCTCCTGACATAGACTCTGGTTTCTTTGGGTTGTATGATGTGCCTGCCACTACTCAGGTGACCACTAAAGAAGCTGACACACCTGGTTGCGCATCACATTCCCCTGGGAGTTTGTTAAGTGTACAGATTCCTGGGCCATCCACTGAGAGGTGCTCAATTGGTAGGTCTCAGATAGGCCTAGCAAATCCATATACCTAATGATTACTCTAGAAAATTCTGAAGCACCTGGTTCCTGGCAGATACTTAGAAGCCACTATCTTAATGCCACCTCTACTGAAGCTTTATACAGGATGAAGTCTTTATACAGGCATTTCTCCCACAAGTTAGCCAAGGCAACTCTAGCTAAAGACTATACTGATTACTCAGTCTTGACTAGGGAAGGGTGGGAACTATACCAAGAAATTCCCTCAACTTTCCAAACTCCAGGTTTCATAACAATACCTGGATTAATAGACTGTACAAATAGAATGCAATATGGCCATAATTCGGGCTATGAAATGTATTTCTGTTGGGCAATATTTATTCTCCATAGAATGCTGCTGGATGGTTAGGTTAGTTTAACATTTTGAATATTGGGTTTGAGTTTCTTAGCAATCATTTGTGTTTCACATTAGTAAAGAAGCAACAAGCATTTTGTCTGCAGCAAGCTAAATCATCCTGAGAGAGTAGTTTACATCATTAGAATATAATGAAATAAGTTGTCACCAACAGTTGCCAGCAGTATTTCTGGTGACTTATAAAAAGGTTTGCCACTGAGGAGAATGTAGCAAAACAGGAGGAGAGGAAGAGGAGGAGGAAGAAGGGAAGGAGGAAGAGGAATCAGAGATAGAGCTCAGAGTTAGGGATTTTTTAAAATTTGTTTTCACTCAGGGTGCCCTGAATTAAAGTAATGAGATGTACTGTACTAATCCTTATTTTACACACTAGTGTTAGGAAGAATAACAGTGCTGTTTCACATACATCACAGCTTCTAAAGATGTATGGGTATGACATACCTCTTTTTTGGGATTATTTAACCCTTCGTAGCCTAGAACATATAATAGCTCTGTAAGAAAGGACTGTCCAGCGTCACAAGCAGACTAGAAAGCAGAATGAAGTCAAAGGATTCTGGGAGCACCATGATAAGATATAACCCATTCAGAGCCTGGTATGTGCTTTCATTTCACTTTAAGCAGGTGTGCTGGCAGATGGACTTCCAACATGCAGATAGATGTATTTATATGCTCATCAGAATTTTCTAAACTAAAAAGCCATTAAAAAGTAACAGTACTCAAATGAAAATAAAAACAACTTGTATATGAAGATACAGGGGGAAATGCTTTAAGAAAAATGTTACATTTAAGAGACTTAAAACCATTTGAGTATTGCCTCTATGCAGATAACTTAAAAGCCACTTAAAAATGCATCCCAGGGTTACATTAACCCCCTCCCCACAAAGCTAATGGATCGTTTTCAGTTTGTAAGGAAATGCCTGGTGTACATGTATGTAGTGAAGTGTCTCTCAGCCTTGTCAACTTTGGTTGTCTACACAGCCTGCAGCCCTGCCGACTCTGGTAAAGCACACACGGCGTCATGGGCTACTGTGTTCAAAACTAACAAGTAGTTCTGCTCTGGACCCTGGACAACGAAGGGTTAATGGATTCACACTATACCTTGCTGAACATGTTTAAGCTAGCAGACATTTTTGAGTCATGTTTACTTTTTTACATAGATGGAGGCTGCCAGAGTGTTTTTCCTTCTGATTTCATGTATTTTTAATAATGATTTGTCTAGGTATAATAATGATTTGGACAAATCTAGTAAAGTACTTGATAAAATGCTCTATGTCAAAGCAATAATTTAAGGCTTCACTAGGAGGCTTTCAAGAGCCTGCTCTCCTCAAAGATGAAGTGTGTAGCATGCTAAATGCTACTTACCACCAAACTTTCTTTTCCTATTGTCGGTTACAGCAATAAAACTCTTGGTTAGGGGAAGCAATGACTCTCAAAGTATGTGAGTTTTCTTCACCTCCAAAGTCATGACCCTGGCCTCAAACTACTATAATTCCTCACCTGAATTTTAGCAATACATGCTAAGTGATCACCTTCTCTTGTGTCTGTGCTTTTCTACACATAGTGCTCCACTTAATAGCCAGACTAATTGTGCCCATATATATATCTGATTGTGTTTAACTACTTTTCTTCAGCATCTAGAAGTCTTTAGCATACAATAGATGCTCAGTAATTATTTGTTTAAAAGAATGAATAACTTTTACTCTTCTGATAAAATTTTTCAGATCTTCCCATTGCTTGCAAGAGACACAGTAAACTTCTCAACAGTGGTTATAAGCCCCTGGCCACTCTGGTCTCTTGCTCCACATTGGATCACCTGCCACTCTCTCCCTTATTGATGAAGTGCTCAATCTCCTCATCACTAAGCTTCCATTCATGCTCTCCTCTCTGCCCAGAAATCATCCTTTCCTCACCCTGCCCACTTTAAAGAAATGAAGTAATTGAAGTTTCCACTTTTTAGATCTCAGCCTATAAATGTCACCTCCTCCAACAAGTCTCCTAACATTCTCCTGTGATTGGATAGCATGGACCTCATTTGTTATCCTTGAGCTCTTAGCTCTTACTCCACTGCCTTATAATTGCTGATTTGCTTGTCTCTGTATTCAACTAGGTTATAGGCTTCTGGGAACATAGATACAGCCATTTTTTTCACCATTGCCCAGGTCTTAGCATCTCCCACCACAGACAGGTCTTGGTGTATTCAATAAATGTTATTGCCTAATGTTGAGTCAATGAGTCAGGTTGACAATACAGCATGTACTTGATCCCTAACCCTATCTTCAGTTGGTAAGTTCCTGCAGATAGGCTCACAGGTTCTTGGTGAACTCTGATTCAACTCCCTCATTTGCCATGTATGTGTTCACTATGTGACCCAAGCTACTATAAGTCTGGCCTGTATTGTAGACAGTATTAGATGCCTAACTACTTTATTTCTCTCCTTGTCCTTATTTACACAGTTGTCCACTTCATAGCTAGAGAAATTGAAGCATAGAGTGCTTAAGCAACTTGTTCAAGATTTTACAGTGGCCTAGCAGCAAAACAATGAAAAACTATGTTTGAGGAACTTCTTTATTCTTCTAGATTCTGTGCAGCCATCTGACTCACCCTTAAGTCTGTGAACATAGCAATGGTATTCTAAGTTTTGCTGCATTTTCCTTGAGGTCTTTTCAGAAGCCTAGGATATCATACCATTATTTCCTTTTACAATTCTGGGGCTATCTGCTTTTCTTCATAAGCATCATCCTTGCCTTAGTCTAGTAACCATTTTCAGGGAAAGATTTCATGTGCAGAAGAACATTATGAAACGTAAATCTGGAGAATATATATCAAAGGTTAATACCTCACAAAGTCTTTATTCTATTCTCAATAAATTTTTGTTTGTTTGAGTGAACTTAGTCTATGAAGAAGACACAAGGGGAAGGGAGGGGCTAATGGCTGTTTAATCCTAGAAGTCTATTCTAGCTGCCATAATTTGTTCTTAGTAGATGACTTCATCATTAATTACCTGATATTACTAGTTTCACTGAAAATTCAATGTTTAAAATAATTTTTACTCCATCCCTTCTTTCTTCCTTCCTACTTCTTCCTTTCTTTCTTCTGTTCTTCTTTCTTTCTTTTCCAATATTCAAGGGTTCATTTTCTTAACTATTCCATGCAACTGTCCTCTTGTTTTAATTGTGACAGTTTTCTGCCCCCAACCTGTGATTGCTGTAGTAGGTCGCATTCTAAAACACAATGGTTTTGTGTAAGGGAGAGTAAGTTTTCATCTGAAAAACTCAAAGACTTCCCCTTCTTCTTTCTAGCAATGTGCCTTAGTTACTTTCTTGTGGTTGAAAGACAAGACCCAACACCCACAATTTAAAGGAGGAAAAGTATTTTTGTTTTGTGGGTTTTTTTGAGACAGGGTCTTACTTTGTAATGCAGGCTGGTCTTGAACTCACTACATAGCCCAGGGTGGCCTGGAACTCACAGTGATCCTTTTGCCTCAGCCTACTGAGTGCTTGGATTACAGGCATGCACCACCACATCCAGCTATTTTGGCTCACAGTTTGCAGAAGTTTCATCCATAATGAGTTGGTTGCAAGGCAGCGCAGCTTGGCAGAAGGGCATCACAGAGGAGAAACAGCTAATGGCAAGGAAGGCAGGAAGCAGAGACAGAGAGATCAAGGGAGGAGGGAGAGAGATTACACTCCCAGTGACCCATCCCCTCCAACCAGCCTTTGTCTCCCAACATCACATGTAGCTATAAACAGTTCAGTGGACTAATCCATTGATGAGTATCATGCCCCCATGATCCAATCATCCCCCCCAAAACCTCACCTATGAATGAATGAGGCTTTGGGACACCATCTACATATAAACTATAGCACCATGATTCTCACATCTTTGTTCTACAACCACCTGCTGTTTTGTACCACCTCCATTTACCAGCTTGCGATTTGACACTGGCAATACAAGGTGCACTACAGGCACCTGTAACCAAGCACTGTTTCAAGAAGGTGCAGAATCACTGCCAGGTTGAAGTCTTATGAGCACCTTCCCCAGACCAGGTTTGACAGGTGGCAGGGCAGGGAGGAAGATAGCTGTTATGTCCAAGTAGCTGGGATGACCTTCAGGTAAGTAGGAGGCCACATGTTACTGGAAAATCTAACTGAAAGCTTTGTGTACAGCTAGCTAAGCACACAAACCTTAGGGCTACTTCCTCTGTGTACTTCCTAGGACCATAGATTTTCTTTGTTTTATATTATTTAAAATTTTGAACTAATTTCAGATTTATAGAAAAATTGCAAATAAATAGTACATTCATAGATATGCCTCATCTGGATCCCACAGACATTTTTACCATGTATGTTTTACCATTCTCCTTCTAGATATGTACATATACACCCACATATAGAAAAAATTTTCCAAGTCATTTGAGAATAAGTCACAGACATGTGACTTTACTCCTGTATTTCAGTGCATATTTTCTGAAAAGTAAAGACACTGGCTTACATAATTATAGTAAAATTATCAAAAAGAGGAAAATAACATTGATACAGTGTGAATTACTATCTAATCTACTTAAAATTTGCAAAGGCCTTGGGCCAGGGATTTGGCTCAGTGGATTTGCCGCCTACCGCACAAGCGCAAGGACCCAAGTTCGATTCCCCGATACCAAAAAAAAAAAAACATACGGAAAAAAAACACCCCAAAACATAAAATTTGCGAATGCCCTTAGTGTCCTTTGGGGCAAAAGGAAAATTCCAGTTCAAAACAGAATCTATAATGCATCTGGATTATTACATTAAGTTGTCATGTCTTTCTGGGACAGTCCCTCAGTTTTTCTTTGTCTGTTATGACCCTGGTATCTTTGAAGAGTACAGGCTAGTCATTTTTCAGAAAGTCCCTCGGTTTGCATTTGTTTCATGCTCCATCATGGTTAGGTCCAGACTATACATTTTGGCAAGGAAGCCACAGAGGGATGTTGTGCCCCACTCAGTGCATCACGTCAGGAAGCACACAATGTATCTTTAAAATGTCTGCCTCTCTGTTTCCTACCATCTCTCCTTTACTTTACTCTTTTATTTGTATTTTGGGTTTCTCATATAAGAGAAACTATGGGATATTTAACTCTCTGTGTCTGACTTACTTTTCAAACATCTTATTTAAGTCACACCTTTACATTAATTTCACTTTTCCAAAGAGCCACAGAAAATACAATTTAAACTTAAATTTTAGTATTTCATGCATCTAGAATAATGAAATTGACTATTAAATCTTTTTTATACTGATCTTTTTTTTTTACTCTTGATAGATATTTACTAATACTACTAATTATATTTCTTCAATGTTTTAAAGAATCATGGACAAAACATTTTGGGTCCCAGACAGGGCTTTAGATCTGTAAATCAATCCCATGGATCATTTTAAATTACTAATCATAAGCAAATAGATAATCAGAAATGACTATAAATTGGGTTAATTACTGTAGCTCAAGTTTTAGCTCATAATTTTGACTTTCAAAGGCTACACAAACCAATTTTGTACTCTTAGATTATAATGAGCAGTCTTTATTCTTTAATCAGCTCACCCCATATCTAGCTGTCTAATGTAACATTCCTTTGAAGTCTAGGAAGATCTAACATAATTGAAGAAATGTCGAACTACTTGACTCTTTTTTTAATATAAAGGAATTAAACATTAATCAGGTTTGTGCATCTCAATTAGGCCAATTAAAATTATCACAGAATATAGTGCATACTGCAAGAGGTAGCTTTAATGCTTGAATACATTATCAACTTTTGCCTAATATTTCCATTTTTATTATGTTTATTCCTCAAAAGTAAATAGAGATCTGAAGTCCATACTAGTAATTAATATGGTCTGGCTAAGCCCTGGTGAAAGAAGCACTGATTACTTACAGTGTTTATTTGATGACTGTTGCAAGTACTGGAACTAACTCTGCCAAAGAAGGAATTCTGAAATTATGGTGAAGACTGGTGCCTTCATCCAAATAGCCCATTAACTATTCAATTTGCTTCCCTAACAACTGGGAAATGGAGTTTTGGTCTTGCAGGCTATAGTATATACACAAAGTCCATATAATTACTAATAATTTGTAACAAGTGTTAATTGATAAACAGCTCCCTCTGGTAGCTTAATTAAAGCTGTAGGATAGCTAGGCGATTTACAACTGGGATTGATCTCAATTAGTCAACAAAATCTGTGTAGTCTGTTCAAAGGAGAGTAAGGAAATTTAGCCTAGTGAGGCTTTGGGGATTTTGTCTTGTCTTCTGTTTCTTTTTCCTTCAAGAAGAAAAATACACTCAGAAGAGCTGCATTGCTCTGTCAGGAGAATCTACCTCACTTATATGGTGTGTTACTTCTAGTCTCTTCAGCATTTGTTCTCCATTTGTTTATTCTCTGTCAGGTTGCTGAAAAGTATTCAAGCATTTGTTTTTATTACACCCAGTGGTACATATTGCTGAATACCAACCCTGAGGGACCAAAAAGTACAAGGAAAAAACAATTTTTTAAAAATGTCAGGTTTTCATCTAGCAGATCTGTTTGGAAACTGGCATTTTGGGGCCATAATTAAAAGGAAGCCCAGGAAAGGTGGCATGGGGGATTCACTAGAGACTTGGTGGCCCCAGAGATCTTGCAAAGCCATCTTGGCTGCTTCAGGACTCAACTTATTTTATCATGTGGGCTGGTGTGGTAAAAAGCTAATCTGAGCGTTGTTGAAATTGCCCCTGTGGAATACAAGAAGAAAAAGTGTCATCTGTGCTCAGTGAGATCACAGACTGGCTGCAAACAGCTGCTGAAACATTAATTAATCTGTTTGCAAATAAATTGTGGATCTGTACTAGCTGAAATTGCTGTTATAAACAAGTGGGGATGCTGTACTTCCCAGGTTTGCCTGTATTTTAAGATTTCTTTATTTTCTGTGCTGTGAAATCACACAGGCACAGATTCCGTGTGTTTACTTGTGGAAGGGTCTGAGTGAGTGTACAGATGGTATGGCCTCCGTGCTCAGCTTGGAGGCAATCCATACCAGTTGTGGTACTTCTGGAGGCTGTACATTACAGTGTGAAAGGGCCCACACCTCATTTATGTCAGATTTGGTAATCAAAGAGAATGAAATATTCTATAGAGCAAATGGATGTGGATTTAATAATTTTGTAGTTTTTAAACATTCTGTAATTGTCATAGTTACTTAATTTGTTCAAATGAGGTTGTGGAAAATTCTAGTTGCCTTGATACTTAGAATAATAATATTGCTTTCCAGTGGTTACTCATTTTTAAAAAGTGACAGGTTATGTACCTAGAACAGAGAATTTGAAAGAATTGGTTTTCCCAAAATTTGAAAGTCTGATGTTTTCTGTTCCTTATTTATTTATTTAGAGATAAGGTCTTGTTATCCTATCCAGACTGGCTTTGAACTCTCTATGTAGCCCAGGCTAACTTGAATTTGTAATCCTCCTTCTTCAGCCTCCCTAGTGCTGGGATAATAGGCCTGTGCTCCACATCTGGCTCTTCTTCTGTCAATTTTATCAATTCTTCTCTCCACACCTGGCTCTTCTGTCAATTTTCCTTCCTTCCTTCCTTCCTTCCTTCCTTCCTTCCTTCCTTCCTTCCTTCCTTCCTTCCTTCCTTCTATTTTTGTGGTACTGGAGATTGAACCCAGAGCCTCCACATTGAGCTACATACCTAGCTTTTAAAATTTTTAAATTTTGAGATAGGGTCTCAGTAAGTCACTAACTTGCCCAGGTTGGGCATAAACTTGCCATCTTCCTGCTTCAGTGTTCCGGGATTATAGATGGGTGTGTGACATCACACTCAGCTTGTCCACTTTTCTTGAAAATGATTTTAATCCAGTAAACACTTTGTGCTTTCTCTTTATTAATTCAAATATATTTATTGAATTCCTAGAATGAGTCTCTGGTAGGTCCTGGGATACAGAAGGTACTGAGAATATAACTGTTCTCAAAGGGTTTATGCTTTGGCTCAGGGGTTAACAGCCTCTTCCTTAAAAGATCAGATAGTAAATATTTTACCCCTTGGTGTCCAGACACCATCTGTTACAACTACTAGATGCTGCTGTAGTATAAAAGCATCTATTGCCAATATGTAAATGAATGGGCATAACTATATACCAAGAAAATTTATTTCCAAAAACTAGTGTCAGGCTGGATTTAGCTCCTGAGTTACAGTTTCCTACACATGGACTAGTAGGAAAGAGTCAAGTAAAAAGCCAAAGTAGAACCTACAGTGACCATGATTATTCAAGATTAGAATAATTGTTGGGGCATATTGAAAGGATGCTTAAGCCATATTTAGTTGTGATGGTGATCATGGGATAGGGTAGACAAAGTCTTTAGAGGAGCTTTTGGGGAAAACATCTGAATGTGAAGAAGCTATGCAGAAGAAAGAAAGAAGTGGTTAGAGTGTCCCAGGCAGAGGTGACAAAATGGACCAAAGTCCAGAGTGAGATATAGCATGGTCTGTGTGTGATCCCATTATTAAGATGTTCATTGGCTCATCTTTCAAGCCACACTGTAGGAACTCCATCCTGCTCTAAAAATAAGCATCACCATGACTCACTTTGGATAATGAAACGTAAGAAGAAATAAATTGGTTACCTCTGGTGGAAGATTTAAGAGCCATTGTTCAGTTCTCTGCACTCCCATCCCTTGCCACAGGAATTACAGAAGCTGTTATTGATATAGAAGTTCCATTTGGCTTGTTTCCTGAGATATTCTGAGGACAGAGCCCTGCACAAATTGCACTGGACATTTAGTGTGAGATTCTCATAAACTTTGGATGAACAAACCACTGAAAAATATTTAAAAATTTTTTTCATTCTAATGTAGCCTGGTTCATGTTAACTCTTACAATGTGTTCCTGAGACTGAAACTGTGGAAGACTTTTTCCTGAGTACTGGGGTAAAGAGAAGAACTTCAAGGAGTTTATACCCTACTGGCAACCAATTAGGACACAAGGAAAATACTACAAGATGTTTGAGAGGGATAGTGCCAGAGGATCACAGAAAGGAGAAGACCCATTCTAGAATCTATTGGAAAAGGATCCATTAAAACAGCCCATTTGCCCATCAACTGGAGACTGGATAAAGAAAAGGCATTTTTTAAAATATAAAATGCAGTACTCCTCAGCCATAAAGAATGAGAAATTAGAGACTTTTATAGCTAAATGGATGCACATTGAGGCGATACGCTTGTTAAATAAATAGGACACACATGTGTAAATGCCAAACAGTTTCTCTGGTGTGAGAAACTGAGAGTGCAAATAAGGATTAAAATGTATAATAGATAATGTGAAATAGGAAGAAAAGGGTCAAAGGGGAAGGGGAAGTCAGAGGAGTAGGGGAAAGGAAAGAAGGAAATGGAATTAATATGAGAAAATGAAAAAATGGAAACAAAGTCTTTGTAAATAGAAAGGGTGGAGGGGTTGAAGGGAGGGCAGGGGAATGGGGAAAAAATAAGAATCAAGATATATTATGTAAAGGTACAAATCTCCAATGATGAATGTCACCATATTGTATACCTAAAATGTACCCATAAAATTAATTAAAAAATTTAAAGAAAGATAAAAAATAAAAAGATTGAAAATTTAAAAAAAGAAAAGAGGGGGCTGGGGATTTAGCTCAGTGGTTCTGCTGCCTGCCTCGCAAGCACAAGGTCTTGAGTTTGATCCCTAGTACCACCCCCGCCCC
Organism: Heterocephalus glaber; assembly: GCF_000247695.1. The sequence continues at coordinate 7,661,234 of NW_004624742.1, read as the reverse complement.
AAAAAAAGACAACAAAAAGAAAAGGGTCCATTAAAGAGCTGTCATTTGAATTGAGATACAAAGAAGAATTAGATAATTATATGCAATGAGAAGAAAAAGGGTATGTGATAAGAGAATGAGTATATATGGAAGCAAAATGTATATAGTTAAATGCAAATTAACATCATGTACATTGGCAGCAAGACAGAAAAATCAAGTCCAATTAACAGGGACCCTGTGCCATGCTGAAGAGCTTGATTTGAGGTACAATGGACCCTCAAGTACAACCAGCCTGACATAAGATCAACTTGGATTAATTAGGTTAATGGAAAATTCATCTGCCTCTTGTTATCTATAGTGTATACCCAGGTAAACATCCAGATCTAAGCTGTATTAATACTTTTTTTTTTTTTTTGGTACTGGGGATCGAACTTGGGTCCTTGCGCTTGCGCAGCAGGCGGCAAAACCACTGAGCTAAATCCCCAGCCCTGTATTAATACTTTTGTTATGATTCAATCTTTCTTGGACTATTTCTCATGTGACCATCTGAAAGGGTTTAAGAAATTACTGTCAAAAGGCCGGGGATTTAGCTCAGTGGTTCCGCCACCTGCCTTGCAAACTCAAGGTCCCGAGTTCAATCCCTGGTACCAAAAAAAAAAAGAAAAAAGAAATTACTGTCAAATATTTGTAAATAAAAGTTCTTATTTTTACTGCTATCTATTTCTAACAATTGGGTTTACAAGTTTGACCAAGAAGGAAGAGATGGTGCTCTGGGACATTGGCATTGCCATTTGGGATGTTGAGCCTGGAATAGGTTATTTTACTTTTCTTGGAAAGCCTCTCTGTTCTGCAGGGTAAGGCAGAAGAGAAAGATATCCTTAGTACCTCCACAAGACTTTGCTCTTGCTGTTTGCCAGTGGATCTATTACATATTTGTTTGCATAGTTTTGTCTTCCACATATCTGGAAACTCAACAAAAAGCATGTCTTACCAATCTTTGGGTCTTCACAGAGTGGAGCCCAGTAGAATTTTGTCGTATGTGAGCCATACCTATCAAGATACATACACATATAACTGAGTGGGATTGGGGAGGAAAGAGAGAGAAGGGAGGGAGAAAGATTTATCTAGAGAGAGGAAGGGGTGCCACTCACTCACCATTGCATTTAACAAGCCTATGGTTCTGGATCAGCAGTATTTGGGAGATCATCACCTCCCCTCTTCTGTTCTCTCACACAGTCCCTGTTTCCCTGTGCGTCTTCTGGTATGAGCATATTGATGTTCTGGGTATGATTCTCATGTTTAAAGGGACATATTTTTACTACAACATGGCTGCTAAACTTAATCAACGATTTCATCTGTGGTCTGTTGAAATAGCTGTAATCTGTTAAAGTGCTGGAAGAAAAACTTGCATGGTTAGAAATAATTCAAGATGGGGTGTTTGTCTCTGGTGTAACCCTTCCTGGGAGGTTTTCATGGGTATGCTATATGTCTCCCCTCTGCCTTCAAATATGGACTGCTGAGTGTCCCTCCTACCTTGCCAGTATCTTGGACACAGCCCATAGCTTTTCTGGTCATCTTTAGTTTTTCAGATATCTTAGTTTTAGCTATTAAACTTTGCAGTTCAGTTACAATCACAACTTCATTCACCTATCCAGTTCCAAACTTCTCCCCTCCTTCACTTTTCACCAAGCTTAGGCCCCACCCAAAAATTGTAAATGCGGGGGAAGATGTGTAGAATTTTGTCCTTTCATCCTTACATTACTCTGCCTAGTTTTTCCATCTTCTTGCCCCTTTCTTTACACTCCTAGCTCCTCTTATGCTAGGGCGAGAGGGATAAGAGGTGAAGGGCAATACTTGAAAGGTGGCAGTAAAATCTGTGATGCCTACCATGTAGCAGGTGACTGAAAGTTGGTTCTTTTGTCTGGGAAACTTTTGTGGGTTCTTTGGAGACCCCTGTGGGGGCCTGTGGCATTGTATTGGCCCCCAGTATTGGGGATCCTTTTTTTTTTTTTTTTTTTTTGTTGTTGTTTGTTTTTGGTACCGGGGATCGAACTCTGGACGTTGCGCTTGCGCAGCAGGCGCTGGAACCACTGAGCTAAATCCCCGGCCGGGAGATCCTTTCTTTAGGCGAGCTCTTAAAACTTTTAGCTCCTGCTTGGAGTGGTAGACTACCAGCTTCTTTCTGCTGGCATTGTCTTGCCTGGCAAGTAGCCTGCTTGGGTTGAGTACTTTTAAAATAGTACTCATTAGAGAAGCCTTTAGTTCAGATAAAAACTCAACATCCTTGCCCCACCAAACTCTGACAGCATAAACCATTCATTATTATGTTTTCTATCTTTCTTCTCTTTTTTTTTCTTTCTTTTTTTCTTTCTTTTTTTACTTATGTTTTTTCTTTATGTGCCACTTTAGTCTACACAGTCTTTTAACCCCAACATCCTGGGGACATTGTGAGCATGCCCAAAGAATTTCCCCAGGCACAGTGTTGACCGAGGGGCATTAGAGAGTCTCTGTAGCTCAGCATTTCAGTTAGAGGCTAATTGCCAGCTCCTCCTTCAGAAGACAACCTGCATTATCTGTAAGTGTAGGCAGCCTGGGTCCCAGGCCTCACGCTGGGGCCCCACCTGCAGCCAGGTCACCCAGCCAGTCTTGCTCTGGAACCTAGAGCTGCTACTTTTGTTTCACCCTGACCTGGGGTCAGATGAGGATGAATAATAAAGAGAAATGAAGTCAGCTCAACATGCTAGCAGGCAGAGGAGCCCAGAGCCTTGGGCTCATCTCATTTTTATTCACCCAAATAAGGGCAAAAGCAATCAAGGTAACACAAGATTCACCTGGTTTCCAATATCCTTCAGTACATTCTCTGGTAAAGAACTTTCTTCTCCTCTCATCTCCTGTTCTTTCCTGTCCTTCCTTTTGCTCCCCTTCCCTCCCCTTCCCTTCTCTTTGTCTCCCCACCCCCACCCTTTTAGGTTGAGGATCAACCCAGTGCCTTGCACATACTGGGGAAGTGATGCACCACTGAGTTATGCCCCCAGTCACTAGCCTGTCTTTCAACATGTTGGATTTTTTGCCTTGCACACTAATTTTAAAAGCCAAATTCCCACATATGAAATTTCATCATATATTATGTATTCAATACATATTTAAAAAATAAGCCATGCCCATATCCATACTTGTAATCATGCCAAGGGAAATTCTGTGGCTTACAGAAAAGTTTTCTTCCCTGGTCTGGGATTAGCTACTAAAATGAGAAGGCTCCTTTCTGAGAGTTTTCAGAAAAGGCTGCTAGTGTAACAGTGATTCTGACACCTGCCAAAGACATCATAAAAAGGAAAAAAAATGCATAATAATGAATTTAAAACAGCCTCCAAGTAAAATATAGCAAATGGAATCCAAAGCAAGAATAATAGAATATGATTAAGTAGATTTATTTCAGGAATGCAAGGATAGTTTTTTCAAATGAGAAAATCTGTTAACAATTTGTCATGTCAAAAAGTCAGAGGAGAAAAGTTCTCAACAGATAATGAAAAGATATTTGAAAAATTACAGACCCGAGTTAAACTTTTAAATGTAAAAAATAGATGAATTCTCCCTTAATCTGATAAAAATACATTTAAATTTTAAACCTAGAATTATTTCTGGCAATAAAATACTAGAAAAATTCTAATTAGAGTCAAACAGTTGCCAACAACAATCATTACTGTTTAACATTGCTTAAAGTACTAGCCTTGGCTATTACAAAAGAAGAATAATTAATATATACATTTTATAACAAAAAGGAATTTTAAATATTCTTTGGAGCTGATTCAATTATATATCTGAAAAATCCAAGAATATTAGCTAGGGGAGAGAAAAACCTTTAGAGACAATGATAGGTATGTAATCAATTCAAATGAACAACAGTGGATACAGAAACAATAGGTAATATAATGTGATAAAACATCCTACTTACCAAAGCTACAACTATGATTGCTTAGAAATTCAAGTAATTCACATAAAAATACCAATTTTGTTTTGATTTTGACACAGTGGTATTAAAGTTCATTTAAAAAAAATGAGAAAATTCTAGAGATTAAAGACAGATAACAAACTATATTATAAATCCATAACATTAAATACAGAATTCAGAAAAAATTAAATTCATATGGGAATTGATTATTGTTAAAAAAAGATATTTCAAATCAATGCTGGAAAAAATTGAGTATTAAAAGATTTGGTAGGAGACAACTGAGTAGCCATTTAAAAGTAATAACTTTTAACCAAAGTTTTACTTCATATCTTTTTTTTTTTTTGGTACCGGGGATCAAACTTGGGTTCTTGTGCTTGCGCAGCAGGCAACGAAACCACTGAGCTAAATCCCCGGCCCTCTACTTCATATCTTACATTAAAATAAAGACTAGCTTGATTGAAGACCTAAAATAAAAATCACACTATAAATATTCTAGAAAAACAATAATTGGACTTTTAAAAAATAATTTTGAATGAAGAGCATTTTGAGTAGGCCAAAAAACCTAGAAATCATAAAAATATTGATACATTTTACAATGTACATATTTCTTACAAAGCGGAAAAAAGTCATGAACAATAATAAAACACAGTACACAGACTAGGCAAGCAATTGGTTATAAAGCATTTTTTAAACATTAAGAAAGTTGGGGCTGTGCTTCAGTGGTAGAGCCTGGCGTGTGAGGCAATGAGTTTGACCCCTAGAACTGCAGATTCTCTGTCTCTTCACACATACACATAGTATATCAGAAAGTTGGATGTGAAGATGCAAAGAAACATAGTTGATGAAAGAAATGCACAAGACAACCGTATGTCATTTTAGCTTATTAATTTGTCAAAGATTTAAAAAGTGCAACCATTTCCAGAGTTGGTTTAATTATAGGAAAATAAGTATGCTCATACACTGTTGGTAGAAGTGTAAGTTAGTGAAATGATGTTTCAAGGTTAATTTGCTATGATTTATCAAATTTTAAAATGTGCTTATTCTTTAACTAATTCTACTTTTGGGAATTAATCATATATATGTACATACATGTATTTACATAAATTTGCTGTTAAGCACTGCATATATAATATGTTCACATATATATGTGAACATCATACATACATATGATGTTTAGCATTACACATCCTATAATATGTTACAATGTTATAGCATTATCTGTGATATCAAATAATTGGAAAAAATATTTAAATGCTTACAAAGGAAATAGGTTAAATTCATTATCATATGTTCAAGCCAGTATCCATAAAAAAGTATGAAACAAAATAGAGATATTGATATAAAATGTGTCCAAGACATATTATGTAAAAAAGCAAGCATCGGGTAATTTTTATGTCAAGTAGAGCTTCATTTGTATGGCAATAAAATGATGTCCAACTATTATTTGTGTGAATATATTTTTATACATAGGTTTCATATGTACAGTCACAAGAAACTATGAAAAGTGATTACTTCTCATAATGAGTGGCTAGGTGGAAGTAAGCCTTTAAATAGTATTTGTGCTTTTTTGTATGTTTAAGTTTGTTATTTACATGAGCCATATTACTTTCCTAATTTAAAAAGTAGTTAGAAAAATTTCAGAAGTAGGGCCAGGGATTTAGCTCAGTGGTACTGTGCTTGCCTTGCAGCGCAAGGTCCTGAGTTCCATCCCTGGTACCAAAAAGAAAAAAAAACTTAAAAATTTCAGAAGTTAATGAATGAACAGGGCCTATAGCAGAGGCTGCTAGTTTTTGCCCATCTCTTTCTTCTCCATCTTCAGTGCATGGTGCCTGACTTCCAATTTCCAGCCTGATATTGATTCTGAGGACTCTCTGTGGCTCCTGAAGCCTTTACCTACTCATGTAATAGGTTGAATATGCCAAGGAATTAGTGTCCTCAGGACCAGCTTCAATGGATTACTGATAGGATAGGAGAGTTGTTAAATACTCTGGCACCCTTATGCCTTTAGGGAGTAATCTTGAGGCTGTGTTCTTTACTGGGCCAGGATATCCCTAGTGGGACTAAGTTCCAGTTATCCAAGGTGGTAACTAGCTTGAGAATGCTCCTTTACTGGCTGCCTTTTTAATCTTGCTCTCTTACCATTGTTTTGTTTTTCCAAATGAACTTCTACACCACATCTTGTTCTATGATCAGCTCCTGCAGGAACCCAGACCAGGAGGGGGCCTCATTGTAAATGCAAAACAGAGAGAGATATGTTCAATCATAGAGTTCAATGGTGAAATAGATCTGGCTGTGAAAACTTCATGCAGATATTTGCTAGGTGACAATGGTTTATAAACCAAAGAAGAGTTTTAGTTTGTGGAAAATCAAAACTTCCTTCATCCATCAGACCAAGAGCTACTGAAACTGCTAGGTTGGTAGCAAGAGTCGGCTCCTTTGGTTTTTCTCTCTCTACTCTTGTGGGAAGCTAAGGGAAGCTGGGGCTGAGCAATCAGATCTGAAGTATTCAGAGAGCTCACCGGCATGGTTTCTTAGCATCTCTCATTTCCCTGAGCAAGTATATTTACTCCGCACAGGATGGTTGGAAGTGTGTTGCATGTGGGAGGGAGCTGATTGCAGAATCTGGGGACCTTTTCCATAACCTGTGGTAGAGAGGTGTTTGTCCCAGGCCCTCAGTGTCCCAATCACAATTCAGTTTTACCTACACTTGTGTTCCACTAGGATTTATAGAACTGTCAGCTTATAATTGGACTGAAGGGTTGAATTCAGCTATAGAAACATGGTTTGTTTTTTTTTTTTTTTTTTTTTTTGGTTCTTGTGTTTTGAACAGTTGAGGATTTTACAGCTGGGTTGGTGAAAGGTTTTTATACTATTGGTGTCATGAAACATTTTATAGGGAAGGATAATTGAGTTTTTATTTTTACTAGAAAATAATGCTATCAGCCTGACTTTGGGGACCCAAACAGGGAAGATCTCAATTAAGGACCAGAATTCAGGGAGGCCCAGTAATTATGAAAACTATATGGAGACAAATGCAGGAAAACAACAACACTGGAGAAAGCACAAACTAATTTTGATTCATCTGTAAGATTCTGACCAGAACAATGAAACAGGGAAGGACACTATAAATCCATTCATTTATTTCAAAATTTGTTAAACAAATCCCTTCTACACATAGTATTTGTACAACATGAAATTATTATTCAATAAGTTGACATTTTAAACCTATTACTGCCTAAACCCATCTATTACTGAGCTATTCAGAACACTAAGTTAACATTTACCGGAACATTCATCCTCACATCATGGGGAGATCAAGCTGAAATCCTTTATTTCATATTCAGATCTTGCCAGGTCAGGATTGAAATCGGCTACCTTTCTGATACTTTACTGAAAAGCCACTGTGAAATCCACAAAAGAATTATTATCAAGTTACTGCAGTTATTCAGCTAGATGTTGACTTTGATATGTCAAATCTCTAATCTTTAATAGAAAATTGATGGTCGTGCCCTGAGGGTCAGTCATATGCATGACCAGGATAGGGCAAGGTTTGCATTAAATTATATACAGTTTTGTGGTCTCATTCCCTGGCAGCCAAAGTCAAACAAAGCAAATGGATCCCTTGTTGGTTGGGTCTCTTCATTGTTTTGTGTTGGCATATGGATTTAATTCTGTAATGGGGGACTGCTGGGCACAATCTGCCTTATTGATTTTCTGGAGAGAGTTTTTTTCTTAGAGCACCCGGAAGTGCAATAAAAGAAAAGCAACTGGTGCAATTTTTCTTTCTCTCTGCCTTGGATGGTTGTGCTAGCACCAGATTGATTCTGCCACTAGAAATCTTATGAAGATATTAAATTATATCATCAATCAATTTGTTTTTAGAGGTTTGGCTTTCTCTATGTTAGCAAGATAGAGAAAAGGAAACAGTAATTCCCTTATGTCTCAATGGGGGGCAAGTTATTTGGCCATAGTGTTTCTTGGATTTGAGCTGTGTTAAAATGGACTCTTTCAGTAATGGTAATTGCTGACACACTCCCTTTTCCAGTATTGGAGGCAGGAAGGCTGGGAGGCATTGGAGATGAAGATCGTTCTGTAAGATTTTGGTTTTCACAGGGATTTCAGTGTCAGCAGAAGGGCAGTAGCCAGTGGAGGAGAGCTGGGTCCTCCTGGAATGAATCACAGATGGCGTTGCCAGAGTGGAGTACCATATTCCTTTCCCACCAATGATGTGGTGAGAACTTTAAGACTCAGAGAAGCTGAGGGGTACAGTCTCAGAGTGAGTGCCCTCATCCAGTCCAGTAGGTTACTAAGCCAAATATTGAAAGAGAAGTTAGATTAAAAATGGCAGTAAATTTCTTTTTCTTTAATTTATACCTCACTGTTTTCATCTATAAACTTCTCTTTCCTTACAGGATTGTAGTGAGATTATATGAGAGGGCCTGGATCATAGAACATATGATTAAATATTGGTGGCTGGTGGGCTCGAGCTCACTGGGATATGGTGTGTGTGTGTGTGTGTGTGTGTGTGTGTGTGCTGTATCCTTCATGAGATGGGCTTGGGTTTGGGACCTCCTCTTCTTTCTGCTTGCTCAGACAGTAGTCTTTATGCTATGCTGCAGTGGAATCTGTGAGGAAATGGGTGCAGTAGTATAAATGTGTTTGACTAGTTTATCACTTTCCTACCCACTTTGACTGACTTTTCCCACCCTAACTGAAGAATTACTACAGAAAGTGGGAGCAACAGCACATTGTTAGACTAGAGGAGACCAGAGAGCATAACAATATTGTTCATGTCACTATGGAGAATCGCTTTTAAATTGCATGATTATATATCTCCAAAATCACTTCCTGATGCTGCCATGTCTGAAAATGTTTTGGAGAGCAATGCTAGTAAGATCAATAGTATTAAAGTGGGCTGGAGATTTAGCTCAGTGGCACTGTGCCTGCCTCGCAAGCCCAAGGTCCTGAGTTCAATCCCCAGTACTGCAAAAGAACCGAAAACAAAAAACCAACTATTTTGGGGCCGAGGATTTAGCTCAGTGGTTTCACTGCCTACTGCGTAAGCTCGAGGACCTGAGTTCGATCCCAGGTACCTAACCCCCCCCCAAAACAATAATAGTTAATTTTCACTATATGCTAAACATTGTGCTTGGCACTTATTATATTTTCTCATCTCAAAGGAGTTCTTTTTCAATATTCCTATTCTGCTAATGGGGAAAATAAAGCTTAGGAAGGTGGAATATATTGCCAAGAGTCCTATGGAGGAGTGGCCAGGCAGCCTCAATTCCAGGTGTATCTGGAGCCAACGCACCAGTACGTTTTAGCTGTGCTCTGTGCTGAGACAGGAGGCAGGATTTGGTGGGGGACCACAGCTTCTGCTTTCTTTATGTGACATTTTTCTGAAACTTTGAAGGGGCCACCAGAAATACACTGATATCCATCCTGTCATTTCCTGGAGACATTTATTCAACAAACATTTGTTAAGATTTTGGTTTACACTGCAAACTCCGTGGTTGTGGCTCAGAAGACAAAAGTGAAGCCTTGTCTAAGTTAATATGAAGCGAAGGCTGGGCAATATTGCCTGATAAGGGCGTTGGATAGGGCTTAAAAGCTGGTATTTTGCCAAAGAAGAGGATATGAAGAGATTTGGTTGGGTACTACAGGGGCCACTTTCCCCCCTTTCATTCCTGATCATTATGTTCTTCAAGACAAATATTCAGGTTTTACCTTTGGGGGAAGAGAACACTGCGCAGATCTTTAAGATGTACTTTAAGGAAGGTCTTCCAGGTTTGTGGTGGTGAGCTCTGGAAATGACATTCACTGGGGTCCAAGCAAATACTCATTTAGTAATTTCAGAATAAGCCACGGGAGAGTCCTTTAACTCCAAGGTCAAGTGGAGCCACTCAAATTTACACCTGGCCTCCCCCCGCCCCCACACCTGAGTGTGTTTTAATGAAAGGGGAGCGCTAAATGTTTTCTCTGCATTTGAAGGCATCGAACTCTCATCCAGCCAGTTCTGCCTCACAGCCAGAGCTGGCCCGCGCTCACCCTGCCCCTTTCATCTCCCTTTGTTCCGCGCCTATGCAGAGGCTGAGATTTCCCAACCTCTCCCTGTCTTACTGTGGCTCTGAAAGATGATTGCCTTCTGGTGAAGCCCTTTCCCCTTCTTCTGTACCCAAGCTCCGTGTTCAATGAACATCAAAAAGCCTTATCATACCCTGATGGTTTAAATCTTTAAACAGAGCGTAACAGCCGGAGTACATCCAGACCGCTCACATCCCAGAGTCTTGTCACTGCGCGTTCCTGCAACAATTACCAGGAGAGGGAGGCTGCCGAGTGAATCAAGTAGCGCGTGTTGTCTCCCCGGACTCCATGCTGATGCTCTGATCAGGACTTCAGCAAAATTCTGTTTGAAATGAGAATAGACTAATTTTCATCCGACTCTTCTCAGAGGAATCCCATGTGGTCCAACACGCCAAGGGTCATCATTAGAAAACCGCCTTCAAAAGAGCGGAGGCTTCTTGTGGCAAAGCTCTCTCCCTTTGTTAAATTTATAAACATTTATGTAAAAATGTATACATTAATTGTTCAAGCTCTTCTTAACCTGGAAAGCTATGCCCAGGAATGTACTTGGGGGAAAGAAACTCATAAAAATACCCCAAGTCAGAATGAAAATGGCCTCGTTTTGACTGAAAATTCAGAAGAATTCAGTGATCAAAGGCAATTCTTACTCCCAGCTGTTCAAAGGGACTTATATTAAAAAAAAAATCAGATGTGACCAAGAATAGAAAAGAACTCATTAAGAGCTTAATGAGATGGTGACAGGTGAAGTCATCAGTTGCTTAAACAGTGTAAAAAACATTTTCCTTTCATAGGCGTTACTCATTTGTTTTGTTGGATTCAATTTAGATTTTCTATAAAATCATTATGAAATGCAGCAAAGTTTACCGAAGGGGAAACATTTTTCAGGCTGGAGTCGCTGGGCATCCATGTAATTAAGATGTCATCTTGCCCACTGGCCCCTCACCTCGGTGGAGATGTTTGCAAACACATCCTGGGAAACAAATAATTGAATGCTTCTACTTTCCTCTCTTCATCGGTTTCCTTGGGAGGGACAACCCATAAGAGTGAACAAGTATGCTAGAAAGGCTTGATTTGAAGTTTAATGATAAGCCTCATAACTCCAAAGAGAAGCTAAGTTTTGGGTGTCCTTAGAGACATGAAAACAAGGATCCCTAGAGAGTTATGACCGTATACCTTTTTATGAGTTTTGTTTTGTTGCTCCGGCGTTTATTAAGTACCAAAAAAAAAAAAAAAAAGGAAACTTCTTTTGCTTTTTTTTCTTCTAATTCTCCTAAGCAGCTTAAATCCCCTTTCACTTTCCCCAGGCAAGACCGGATTCTCTTGCATGCTTCCAGTCTCTGACCTTCCTGACGTTGGTCTCCTAACACTAGTAGCCAGTTTTTTTATTCTTTAAGTGCTAGAGGAATCATGAAAAATTCACACACTGGGTTTCCCTGAGACCAATCTGGTGGCTTTTTCTTTGTGCAAACTGCTGCTTTCTATGCATCATTCAAAAGGTACATACCAAGTCGTCAGCCCCTGAACTGCTACTTGGTGTTAAACATGAATATTTGTATCTTATCAAGGGACTAAATTTAAAAAAAATTAATATTTGACAAGCCCAAAGAAAGGCAGAAAGGTCCAGAAGTATCCATTTGAACATTTTTTATTTGTAAAAAGTCAAAACTTTTTGCACAACTGAGGTGATTCTCAGTCACAAAAGGTTTGCTTTGAAAAAGCACTGATTACTAGACTTCTTCCAGGAACATCTATTATGATTACACCATGGCAAATACACAGTGAAATTTTTTAATGCAGATGGCAGAAGTAATATTCATTCCTTACATGTGCACTAATCTTATATGACCAGGAAGCCAAGTGGGATGATATAAAACTTATTCCAGTTGCATATCAACTGTATCTACAGTGGCAAAATTGCCTTTTTCCACATTTCTTAATTAGAATTAGAATCAGCTTAGAATTAATAGAATCTCTTATTAGTAACAAAAAAGAATGGCTGGCTCTCCAGTTCAAGTGGCATATCTGCATAACTTATAGCCTTAAGAGCTTATAGTCCCTGGTACTCTTGGCTGACTGCCTTTAACTCTCTCATATTAATGAGTTGTTCTAAATTTAGTCTGCTGTGACAAACTAATATTAATACAGTATTTTATAGCCCAGAGCATTGTTAATACATAGGAATGAAAGCCAGAGTCAGAGGAAGGGGGAGAGAAAGTGAGATTACTTTGTGTGATTGTCAAGATAGAAGATAATCCAAGTATGTAGATATTAAGACTTAAATATAATACACTGCTTATGGATTTATATTATGTGAAACATTTTCTATTATTTTAAATCCTCATGGCATTAGTTTCCTATTTTCAGGGGTTTATAACTTGGCCATACAAATTCACTCTGGGCTGAAACTTGCAATGTAGGGTCTTAACCTGGGGACAGTTTACTTATTATTTTTTAATTTAACCAAATTAAAAGTCAGTTTGGTCATTTTTAACCCAGGCATGCTGCAAAGGATGAGCACAGGTTTGGGACAGAGTTTGGTACACAGAGGTCTGGCTTCTTTCAGAAAGTGAACATCCCGAAAAGAAAACTACAAATAATGGATATGAAGGAATTTTCTAAAAAGGAAAATAAAAGCTACAAATGCAGCCAATAAACCAACGAGGAGATTTCTTAAGTGCAGATTGTACTTTTTAAGGCATACACTTTGAGTAGCAACTGATATATAGGTATTGGTTTGGGTAATAGATAACAAATTTGCAGAACTTGCAGAGGGTATATTTGTGTGCACACATGCACATGTGTGTGTAAATATAATTTATATTTGTCATCTGTAACCAAGTAATAGAAACATTCAATGTGGGATCAACCCTGTTCTCTAGCAAGATGCAATGCTTTCTTTTAATGAATCCACAACTTCAGAAGAAGAAAAGCAAGTGTCATAATTATTATCATAGGCAACTCTATGCTGCCAGCTGCATCAATCACGGAAATTGTGAGGGGAAGGAAGTGGTAGGGTGGGGGCTTATGGCAAAGACTAGTTATAAACTCATTTTAAAAGTCCTACAGGATAGAGAAAACAGCCCAAATGAAGCAGCATTTTCATCCTAACTGAAAGCACTAAAAGCTTACTGTAAATCCAGCATGATGGGTACCTCTGAGGACATTCGGGTGTCTGTTTGGCAGGTGTTTTTAATGTTTCATTTTATATCTTTAAAAGGAAAACCAGGTTGGGAGACTGTCCTTTGTAACCAAGTCCAGGATATTATGTGTTGTTATTCATAGAAAAATATTCACTGACTAGAAACTGAGAAATTTCCTTTTTTCCTCCCACCTTTTCCTTTTATATCTATTTAATTCCATAACATTGAGGACAGTTGATAAAATTTCTCTTTTCCTCTAAATGTTGATCCAGTCAGATCAATGCTGATTATTTGCTAGAGAACATTTTTGTTCCACACCGAGCTTCTGAGGAAAAACTCAACTGCCCTGACCCAGCAAGAGATTGTCATAAGGACTAGGAAGCTGAGCTCATAATTTTTGGATCTCCAGTAGTGGATGACATCATATTGATGGGCGGCAGGCATCTGAAGAAATTGAAAATATTGTAACAACAAAGAGGAAGAATAATACAGACATTTCAAAGCTAGTGATTCTTCTCTATAAAAATTTAGTCAAATATAATAGCAAACCCCAGAAATATCCACCTTGCGGTTTCCAGTTTAAAATCCTTAAGCCCATAATAGTCTTCTTGCTAATAGGCTAACATAAAGCGTAAACTAATAACCAGATACAAACTAGCAGGAAGTATATGTCAAGGTGAGCGGCTCCCCTCAGGGTTGCTTATGATAACATTTCAACCCCTGTTGCTACAAGACCACCAGTTATAAGGCTTATGTTTTGTATTGCTGGATTTCATCAACTTGAAATATGTGGCTCACATTGTTTAGATTTAGCTACTGGTTCTACATTAGAGAGATTGATATGTTTTTCAGCTGAGAAGACAAATTTTTGCTTTGTCAAAGAGAAAATAACTTCTGTATTTTATGTTATACTTGCTGAGTTTCACAATCAAATTGAAAATCAGGTAGGGAAAGAAATCATCGGACTTTTAAGCTTTGTTACAGATTGAACTTGGTGTTTTCATTTAGCAGAGGTTGGCTGAGCATCTTAAATTATACTTGGTTTGAAGGAAGTCTGGGTTGATTTTATTATGAAGGCTTCAGGTGAGATAAATTGTTAGAATTGACAAAGTGATTCCATACTTGGAAGAAGCTTTCTTTCCTACCTCTTAGGATGCATTTCTTCTGTTCATATTTTTCAGGGGTTCTGGGAAGTGAGGAGTTAGTTCCTCTTTATATTTACTGTAACCATCTGTTAAAATTTCAAATGTGTATAAAAAAGTCTGCCATTATTATAGCTAAAATTATGTAGTCACTTAAATTTTAACTTAATTAAAAAAACAAGTAGCACATTCATAAGGTTCAAAATTCAAAATGTAATATACAGTAGAAAATCTGCCTTTTCATGCTGTTCTCCAGATGCCCCATTTTGTTCTCAGAATCACACAAAATGCAATTCTCTAGCCTATCCTTTCTAAAATATCCTATGCTCACATCAACTTTATCCTTTCATATAAGTGGTAGTGTTCTTTACACACTGTTCTGCACTTTGGTTCTTTCCCTTAAAAATTGATCTTGAAGGGCTGGGGATTTAGCTCAGTGGTTCCGGCACCTGCCTCGCAAGTGCAAGGTCCAGAGTTCGATCCCCGGTACCAAAAAAAAAAAAAAAAGTTGATCTTGAAGATTTTCCATGTGAAATGATGAGTTTCTTCATCTTTCTTTGGGTAATGGCAGCACTATATTCTGCTTTACAATTGTAGTACGATTAATTTAAGCAGCCTTCAACTCACAGAAATTTAAGGTATTTTCAATATTTTGCAATTAAAAACCTTGTAGGAACAGCCTTGTACACATGACATCACACATTTGCAAAACGCAGCTGTAGGATAAATTCCTAGAAACATAATTATTGGTCAAATGTACATTTGTAATTTTGATGGATATTGCAAATTATCTTTCATCCAGGCTATACCAGCTTACACTCCCTCTAGCACTGGATGAAAGTGCACGACTCCCTACACCCTCATCATGTGTTAGGTAATCTTTTCAAACATAATGACATTTATCAATCTGATGGGTTAAAAAAGAAGATACTTCACTATATTTTTTTAAACCACATTTCTATTATGAGTTGAGGTAAGTGTTTGTGAATATATTTAATAGCTATTTGGTATTCAGTTTCTGTAAACAGTTTATTTATATTTTTTGATTACAGTTATTGAATAAGTCAAATCCCATGTTTTCCTACTTGATCTTACAGAATCATGAACTTGGAACTTGAAATGAGGGATCCAAGTCTATTTTTTAATGCTTAGACAGGTGTGGTAGGAAGAATGTCTTGGGCTGATATCAACGTGAAAAATGGTTGTCTGGAATTGGACTTGTGCACTTCAGTGTATTTTCTTTTAGTTGGATGCATCATTGCACTTACACTCATTCCAGAATCCGTTTGTGTAGATATTTGCCTTTATTCCTCATCAAATATAGCCTAACTCTGGTGAAATGATTCCATGTATTCATCAACAGATGAAAATCAGAAAACAGATAAAAAAGAGCTGGGTGTCAAGATGCCAGCCCTATCTTAACCTTCTTTTTAACATGGTGCTTTACCTTTGCTACTCACTTTTATTTTGTTAGCTGAACATAACTCAAAAAACAAACATAAAAAGTATGCCTTAAAAAGAAATCTCCAAAGGTGAGCATACCTTTATTCCCAAAACTCAGAATTAATGGTTAACTGTTATATTGTCTTCCAGTCTCTTACAATAGTTGCATAATTAGCCAAAATACCTTTTAAACTTGAGTTTTCTTTCTTTCTCTCTATTGAGGAACATCATTATTAAAATTTTTTTCTCTCTGTCTCTGTATTTATATGTATGCGATCCTTAAACAACATATAATTTTATTTATTTATTTTTAGTGTAATTCAATGGAGTATCACCCTGTATCTTGGATTTTTTTTTTACTCAACATTATAGTTTTTCATATTAATCCATGTTGCTACATAAATGTGTGTGTATATAGTCTCCAGGTTATTCTTTTTCTTTTTTTTTGGTACCAGGGATCAAACTCAGGACCTTGCACTTGTGGGGCAGACAGCAGCTCCACTGAGCTAAATCCCAGGCCCCATTCTTTTTATTTTTTGTGTGATATTTAATTGTAGTAGCATCTCAGATCTTGTTTAGCCTTTCTCCTATTGGTGGATGTTTAAAGTTGTTTTCAGTTTGCTGTGTTTTTTAATGTGCATTCACAAAGATTAGCTCTTGGGATCCTTTCATAAGCTTGGTAACACATATGAGGCAGGACAAATGAGGAAATTTAAATCCAGAGCAGTTAAGTGACTTGATTAAAGTTTGTTACATTCTCAGATAGAACTCAGGGTTCCTAATTCTTCATGTTATGATTTTGCTTTCTGTTTCTTCAAAGCTTGTAGTAAGGTTTAACTGAGCTTACTTACACACAGTTTGGGATGGAAATACCCTACATGTCCCTCCTTGGTACATATTTTTGATCCTATGTTTGAAAAATTTTTTTTGTATTTGAATTAACTTTAAGACATTAATCAAGAAATAATCGTCTATAAAGTAGATATTTTAAGAAACAACAAAATTTTTTCCTCATGCATTTTTAAGTTTAGAGAAAATGTTAGACAACTAAAAACTCTTATATAGCAAGTTTTCCAAATTTAATTCTTTTTACAGAGATATGTTTTTGATATATTGTTGACATTTTTGTCCAGATCCAGAGACTTCCCATAAAGCTTCAATTCATGATTTCCCTTCAGTGACCAACATTTTGATTAAAAAGAGAAAATTAAATCTTCCTCAAACAAGAATTTTTCTCCCACATACTATACAAGTGACTAGAAGATGAGAAATTGAAAGTCAATAATACTCAATAATGAATACTTTAAAATGAAGGAAAATTTTATATATAGTGTTGCTCTAGACCTACAGACACTTGGGCTGAAAGGATCTCAGACCATAGATCTGTGACTTGCTCAAGATCACAAAGGGTGCTAGGAATTTTACCAGATCACAGGAAGACTACGTAACTGCAAAATAATGCAAGTTGGGCTTTGTTGTATTTCTCAGAAAAGTGAGGCATAAAGTTCTATTGATGTGTTTAAGATTAAGAAAGGAGAATGAAAGTTTCTGTGAAGTAAACATACTGAAATAGAAATATTTCATTTTCCATTTATGGAGAAGTTTAAATATCTGTGTGGCTGGTGCTGAGAGTGTAACTACCATCGCTGCATATCTCATTGGGAATGATATACTGAAGAATCCACAAGACTGTTGTAGCGTTGTAGTCTTGGTGGAATTGCTTCAGCAGAAAGAAATTGGTCAGCCTCAGTAACACTACCTTCAGAAAGCTCTCCATGATAGAACACTGTGCAATCTCAGGCCTTTCTTCCTTGAGGACACAAGAGTTTCTGCTTTCTCAATATTGGATTGGGTATCCTCTTATATTTTTCCAGGGAGCCCTGTATCTCTTCCCATCTTATACATGTATGACAACATTTTCAAATTACCTGATTACATGCCTGTCTTCCTCCCTTGGCAATCTCTGCTGTAGGATACACATATTTTGAAACTGTGTTCATACTTTTCACCGTCACAACCAATGTGACTAGCAGAGCATGAGTTTAGGGAAAGTAGCCTGAAGATTTGTCAAAAGACATCCAAGCTGAATGAATGTTCTAATTAGGAAGACTGTGCCTTGGGAGAAAAGTTGTACTGTTAGTATTTACAAAGTGTAGCATACAATTTTAAAAAATGCTAACTGCCTATTACTGAGGAATAAAATGTACTAAAATTCCATTAAATTTGAAAGTAAAGATTTTCCTTTACCCCCCTCTGCTAAATTAGCTGTTGAGTTTTCTTTTTGAGGGTTTAGCAGTACTCTTGAATTAAGAACATTAAAATTCTTGACTTTTATAGCATTGTAAATATCTAGAAGTAAAGTGTTACTCATTAATACAAACGTTCTATGGAAAATTCACCACTTCATCCATGTTTTTTTAATTAACAGAGTGTGCAGCTACATTATTATCTATTTATCTTCATGAAAATTCTTTAATTGCATCATCAGCCAAAATATACACATATCAAAATTTAATATTTATTACTATTATTAGGTTAACGAATGTAAAAGCCTATAACTATCTAAATAATATGTTTGGCTTTCATCACCCAACTACAGTACTATTTTATCTATCATAATTTTAGAAGGAAAGATATAGGCATTATCAACAAAGTAAAAATGAAATAGTTTAATCTAGAACAACTGTGGTTCCTTGATTATCTTATTCAGGTGTCTTTGAGGTCCATGAGCGCTTTGTAATCCAGGACCTGCTGTAGCCTTTTAGAGAGTTTTCTCACTAGAGGGCAGCATTTGACCAAATGTCCAAACAAGTTTCTGGGTAAACGGGATATCCATGCAGATCACTTTAGTAAGTCAGTTAGCAGCCTTACATGGATTTCTAATTCGATTTGTTGGGCTGGGACCCAATATGGTTTGATAAACCTTTAGAAAGAAATTTTAGGGATTTATTCCACTAATAAATATGAATTGTTTTAAGATAGATATTATATCAGGTTTGTGAAAGTCATACTTACCCTAGAGCTTCTATTACCTAGCCTTTTAAATGAACATAAATTATTATATTAAATTATTTACTACTGTAACTGAATAAAACACGAGTGGAGTTATTGCTTTGGCATCCCTCTTTGCTTTTTTAACCCCTCCAGTGGCATCTATTTCTCAGTCTTGTCTGTGTTATTTCACTTGGATTTTCAGCTTGGCCTGTAGAAGTGCTGCAGATGACTGCAGGAACAGCTGGTGGAGGATCACCTTTGTGGAAGATGCTCTTCCTTTGATCTGGGCCTTGAAGACAGCAATAATTTCTACCTCCTGGAGAGCATGTCTAGAGGCTGGCCCATTGAGTGAGCTTTAGGACCCCAAAAGATAGTCTCATTCTTGATTTTTGGGTAGGAAGAGTGTAAGTCATTGTTTGGCTATCAAAATTATTCTGTCAGTGTTGGAGAAAAACCCTTTCTCTTATTTCCTAATACAGAGTTGAATGTATAGGGGAGATACATGGTATTTTAATCATTTTTTAAAATCACTGTTATAAATACCTGGTATAATGAACTTGTAAAGATAAATGTTAATTTTGGCTCACAGTTTTGGACATTCCAGTCCACAATCAGGTGGACACATTGGTTTTAAGCCTTTGGTTAGGGCTTAGTGCATAATGGTAGAAGCATGTATCAGAGCAAAACTGTTCACCTCATGGCCAGAAAGTGAAAAAGAAGGCAGATAAAGGGCCTGGGGCCTCATTTTCCTTTTCAAGGGCATGCCCCCAAAGACTCAAAGACCTCCCACTGGCCATCTCTTAAAGTTTCTACCACCTTCAATAGCACTGGGCTAAAGACTAAGCCTTTAACACAAGGGCCTTTGGGAGATATTCAAAATCCAAACCAGCATTTGGGATACACAGTTCCTTGTAGAAATTGGATATGACAGCTAATTACCAACTACATCCTACAATTTGTTAATAGGAAAATTCCTATGGAAGCCAATGTTGGATAAAATGGCATTGTCTTAAAGGGCCATTTAAATAGTCATTCTTTTTTTGTACTATTAATTATTGCTCAAAGCTATTCAAATAGTCCTAGCAGAAATTTACATCTTAAAACACACACATGGGTACATGTTCGCATATGTTTATATTGTGTTAATGATTTGTATTTTTCAAGTTTTTTTTTTGTTTGTTTTTGGTTTTATTGAGACAGGGTCTTGCTTTATAGTTCAGGCTGGCCTCAAACTCAAGGTGATCCTCCTGCCTTTGGTTCCTCAGTGCTGGGCTTATAGGCATGCGCCACCATGCCCGGCATGTATTTTCAAGTCTTGACATAAATTTATTTTGGTGGTGATATATTTTCTAGGTGAAAGTAATAACCATATTTGGGTCCTTATAACATTGAAGAAGACATTTGTCCTGTTCCAGTTTATATTTAGATGAATCATCAAAAAGTAGTTATAGAAATGCTCTTTTGAGATATTACGCTAGGCTTCTTTTTTCTTAAATTCTTTTATTGGTACATTTTAGGTATACAATACATTTACATTTATCTTTGGGTGCTTGTACCTGTACATGGTGTATCTTAGTTCTCATTTTTTCCCCATTACCTGTTCGCCCTTCAGCCCTAAACCCTTCCCTATTTACATACTTCATTTCCATTTTTTCTCTTTTCTCATAATTTTTCCTTTCCATTCTTTCCTTTCCCCTTCCCCTCCCACCACCCCTACCCCTTTGGACCTTTTCCTATTTCAACGTATCAATTATTAGTTATTAATCCTTTTAGTCCTTATTTACACTCTCAGTTACTCACACTAGAGAAACTATTCGGTATTTACATGTGTGTCTTATTTATTTCACTTAAGAG
>NW_004624742.1:7622514-7634275 GCF_000247695.1 Heterocephalus glaber | reverse complement strand
TATATATTTTATATAAAATATATAAAAATATATAAATATATAAAATATATAATTTGAGCAGTGTATTCAGGTGTTACAGGGCCAACTTCATTTATTCAGCATTCAGAACATATTTGATGTTATTATTTACATATTTTTTCAGAACTAGCATTAAATTCTCAGAGTGTTATTTCTATTTTTATTTTTTATTTGTATACCAAGTTTTATTTTTAGTGAATATATGTTCAGATTGTGAACATTTTTCAAAATTACATTTAATATATTAAACTATAATTAGCTGAACATATATTATGTGAAGATCTCACTTTTAGTAACAAAATTAACAATTTCACTGAAAAAATATATTTTCACTAGTTTATAAAATTTTACTTCCAAATATCTCCAGATTATCAGTATGCCAGTGTTTCTCTTTTTTAAAAGATCAAATGGAAATAATCCAACCAATCACAATTGGTGAATAAATCACAATTATTCACTAAATCTAATCTGTTAGATTATTTGCATTTGATCTTTGAACTCTTAGATGTAAGTAATTAGCCAAATGGTAACTTTCTATTGAGATATACAAGATTATAATGAATTTTTTTGGCAATCTCAGAGAATTTGAGAAATTGGTACACTGCAGTGATCCATTTCTATGCCATTTTCTCTTTGAGTGTTTGAGATCTATTTTTGACACTTCCAACTGCTTTTCTCTGCCTCTCAAAGTGATAGATGCAGAAGTTGGAGAGCAGGAAGAATTCCAAGCCATCCAAACCTTTGTTCATTCACAGAACAAAAAGGTACTGAATGTCTGCTCCATGAAAGATACAGAGCCAGGCACTGGTGATACAGAATTAGCAGGACACAGTCTCTGCCTTCAAAGAGGTAATAGTCAAGCTCAGGTACCAAAGAAAGGGATCAATTATTGTGGTCCAGTGTGACAAGTGCTTGTGTAGAACATATTGCCTGTATATTATGGAATCCTGGTGAGTGAGGATCTAATCTCCAGGCTCATGAAAAACTTGTCTGGCATGAAGGAACAGGTAGAGGCAATTGGGGGAAAATGAGAGTGGCAGAGAATGCATTTTTGGACACAGGGAATAGCATGTATGATGTAATGGAAACAGGAGACAGGATTGCAGGACTGGGAATAGAAGCAGTCACGTTTGTTTTGAGTAAAGGAATTTTGTGAAATTATGGGGGCTGAAAAGTTAGGCATGGCCTGCATCATGAAGGGGTTTGTTAAAAACTTTAGCATTATTTTCTCTATATGTAGCTGTCCTCATTATCACTATGTGGAGTAGTGGCAGGGAAAACATCATTTTGGGGAAAGAATGTTGGAACAATAAATTTAGCCTGAGGGATCTATGAAAAAAGTCAGCAATAGAGGAGAACAAAAGAAGAACTAATATTTGGAGTAGTGGCTAAAAGTATGAAATCTGCCTGGCTTCAAATCTCAGCTGGTTTGTAAAATTTTACTAGCTGTGTCACCTTGGGAGAATTATTTTGCCTCTCTGTACTACAGTATCCTTATCCATAAAATGGGGATAAAATAATCCCCACCTTCATAGGATTGTTATGAGGTACAAATGTGTTTTTGCTTATAAAGTTATTAGAACTGACTTAAAAATTGATATATTAATAAACATGCTTATAAATAAAATATTGAATGCCTACTGTGAACTTAACATTTGCATGATGTCACTTCATTTTGATCTTTCCCTAGCTCTGTTAGTAACTTATTAACCTGTGTTCACAGATCTATACAACTCTACTATAAAAAAAGAGTTGGTAAATGGCTAAGAAGTACCTGGAGGCAAACTGAGCTCGAGTCCGTGCTGTCATGGTCCTTTCTGGAGAAAGGAACAGGTAAGTGTTACATCAAGCATGGTAACTGGTCTACACTGGCAGGACACGGTGCCACAGCAGGCAGCCCAGGGTTTGCCAGACCACTGAGAAGAGGAGCTTCCTATAGGAAAGGAGATATGAGGATTGTGAATCTAATTCTTACTTCTAATGGCTCTGGGTGGAGAAATCACCCCAGGAGACTTGAGCCCTCATCCCCAAAAATATGTTCTTCAAGTGTGGGCACATAAACCTCTTAGACAGAAACATGCTATGGAAGTGGTAGTCCAAGACTAATGCCTCTTTTAGGAAATGCCACTGAAAACCTAGAATGCTCCCAGCTATTGAATCAGCCCTGAAGTTAGATGCTTTTGTTTTCTTTGTGCTTTTCAGGTCTATGCTCAATTGCTATTACAAGGTTAAGAGTCAGCGTTAAGAGTGTAGCCTTTGGAGTGTGACAGTGATAATCCGTCCTATTATTAATACCCAATACTTGCTGAGTACGTGGTGTGTATGCAACAGGCACTGGCAAGGTACTTCACACCTTGTTTAATCTTCATTGCAACTTTAGAGGTACTGCACTAGCGTTGTCTCTGTTTCATAGCCAAGTAGACCCAAGTCTGAGCCAATTTAAGTAATCGTCCACAGCCAACAGCACAGTGGTCTAGGGCACTGGCTACAGCATCAGGTTGCCTGATGATGAATCTTGAAATACTTTCCAGGAAGCACAAAGTAAGGAGAGCAATGAGATTTCTCTAAGCTTAAGTTTCTTCATCAATATATAAAAAACAAGCTAATTCTCAAGGTTGATATGTCACTAAATGAAAGAGCACATGTATGGCACCTGACACAGTGCCTGGCATGCAGCAGGCATAGTAGACAGAGGTAACTTGCTGCCTGCTATCTTTATGTTCCCAGAGTCAGAAACAAATTCTTTCTTCATCTTCACTGTCTTTATCATCAAGCTCCTTTTAGCCCCTGAGCACTGCTGGGAAAACAGGATACATTCTAAGAAGCAAACGTGTGTGGCGCTGGCATATGCTAAAGATTCAAAAGTGGATTGTGCTGTCCTGTTTGGGTGGGAACACTTCATGGAAGATAAAACTAATTGCCAATAGTTTCATGGCACTTTCTGTTTGCCAGGCATGGTATTCATGCCCAGTGTATACATGAGTAAACAGAGACACAGAGAACAGAATAACTAGCCAAAGGTCACATAGCTTATAAGAGAGAGGTAGGCTTTGAACCTAGGCTGTTAATTTCTGGGTCCCTATGCTTGGAGCTGGCCTTAAATGATAGTCATGACAATAACAATAACAAAAGAAGTAGCAGCTATTGTTTATAGGTAACCACTCTGTATAAGGTAATTTAGTTTTTCATGTTATTATGGTTAATTTTCACAATAACTCTATGTAACAGGATTCTGACACATGCTTTAAAGAGTAGCAAACAAAAACTTAAAGATGTCCTTAAGCAAATGGTGAATTTGCAATTAGTAAGTAGCAAATCTGGGATTCACACTCAGGTAAGCTGCCTCTGAGGCACAGGAGGGCGCTTTCTGCTTGTTCTCTTTGTCACATGTGAATGAACACATACAAAGAAGGTGAATGTGTTGACTGTGCTGTGTGCAGGATTGCAGGGATCAGGAGGGACAGTGGTTTGGCTGGAAGATGTGTGTATATGTGTGTGGGGAGAGATGATAGAAGACAGAGCTTGAGAGCTGTAACTAGCATTTAAAATCAATATTTGATGATTAAACTCCTTCAACAATCCAAGGCACTGTGGGCATAGGCAAGGGGGGTTTCAGATGAAGGTGTTTTCAGATGAAGGGTGATTCCTCAAAACAACCTTATTCTATTTTTTCTGACTGTCCTACATTTGATCCAAATCTCTGTAAATTTGCTTCCTTGTGCCTCTTTTTTCATCTTGATCTAGGAGTAGGGTTACCAGATTTAACAAATGAAAAAACAGGATTCCAGCTACATTAAGATTTTATATAAACAACAAATGGTCTTTTAGTGTAAGTATGTCCCATACAATTCCATAGGTGCAACTATGTCTAAGAGGCCCATGGAAAAGCACAGTTTCAAGCTGTGGGATTTCACCAGAGCCAGGATCCAGTCCTGGTGTCAGCTTAATAAACTGCATCTCCATATTCCAGTGAAGGCTCCTTCATAAATGTTGATATCCTCTGTCTTGTGCCTGGTCATCTAGAAAAAGTACTGCAGCCAGGCGTTACTGCCTCTAAATTAATAATTCCACATCTGCCAACCAATTAGAAGAAGGGTTACAGAATAAAAACTGGCTTTAATGATAGTATGCCAACAACCGCCAATAGGTATTCAGCCTTGTAATGCAGCATGTGTTCCTCATTTGGCTCTGTTAGCTACCAGGAAGTTTTCTTGCAAATAAGGCATTCACTGGGCCTACTCCTAAAACCCCTCTTTGGTTCCTATCCATGCTTCCCCATCTGATCATGGCACAACACCTTTGATGTGGGCATGCTGCCAGCAGAGCAGATGGCTGTGAACCTTGGCATGCCAGGAAACCATTAGGTTCATCAGTGTGAACAACAGGGGGTAAGTTTCTATCCACAAAAGTGAAACTACAGCCCTTGCTGGGCGAGGGGCAGAAGCCCTTTGGATCCAGGGGGGCTGGGCTTTCAGTGCCAGAGGTGGTCTCTGCAGAGCTGCAAGTTTAGTGCACTGCAGGAAGAAACGACCTCAGGAGAGACTGAGCAGGAGGGGAAGGAGCTGCTGAAATTGACAAAAAGCTTCATTTCTGTTTGACTAGAGGGCACGGAGGGCCAGGGCTTCTGTGGGTGACAGCCAGTGGATTCAGCAGGAGCCTGCTTTCCATTTCTGGCGAGTACCCCCTGCCGAGGAGCAGCAAGCCCTCCAAAGCACAGGCTATGCTCCATCTTCTCACACTGGGAACCACAGTATTCCCCTAAATCTGAGATCCTGAGCATCATCTGCTGGTCTCACAGACACAGACAGGCAATCTAAAACAGCTTCCCTGAAACTAGTGGTGAGGAATGAAGAAGGCAAAAAAAAAAGTGTAAAAATGTATTAGAAAGGTAGATAGGTGCCCACTTGGTTTTCTTTTAACCTTTAATTTTTCTCTGCTTAAAAACTGCTGGATCATTAGAAAAACTTCAATTACGATAGACATGTACAAGAAAATGGATGTATCTTCTAACCCATGTGCTTAAAAGACACAGATACTATTGCTAATATGTTGTACATCCATGCAGAGATTTTTCCTTGACTAGGTGCTCATTTTGAAATCATCATTTTATTTTGATCAACAATCTAGTTTCTCCCTCTTTATAGAAATATCCTCATAGAGGTATAAGTCAATAAAAATACTTATATTTGATGATAAATAATTGTCAGGCTTGAATGTTTTACTTCTTTTTGTGTGTGTGTGTGTACCAGGGATTGAACTCAGGACCTTGTACTTGCGAGGCAGACATGGTGCCACTGAGCTAAATCCCTGGCCATGAATGTTTTACTTCTAAACTCATGAAATTACTGAGTTCTTATATCCAATTTTAATTGTCACATTATTAATTTCATGACATTCAGTACAAAATGGCTTCTTACAAACGTAAATATTGTGGTTGATGTATCATCCAATTTTCTTGTGCAAATGGTCTCCTCTTCCTATGCTGTTATTACAAACCATTGATACTGCTCAGGTTTTCTCTTGATGGTTCATTGCTCTACTACTAACCCCTCCTCTTAGCTGTGTGCCATGTATTCAAATGTGTGCTGGACATTAGCACTTGCTATGTCACATGCACCTCAAACCCTGTACTTCCCCATCTGAGCCCCACTCCATTAATATTAAATGTGTCATCGTCCATCCAATTATTTGTGTCAGAAGTCTGGTCTACTTTACTCTCTTCCTATAGCCTATCTTCAATCAAATGTTAAGAGGTTTTATTAACTAAATGCTTCTCATTTCTTTATTTTCAAAGACATCCAAACTAGCATGCTACCTAAATTCTATCCCTGAAAACAGACCAGTTATTTCTCGTCAAATGCAACTTCAGTAAAAATACTTTGCTGTAGCCATTTGTAACAATGCTGTCCAGGTACCCTGTTTGCTATGACCTGGATTAAACCAGTAGTAGAATTTAGAAATCCTGGAGGAATGGATTGACTCTTTCCTTTAAGAAATACTTCCAAATGTTATTCCTCTCAGCTGAGAATTTGAGAAGATGTACTGAAAAGTATCTGTAGCATAGCTGAAACATGGTGCCACATAAACAGTTATGTCCATCTTAACAGACAATTAAGCAAGGGCTAAGGCTGAGGATCCCTGTGGAAGTGGAGCAAGGAAGGCAGCCTGGAGAGAAAGGCTGCCTCTGCTTTAAGAGGTGCCCAGAGAGTTTCTACAAATAGATTGAGACTTTAACTTGGAAAAAGATTTTGAATCTGTTCTAATGTCAAGACCTGTTCTAATGTGATCAAAGGCCCAAAGTTTTACTCCATATAATAATGCTAATCTCTACCTTAAAAACAAAAGCAAAGTCCTCAAGCAGCTGTAGCATGCTTATCTTTAGCAATCCTGTATCCTAGGTATGTCATAACCTCCAAGATCAACTATGAAGAAATATAAAACAAGGTAAATGAATAAAGCTACCTGATGCTTAAGATTATTATTTGCAGATCAGGTTAGAGTTGGGCTAGTGCTACTAAATGTAGCCTTTAGATTTATAGGATTTATCAATATCTGTGTGAGGGGGAGCAACAGGACTGCTCTGGAAAGACTCATTGTCTAAGGTTTATAATGATATTGTGTAGCCACCTATTCGGACAACTACAACCAATTATCTAAGGCAACATCTAAATATAAAAAATTGCTTATCTTTCTTTAAATACCTGCCGGCAGTGGTGGCAGTAATTACAGGGTAAGTCTTTATTTCTTCAAAGAACTGTACCTCATGTTTTATTTTTCCTGTCTGAAAAACCAGTATCGGAAAAGAACACTATTTACAATGCTTATTAAAGAATTGGAAAGTGTACTGAAAATATGCTATTGTGAAAACAGATTTTGGAAAAAAACCAAGGATCAGAACCGTCTCCTAACTTCATTATTCTCCAGAGTCCTGCATTTGGTCTTGAGTAGACTTTGGTCTTAAAGATCACATGGTCTGGAATGGTAATTCTGGAAGGGGGTGGAGGGCAAACAGCCATGCTGGTGGGAAATAAGCCACACTCTGTTCCCACTGTTGGCAACTGAAAATCCTTCTCAGTAAAAATCTACCCAGTCTCCTAGTTGTATCTTTCTATAGCCTTTGGATTTCTAGGATTTAACAATAGTTGTGTTAGAGGGAGTAGTAGGCTTCCTCTGGAAAGGTTCGTTGTCTAAGTCATCAGAAACACGGGATCAAGAAAATGGAAAGGTAATCTTCCTTTTGAGGAAACTGAGTCAGTGTCTACTATCAAAGTTCTTGCTGCATATTTGTAAACTAGAAAGCCAACCAGTATCTTTGGCATTTGGTATTAGACTGTGACCGTCTTGAAGATAAGATAATTTATTTATTTTTATGTTCTCTACAATATTAGACACAGACTTGATGTTCCATAAACTTTGGGAGAATGAATGGTGGATATCAGGGCATGCTTTTAGAAGGCACAGCAGTGGCACAGCTTTGTAGTCAATATTAGGCTGGAAATTGCCAATAAACAGATGGACTATCACCTTTATGAGCAGGAATATGCAAGTTAGTCTAAAAACCCAAATTAATTTAAAATTAAAAAGTTAATAAAGATACAATCTATTTGCTTTAGGTGGTCACTGCACTAAATTCTACCAAGGTTCTATCTGTGGTATCAAATAGGATATAATATCTGGGGTTAGCCCTAAGTCCTTGAGTAGTAAAGTTGGCCTGTATTCTCATACTCATGGCTCTAAAAAAGAGTGAGGAAAGACTGAATTACCCAAAAGCAAAGCAAAGATTTCACAACATTTTATTTAAACATATCAGCTTCTTCAATAAGAAATATAAATTTCACTATTTTTTTAAACTGAACAACTTTTCTTCTAATACCATTAAGTAAATCAACTATTGCTAAGCAGTTTTTTCAAGCATTTGACAGAAAGAGTCAGAGATCTAACTAGATCCAACTTCAAAAGGGAAGTCAGAAGGAAACCTCAGACTGACAAGGACCAGAAAATATAGGAAATTCTAAAACATGACTTGAAATGCAAGATATGCTTTCATTTTGGACATGGGGTAGTGAAGTGATGTTGCTGCTGAACAGGGTATTTTGCCAGCCTCACCGTAGTTAAGCAGACTGAATCTATCACATACACCCCGGGACAACTTTGGTTTTATTGTTTCAGATGAAACTGCCTTTTCTTAAGCCTTGGTATTTCAGGTGGTGAAACGGGAAATGGATTTTGAAGGAAAAACAATGTTTATTTGGTTTATCACTTGTTTACATCCTTGAACTTCCTTGTGAGAGCAGAGTCTGAATACATACAAACACCAGGTAGTTTTCTGGCTTGTAAGAGCATAGAAAACATGTTTTATTTCATTGCATCATAAAAATTCTCCTTATTTGATAAGATTAATCATTGCAGGCCAGGGACCATTACTTTTTTATTAAAAACAACTCTAAAAGACGTTTATTTTAAAAAAATATTTGTTGTGGTCCAAGGAATCCTTGCCAGAAGTGATCTGTTTGTAACAAGATTTAACCCTGAAGTTTCTTTTAAAGCCTTATCTAGAGTCTGGTCATCTAACATGCCATATAATGATAGAATGTCCAGTACTGTTTGGGTGCAGAGCTGATGCCAGTCAAATTTTTATAGAATGAACAAGGTACTTTGATTTGACATTCAATCTAAGAGGTAATTGTAGCAATGTTTTTTATGGTTGCTTCTGGGATTAATGCTTTTGAAATTTATTCATATTTAATATAGAGAAAATATGTAAAATTTTTATCTGAAGCATGATGGGCTGTCTACTACTATGAGAGGAGAGCTTTTAGCAAGAGAAAATTTGGTTAGATAAAATGATGAAGCCCCCAGTGAAAACAGATAAAAACCTGGACTGAGTGGTTGTGATGGTGCTGGTGAATACAGAAAGGACCTGAAAAAAAATTCTCAACATTTTTTCTTTGAAATGGCATTAACCAAATCTTGGTTGAAGCCACAGATAAAAAGAGATGGCTATAATATCACCTGTGTCTTCCTGAGACTACGTTCACTGGATCCCAGAAATCCCAGGCCTTTGGAGGACCTCCACGTGTCAGGTGTGGAGCAGAGCTGGCAGATCATTTCCACTGTCTTGTGTGTTAGCTTCTCACCTTCTGGGTGTTCACCTTCTCAGGCAGCCCAGCAGTCTGACTCTTCTCCAGTCCCTGAGATCTCAGGGGAGGGAGTGTTTCCTGTTTTCAGCACATGGCTACTTAAAGATTTCCCAGGATTTAAGTGTAATCCCCAAGATGGTGTTAAATAGACAGCATTAAGTGCAGCTGTGGAAGGAGGCAGTGGGATTGAAACTTCCTGAGACATTCACTTTTATTAAAGGAGCTCTCTTACTCAAAGAGAGAAAGACAGTAAACAGTAAAGAACCAACTGTGGTTAAATAAGAGTTATTGTGTAGACTGCAAAGAAGAACTAAAGAAATATCAGGAAATAACATTGGATACAAGGGAGGTGGATCAAATAATTAAAAGCTCAGGTTTGTGATGCCGTGTTTAATATTGTCCTACGGGGCTGCTTTTCTATTAAATTCTTGGATTAAATTCTGTATATGATATATTATTTCAGGAACACAAAAGAACTAGTATATGGATCACAATGTCCTGACACACCATTCGACGTTATAATAAGCAATACTATCTAGAGACCGGGTGGAAGTAGCAGAGTTGTGGGGTAATGTATGGAGAGATGTTCGTATTTCAGTAAGGTAAGTTTCTAGATGACTAGGTTGGAGGAAGTGTACCTATTTTAGTCCAAATGATTTTGAAGCTGGGCTGAGAAAATTAATATAGACAAAAATGTTAAGATTTTACAATTCTGAAGGATGAGGAATGTCAATTGAAATCACATAAACTCATCAACAAATCCCAGAAAAGTTGGACTAGTAGTCATGGTCCTTGAAATGGAAATAAAGTAGATTTTAGTTAAAGGAAAAGTTAAAACATTGAGTTCCTAATTCCAAGAAGTGAAAATAGAGGTAACTTTAAAGACATGAAGATAAATTCACAAATGGCAGATTCATGAATATTAATTAAAAGAAATATTGATGTTTGTAGGTTTAACTTATAAACCTCAAGACTGATGTCAAGGAGGATAGTCTTCATCTTTCTGAAATACACTTTCATTGTCATTGTTTGGATTTTTAAAAAAATCAAAAGTGTTTTTTTCTCAAATAAACTTCTGTTCAATCTTCATAACCCATCTCAGCTTGTTTCTGTGTCTTATTCTGCCTATTTCCCATATAGTTTTCCATCCTTTTCAAAAAATACCTTCTCATGTATATACCTCTATAGTGGCACACACACTGTGTTCTGATTGCTTACATCTAGGACACCCCTCTACCATGGGCACTGAGGATGCTCTAGAGAAGAAGCCCAGTGTTTACCACATTTTTAAAGCTAAAAGGCTAAAATTATCTTTAAAAATTGATTCTTTCCCACTATTTTTGATTCAATATAAGACTTATAATTCCTATAGAATGAAACCATTACCTAAATCAGTGGTGGCAAACCTATGGCACATGTGCTGCAGTGGGCACAGAGCCCTCTCTGTTGGCATGCAAGCCAAGTAGCCCTAGCAGGCGAGCATGGGATAACAGTTGTTTTTTCTAAACTAAAACCTTGGTTTTCAAGTTTAATTGCAGTGCTGGCCCTTTGCGATAAATAAGTGGGTTTTGGGTTGAAGTTTGGGCACTTGTCCCTAAAAAGTTTACCTCACTGACCTAGACCATTCATTTGTTCTTATTCTAATTAGAAAAAATAAAACCTTAATGATTTATGCAGGGTTTTGTTTTTGTAAAAGATCCCTCAAGCTGTTCCTCTCTTCTCAATATCCTTGAAAAATATTCTTTAAAAAGCTAGCCACATCTTCCAAACATTAGGGGCTCCTTAATATTGATAAAGTCAAATCTTCAGCATGATGCTCAAGAATGGTAGGGCATGGCTCTCACCTACCTGTCACCGTTGTCTGCCACCATTTCCTGTGCTCTCACTGTTCCCTTTTTGCTCTCTTGCCTTTGTTTTTTCTTTATCATTTGTCTGGTCTTTCTTCTTTTACCTTCTCTTATGTCTAAGTGCAATATGACCTCAACTGCCCCCATATCCTTCTATACATTTGCTGATTATATCTCTATTGAGTATTTATTTCTTTTTGTTTTCTTGTTAAATTCTTTTACTGGTACATTGTAGGTATACAACACAATTACATTTCTCATTGGGAACATGTACCTTTGCATGATGCATCTTGGTTCTTATTTTTCCCCCATTCCTAGGCCTCCCTTCACCCCTTCTACCCTTCCCTATTTACAAAGACTTTATTTCCATTTTTTCCATTTCTCAGCATTTTTCCTTACCCTTCTTTCCTTTTCCCTGCCCCTCCCACTACCCCTATCCCTTTGGATCTTTTCTTCCTACTTTGCATTATCAATTATTCATTCTAATCATTGGTACATTGTAGGTATACAATATAATGACATTCATCATCGGAAATTTGCACCTTTACATAATCTCTCTTGGTTCTTAGTTTTCATCCTTACCCAGCCCTCCCTACAACCACTCCATTCCTCCCTATTTACAAAGATTTTGTTCCTATTTTTCCATTTTCTCATATTAATCCCATTTCCTTCTATCCTTTCCCCTAGCCCTCCCACTTCCTTCCCCTTTCCCCCTATTATTCCTATTTCACATTACCAATTATACATTTAGTCCTT
>NW_004624742.1:7606177-7617854 GCF_000247695.1 Heterocephalus glaber | reverse complement strand
TGATCTGGAAGTCTGGTTTTGAGACTTATTTACGTGTTTTCTCATTTCGACTGGGGGGTGGTGCTATTGGCGCCCATGAGGATCACCTCCTCTGAGCTGGGAGAGGTGGGACAGGGGCCAGGAGCGGCAGTAGGGATGGTGGCCTGGAATCTTCTTCCTCTGAGCCGGGAGCAGCGGGACAGAAAGAGGCCCCAAAGCTCTTTCCTCTGGGCTGGGGGCAGTGGGAGGGATGGTGGCCAGGAAGCCCCTTCCTCTGGACCAGGAGCAGTGGGACGGCGGCTCAGAAGCCCCTACATCTGGGCCGGGAGCAGCGAGACCCAGTACCGTGATCTGGTGGTCTGGTGTCCTCTGCGTCTTTGTAGTGTGGAACCAGGTGGCTGTACAGAGGAGCAGGCGGGGCGGTGGGGGGGGGTTGTCCAGTGGATTGTTGCCAGGGCACGGGCTCGAGTATTTATTTCTTAAATGGTTATGTTTTTATCCTCAGAAGGCTCAGTTCATGGAGCATATGAAATTCCTAGCATGGCATCTGGTATAAACTGACAAAATAATATTGTTTATAATTAAATAGTTGTTTGTCATCTCCTGCCCTTGAGATATTTTTCAATGAAATGGGACCAAGAATTCCAAATACTGAAAAGAAGAGGTTAAAAATATTAGATTGAAACCAGATTGAGTATCTTTCTATTCTGTTTTTCCTCAAGAGTGAAGGTGAAACAGATGGATATGTCTGTATTTAAAGGATGTTTTCATAAATTATTCTGTGTAAAAGAGACCTAGGAGCCCACTCAGTCATGAGAACTCAGGCCATTCAGCCTTTGTTTTCATTGATTTTTCAGTTATCTTGTCACAGCCGGGCACAAAATAATGCTAATTGGATGAGTCTTAACTGAAGACACCTTATTAAGAAACTAAAAAAAGGATCTGAGAAGGTAAAAGGTGATGCTAAAGCTGTAGGAAAGGGAGAGATAAAGTGTTATATGTTTGTCAGAAGAGATAGCTGAATCAGTTCTAAGGACTTGATAAGATACTATAGGGCATGATTTATTCCAAGATGGGACATCTTGAATGTACCTCCCACTATCAGTACTCAATAACTCTTTCAGCAACAAAGTAATAGTGCCTCCCATGTGCCAACCACCTTACCAAGGGCTGGGGAAACCAATACCAGCTTTATACCCAGGGCTTTGCATCTTGTAGAGGAGGCAGACATGTTCTTACACAGTGAGCAAGTTCAGTGATTTGAGGGAGGCACAGAGCAAAAAGAGGGCAGCCCACCTTGTGGAGTGGGTCTGAGAAAGCTTCACACAAACACTGAATTGTGTCTTGGAGGATGCATACATGTTTTCCGAGTCACTCTGGAGGGAGTTTTCAGTGAAAGAAGTAGCCTGTGCAAAGCCATAGGAGAACAAAAGCCAATGATCACTTGTATCAAGTACCACAGTTTCTGGAGCATAAGTGTTGTGATGCAGTACCTTTCACTAAGAGTCCCTGGGTAGGAGTGTGACTGTGGATCTAACTGTAGTTTACCCCTATGTCGTTGGAAGCAGCTAAGCTGCTTGGTATCCCATCTTTTAGAGGGACTGTGTACTCCTAATCAAGGCTAGAAGTCTCTTAGTGTTCTCAGTCTTATTGATCAGTATTCCTGAAAGCAGAAGTGGGCTGCCAAATCAAAGGACTAATTTGCTCAATGAGCATACACTCTAAAGCTCCTGGGTAAACCTAGCCATCGAGCAGTGCCACAGGGAAAGAGCGAGAGGGCATGCTGCAGCTATGTACTGTTTGTCTGCTTGAGTCCCATTCTATTCCTGTACAAGGAATTCTTATTAACTGCCTTCATTTATAGGTGCTCAGTCTAATTCACTAGCTCTGTTAACTTGGGCAATTCCTGGGGAAGTTTTAATCAATATTAGGGACCTCGATCCTGCTGGCCAGCTGTGACTTTGAATTGGGAGAGTTGATGTTGGAGAATCACAATTTTTCAGAGTCCAAACAGACCTAGGAGAGAGAAGCAAAAGAGAAAAGGGCACTGGACTCAGGTCAGTGTATTTCTTCATTGCTCTGTCCTATTTTCTCTTTTTTCCCAAATGTTCTTTCTGGGCACAGCTAATCATTAGCATCATGAGTCAATTATGAGGAGTCAAAAGGGCCTTACATCTTTTTTCACATGTATTTAAAACATCGTTCTTTGTGACTATGTAACATCATATCACATGGATCCAGCAAATCTGTCATATCTGGAATGAATTTTAACTCATGGCCAAGTGCCTAATAAATTTGCTGATGAATTGGTCCTGATGTTTTTAATGAGAAAGCTCTTTGTGGGCTGGGCATGTCTTCACTGGCTGCAGCTATGAATTCTACAACCAGCACATCCTACAAATCTGGCTTAATCTGCAAATGAGTGGGGAAGCCAGATTCTCAGATCAGCAAGGCTAGAAATGACAAGGCCATTGCATGATCTTGCAGGCTGGGCACTGCAAAACTCTAGGGGGAGCCATTCACACATATTATGGTGTAGGTGGTGCCCACTAGGGTTAATTAAATTGTAATCTCTTTCTGAGTGGAAGAGTTCTTGGGCCACATTCTGAGTCATATCTTCTCTGGCTTTTATTTTTCCCACCCTTCTTCACCCATTGCTGAGGACAATTGGGGGTTTTACATGTTTGTGCTTGGCTGTCGGCATTCTATTTGTCAGGATAGACTAGGTTATGCAGCAGCAACCAACCTCCTCAGAACCTCAGAGCATAAATAACAAAAGCGTCATTCTTTCTCACTCTTCAGGTTATTAGGGCTGTGGGCTCCACTCCAAGTCATCCTCCAATCCAGGCTAAGAGTGACATCCATTTTTTGTATAGAGAACAATGTGACCCACACAGTTTCTTTTAAAGCTTTAATTTGCATGTCATTATCAAGGAAGTTTACATGCTCACTTGGAGGGAGGGCAAGGTAACATAACTTTATTTATCACATGCCCCCAAAGACGAGACCCAGACGGTCTGTGAATAACCCTTAGGACTGCCACAGGTGTAGCAGAGAGTAGTGTAGATTTTGAGCTTAGTGAGACAGAAATTCAAATTCTGCTTCTGCTTCTTATTAGTTACTTAAAGACTTGCCAGCATGTCAGAAGCTCTCTCAATGCCCCAGTTTCATAATAGTATTTTCTCATGGGTGATGGTAATACAGTGTCAGTTAGGAAGGAGACACAAAAAGTTTCTTTTGTCTTGGGGCCTCTATAGTGCCAATACTTCGCATCAGTATGTTGATTAAGAAGAGAAGCTATTCTTGTCTACCAGCCAACACACAAGAAAGCCCTGGTGACATTTGCCGAAGCTCATGGAAATAACTATTAGGAAGGCAAACTGTGCTTAGAAAAATATTAATTGGACTTTAAGCTCATTAGGAATTAAAAACAGCAACAAAAATTTCACCTTTAGCATAAGGGGGAAAAACTTATTGAGAGCCACATGCTTCCGCCTAAAAACACAGAGCTGCTGACCCTCCGTAAAAGCCCACAGGATTCTCTGCCTGGGTACAGAGGTGCAGGATAACCCGGCAGATGTGAATGACTTTAGGATACCTTTCATGCTTGGCAGGCATTCCCATTTTATTTATGATATCAAAGCCGCGATGCTATGTTCTTTTCTGCCAGAGACATAAAAGAGATTCAGAAGTCATCCAAATCATCTTGTAATTAATGTTACCACGCACACCCAGGACATTAAAATGTTAACAGTGTTAGAATCGTGTGCTTTGGAATACCGAGTGAGGGCTTTATTAGAGAGAAATGCTCAGCAGATGTCATCCACCCTAATTGAGGACATCAGGGTGCCTGCTGCTTGTTCTTATCAGTGGTGAAGAGTGGTTTTCTTTTTAATTTATTCATTTTCTTTACTGCTAGAATCTGCTCTCATTATTAGACTATCTTGTCACTCATTTGCATTTCAAGTGCTGGGACTGGGGGGGCGGGCAGCTATCTTCCTTCGAAGAGCACTTCAAGGGTTACTCTATCAAATAGCTGCACAGTAGCACAGTGAATCTGACATCTGGGTTATCTTATTCCCAGATGCTCTGTGGTGTCATTAGCAGGATTAATCTTAGCTTTAATTTCATAATGATTCTTATTCTAATATATGTGAATGAACACAAAGTCTCTTGACTCATTATCACCAATTTACCCAAGATATGTAATCAGGCTCTTACATTCACCAACATTTATTTTTGCTAATACATCTAAAATTGTAGATTAAGCAAATACAGTTAGTTCCAGCTGAGTGAATGCCTACCGAGGTAGCACTGTAGTATTTATGTTTTCATTAAGTACATTAATGGTGTTGTTTTTAAATACTTACTGACCAAAAATGTGTTCGTGGGGAATAGTGAAGTCGTTGTTCGAGCAGCATCCAACTGTAAAATTAGTCACAGCAGCATTACATTAAAAACCATTACCCACTTCTTCTGCAAATTATTGAAATCCCCTCTGCTAATTATGTTTTTAACCTTTATAAACAAGATGGAGGTACACAGCCTCAATTCCAAACAACTCTGCTCCCCTAAGGAAAAGTAACAACAAGTCCTTAATGGGGAGTATAATTGTAATAAGCTTTGTTGTTTTCGTTCCTGTTCAAGGTTAACATGTCACATCAAATACTTTCATTTGTAGTTGATGATCCAGAGGAGGCAACAGCCCACTTCCCCTCTCAGTCAACACTAAGTGTAGTAATCTACTGTTGGGGGAGGGGAAGGGAGAAGAGATTGCCGGGAAAGAGCGAGTTGTAAATCCCTCTTCACTCGCTTCAACACTGGACTTTTTTCATTTACCAGATGTTGTCACCCAGCAGCATGTAGTGCTTTATTATTGATGGATAAATGTTCAAACATTTAAAGAAATGAAAGTCAGATTTGCATTTTTAATTAATTAATTAAAAGTACTGTAAATGCCAGCTTGTTAATTGCTTTGCACCTGCAAGCCAACACAGGTTTTGTGCACTCTATCTTTGAATATTAAATTTTTTCTCGCATGTCTTTATAATGCTTGGGAAGTCTCTCCAGCAAACATATTAGTAAAGAGTAAATATTGAATCTTAGACAAAACTCATGGCTTCATCTTTCACTGTACCCAGAATAGGATTTAAAGGAGGATTTAGATTTCCAAGGCTTCTAATTAAGTAGTGATAATCAGGCTTTCTGCTGAGGGTCACTTCCTAGGAGTAATTTGAGTTATTAAAATGCATGTTTTTGTTTGTTCTGCTTTGTGAGCTAAAACTGATCCCTTTTAATATAGCAGCAAATATGCAAATTGGTGTTTCATTATATTGTGCAATTTATGGCAATCTTCTCTAATTTACTGAAAGGTCAGGAGCCTGACCTTGTCATTCAAATTTTTTTTTTCCTGGTAAAGCTAAACTAATTATGTGGATTTTAAAAATTTTATAACTCTGAAAGTGTGCAGCATGGTAAAAAATGTGACAAATTTAACTTTCACTTAGCTCTCACATTCATCAAGATGGCCTTCAGTTTTGTGTGGATATCAGTAGCAAAGAGTGATTTCAACTGTGAAGTAGGAGTCTGTTGATTTTAAGTACTGCATAGAAAAAAGACAAAATGTGTGTGTGTGTGTGTGTGTGTGTGTGTGTATTCTACTACCTCAGATAATTGTGGCAACTGTAATAGCCTAATTTTACTGAAGTATTAAGCATGTGCATGCTTTAAATTTGTCAATGGCCAGAAAATGTTAAAAAGAATTATCATAGGCTGAATAGCAAGTTTTGGGCTCAAAAGATGCACCAAGTCTTTACATTGTTTTTGTTCTTTATTTTTGTACTGGGAATTGAACCTAGAGCTTTCATACTGAGCTATATCCCTAGTTTTTCTAATTTTTAAATTTTTATTTACTTATTTGGTACCAGGGATCGAACTTGGGACCTTGTGCTTGGGAGGCAGGCTGCAGAACCACTGAGCTAAATCCCTGGCCCTCTTATTTTTTATTTTTGAGACAGAGTCTTGCTAAGTTTCTCAGGTGGGACTTGAGCTTGTGAGCTTTCTGCCTCAGCCTCCCATTATAGGTGTGCACCACAGTATCTGGCTATTTTTGTTCTTATGGATGCCAAGTATCCTTTCTTAATTTTTAAAATTTCTTTATAAGGCTTACAACTTTGACCAGGAGAATTTCCACCTCAAATATTTAAAAATCTTTGGTAGCACAAGTGGGAACCAGGGAATTAATTCCTTTTAAATTTTAGGCAGTGTTTCTTATACCATAACAGTCTGCTAAGAATTTCCTGGGTTCTTTTCCCCTAAAAATCAGATTTTGTGATCCCTTCCTCTCAAAATTTTGATTAAATTAGTCTGAGACTTATCTTCTAGTACCCTGTTTTCATTTATGTTCTTTATACTTTGAAAAGAACCCATAGTCATTTGACTCTCTTCCATTCAATGCACTCATTTGTGTAGTTACAAAAAATATGGTTGGCAAATTTTGGAATAAATAAACACACATTACACGAGCCATGAGTACTTGCTGCTCTTAAGAAGATACCTAGAAAACAGGTGTATAAAGTTAGACGATAGCCTTCAAGGTAGTCTATGTGAGACCACAGAAGAAATAGAAATCAACTTGAATTGCAGAGCATTCGGCAAAGGGGATGATAGTTAAAATAGACTCTGAGAAATGAGAAATTTCTGCCAGGCAGAGAAGGTAGGAAAAATATATTGATGGCCAGAAAGGAATATAGACCAAGTTTGGAGATGAAAACACACACATGGTGTTTTCAGAGCAGAGTGAGCAGCCTAATTTGACCGCAGTAGGTATCATGTCATGAATTGGTAGTGGGAGAGACTATGGCATGTCTCAAGGCTGAGCAGTTGGGATTGTTTGGTGGATGGTGTGATGCCAATATAAATTTTTAATATGAGGTGTTATTAAGTCTGTGTCTTGCAGCAGTTTGGGGAGACAAAATTTAAAGGCATAAAGATGTGTTAGAGGGCTACTCACAGTCCATAGAAAGATACTAAAGTACTTAGCTATAAAAAAAAATAAAGTACTTAGCTAAGATAATGAGATTGGAGATGGACTGGATTCAAGAGACAAATACAAATTGGCCATAAGTTGGACTGGAAGTGAGGGGTAAGAAAATTCCAGTTGAGTAACTGGGTAGATAGTGATGATGTCATTGATCAAGATAGGAAAAGAAATATAATTCATGGAAATAAAGATCTTGCAATTCAGAGTGTTTGAGGACCACCAACATCAGCAGCTCCAGGAAGCTTGTAAGAAATACAGACTCTATAAATACGGTACCCCAGAAAGATGCACCATTTTTATGTTTTTATCAGTTAAAAAGTTAATTTAAATTTAACTTTTCTTTTGGTACCAGGGATCGAACTCAGGACCTTGTGCTTGTGAGGCAGGCACAGTGTCACTGAGCTAAATCCCCGGCCCTTTAATTTAAATTTTAAAATGCAGAATCTCAAGACTCTGTGTTACACTTTCTGAATCAGAATTTATATTTTTGCACCATCCCTAGGTTATTCATATGCACATGAAAATCAGAAGTGGCCCCAAAGAACATACAAAGTCTGTTGTTGGAAGTCTTTTGGAGAGCTTCATGAAATAAGTGTTTTTTGGTCATAAAAGTTTGGGGAAATCTACATATAATAACTTGTATTTGAGACTTAACAGTACGAATAGCTTATTAAAGGCCCCAAGAAGTTCTGTACAAATGGACTCCATCTGGTTTTGATTTCACAAACACTCAAAATGTATTTTGTCACAGTGTAGTGGGTTAGTTGTGTTCCCCTAACAGAGAGATATATTTGTGTTCTAACCACTGTTACCTGTGAATGTGACCTAATTTGAAAGGAGAGTGAAAATATAATCAAGTTAAATAAGTCATGCTGGATTAGGGTGGCACTAAACCCAATGAATAGTTTATTTATAAAAGAAAGAAGAGGGATATTTAGACACTTACACAGGAAGAAAGGGTCATATTAGGACAGGCAGAGATTAAAGTGATGCAGCTGCATGCCAAGGAAAACCAAGTTTTGCCTGCAATCATTAGAAGATAGGAAGAGGAAAGACAAGACTCTCTCCTTCAGTGGGCTCGTGGTTTTGCTGACATTTTAGATTTTGAAGCCTCCAGAACTGAGAAAAAATAATTTAAAAAAAAGTCACCAAGTGAGGCTAGGAAACTAATATACATGGGGGCCCTTTAAAAAAACAAACAAACACAAAACAAACCAGTTAACATTCAGAAATTCACTAGGCTAGAAAATATTCATTTGGGATATAGATGTACGGTGTGTGGAGTGAGATCCCCCTGCTCTTTGCAGGTGGAGGTGTCAAACAGGCTTTGGAAATCAGGTACATATTTCAGAAGAGAGAATAAGGACAGAGGAGAAACAGTTGAGAACAAAGCCTTGAGAATAGTTTAAGCCTTGAGAATGCAGGGAGAGGATTTAAAGAAAGAAAAGGGAAGAGCCTGGGAGAATATATGTGAGGGAAAAGTGAAAGAGAGCAAGAGGACAAGAACGTAGGAAATTGAAGAGACCTGAAAAAACCCAGATTCTAATTTATCAATTAGGAAGTCAATAGTAATCTTCAGAGAGCAGTTTGAGATTCTTGATAGTAGAGGAGAAGCAAATTTAGAGTTAAGGAATAAGTGTGGGGGCTTTCAGTTAAAAAAATGCATAGTAAAAGGATTTTTAGCCACCAATCTTTCCTGAAAACTACTTGCAATAATAAACAAAAATAAGCAAGGCCAAAAAGATACAAAAACCCTGAATAATCAAATAAAGGGCAAATAAATAGAAGTAATACAAAAAAACCTTGCCAATTAAGAAAAGCCGAGGTCCAAATTGAATCACTGCTGAATTGTCCAAAACTTGAGGAAGACCTAACACCAATACTCCTCAAGCTCTTTAATGAAACTGAAAGGGAAAGAGTACTTCCAAAGTCATTCCTGAAAGCTAACATTAGCCTGACTCCAAAACCAGACAAGGATTTAACCAAAATAGAGAACTACAGGTCAATCTTATATAGATGCAAAATTCTTCAAGATATTAGGAAACAGAATGTACCAAATCATCAAAATGATTATATATCATGTGAAGTAGACTTCATCCCAGGGATGCAAGGATGGTTCAACATATGGAAATTAATAAAAGTAATACATCACATAAATAGAAGAAAGGACAAAAATCACATCATCACCTTAACAGATCCAGAAAAAGCCTTTGATAAAATCCAACATCTAGTCATGACAAAAATAGATATAGAAGGACCTTATCTCAATCTGATAAAAAGCATCTAGGACAAACCTACTGCCAACATCATATTAAATGGGGGAAAGCAGAAAGCTTTCCTTTTAAAATCAGGAACAAGACAAGGAAGTCAATTACTGTCACTCCTGTTTAACATAGTACTCAAAATCTTAGCAAGAGCAATTAGGTAAGAAAAAAAAAAGAGATATGTATAGGAAAGGAAGAAGTCAAATTATCATTATTTGCAGATAACATGATTCTATACATAGATGACACCCAAAAATCTACCAAAAGACTACTACAATTAATAACTAAATTCAGCAATGTAGCAAGATACAAAGTAAACACACAAAAATCAATGGCTTTCCTGTACACCAATAATGAACTCACTTAGAAAGAAACTAGGAAAGAATATAATTTACAATAGCACCAAGAAAAATTAAATACTTAATTAATCTAACTAAGGAAGTGAAAGACTTCTACAATGCAAACTACAGTACTCTGGAAAAGGAAATTGAAGATGACATCAGAAAATGCAAAGATATTCCCTGTTCCTGCATAGGCAGAATCAATATTGTCAAAGTGGCCATTCTTCCAAAGCTAATATACAGATTTAGCATAACCTCAATCAAGATATCAACAGCATTCTTCACAGAACTAGAAATCAAAATTCTAAAATTCACATGGAACCAGAATAGATCTAGAATAGCAAAAGCAATCCTGGATAACAAGAATAAATTGGGGGGCATCACAATCCTGGATCTGAAGCTGTATTATATAGCTACAGTGATAAAAGCAACATGATAATGGCACAAAAACAGACATGTAGATCAATGGCACAAAATAGAGGATGTAGAAAAATCTTTAAGCAATTCAACTATTTGATCTTTGACAAAGAGGTAAAAAACATATACTGAAGAAAGAATAGCCTCTTGAATAAATGGTGCTGGGAAAACTGACTAGCCACATGCAGTAGATTGAATCTAGACCAATATCTCTCACTATTATTTTAGTAAACTAAAATAAGAGTAGATTGATGATCTAAATGTTAAAACAATCTGCTGGAAGATGTAATAGGTGAATTCTTGAAGTCATAGGCATCAGCAAGGACTGTCATGACAGAACCTCCATTGCACAAGAATCAACCAAGAATCACCAAGTGGGATCCTATAAATTAAAAAGCTTCTGTATAGCAAAATAAGCAACCAGCAAAGTGAAGAGACAACCTAAAGAATGGAAAAAAAATTTTGTCAGCTATTCCTCAGAGGAATAATATCTAGAATATAGAGAAAACTCAAAAAATTAGACTCCCAAAAGGCCCAATCAAAAAATAGGCAAGTAAAGTGAATAGATATTTATCAGAAGAATAAGTGCAAATGGCCAGTAAATACAGGAAAAGATGTTTGACATCCCTGGCCCTTACAGAAATGTAAATTAAAACAATCCTGAGATTTCGTCTTATCCCAGAAAGAATGGTTATCATTAAGGAATCAAATAATAACAAATGCTGGCTAGGCTATGAGGGAAAAGATACCCTTCTACATTGTTGGTAGGAATATAAACTAGTACAACTACTATAGAAATCAGCATGGAGATTCCACAAAAAACTAAAAGTAGAAATTTCATTGGACCTAGCTATTCTCCTTCTAGGTATCTTCCCAAAAGAATTAAAGACATCAGAGTATAGTGATACATGCATATCTCTGTTTATAGCAGCACAATTTATAATAGTTAAGTTTTGTAAGTAGCCTATATGTTCATCAACAGATAAATGGATAAAGAAATTATGGCATTTACTCACAAGGGAGTACTACTCTGCCATAAAAGATAAACTTGAGTCATTTGTACAAAAATTAGTATACTTTGAGACCATAATGTTAAGAGAAATAAATCAGACACACAAGCCTAAATAACAGTTTCTCTTATATGAGAAACCCAAAATATAAATAAAGGGCAAAATAAAAGATAGATAATAGGAAGTAGGGAGCCATATCTTTCTGCAAAAGGATGGGAATCAAGAGATGAAGGGGGCGCTTTGGGGCCAGGGATTTAGCTCACTGGTTTCGCCACCTGCTGCACAAGCGCAAGGACCCGAGTTCGATCCCTGGTACCAAAAAAAAAAAAAAAGAGAGAGATGAAGGGAAGGAGGAGGGAGAAGAGAGAAAAAGGAGAAAAAAAGGAATTAAAATGTGTTATGTACATGTACCAACTCCCACAAGAAATATAAACATTATGTACTGCAAACATGTACTAATAAAAAATTAAGAATTCAAAGAAAAGCAAGAAAACTCCATCTTTGTTCTTTTCCCCTGCTTGGGAAGTTTCCTGCCATTATTTCTGTGAAGAGATTTTTTTATGTCATCTGCACTCTCTCCTGTTTCTTCATTGAGCCCAATCAGTCTTATGTTATTCTTCTTTG
>NW_004624742.1:7592733-7605552 GCF_000247695.1 Heterocephalus glaber | reverse complement strand
GAGGAATGGTGACCAGGAAGTCCCTTCCTCTGGACCAGGAGCAGTGGGATGGCGGCTCAGAAGCCCCTACCTCTGGGCCGGGAACAGCAGGACTCAGTACCTTGGTCTGGTGGTCTGGTGTCCTCTGCGTCTTTGTAGTGTGGAACCAGGTGTCTGCCTGTCTGCAGCGGGTTGATTCGGTGTCTTCCGCGCGACTGGGGACCTCGGTAGGGCGTCCACAGACCTGTCTGTCTGCAGCGGGCTAATTCGGCATGTTCTGTGCGCCTCAGGACCTCGGCAGGCCATGGGCAGACCTGCCTGTCTGCAGCAGGGTGATTCGGCGTCTTCCTCGCGACTCAGGAACTCGGTAGGGCGTGCACAGACCCGCTTGTCTGCAGCGGGCTCTTCACTTTCTAATCAATATTAACTACTTAAGTAGATTCAGAATCAATGTTCTGATTGTGATTAATGTTGATTTTGTTAATCTTTAGGAAATAGGTGATTTATATTGTAGCTCACAGGGTTTAATAAGAAAATAAATTTATTCTCCCAAGTCTTCAAGTTTAATTTTAAGATTTCTGCTTCTTTACTCTTGATTGTTTTGAATACCTTATAGAATTGTCTTATACTTAATATCTTAAAATATACTTCTTCCATAAAGGAATACAAAGCCTGGTCCCTCTTTTTAGGTGTCTCTTATTAAAGTATTTCCCATTTCTCCCA
Source organism: Heterocephalus glaber (assembly GCF_000247695.1). The sequence continues at coordinate 7,604,850 of NW_004624742.1, read as the reverse complement.
GAAGTTGTGCGTTGATGATATCCTATTAGTTAGCAACAGAGATGAGCAATGCCAGAGATGTGATGAATTTTTTTGTTTCTTTTCAGTTCTCTTTTAGGTATACAGTTTGTACTATTCACTCTAAAATGCCTGATATATATGAGTTTTGTTTTGTTTTGTTGTTGTTGTTTTTTGGTACCAGGGATTGAACTCGGGACCTTGAGCTTTTGAGGCAGGCGGCGGAACCACGGAGCTAAATCCCCGGCCCCTGATATATGTGATTTAGAGGATAAAATGTATATTTCAGCTCACTACTTCAGAGGTTTCAATTCATGGTTGACTGGCTCCAAGGAAGAAATGCCGTACCAGAGGACAGTTGCCCACTTATGGCAGCTAGAAAACAGACAGCAGGGGAGGAGCCAGAGAGAGAGAAAGAGAGAGAGAGAGAGAGTGAGGAAATGGCTGGGGACAAGAATACATTCTTCCAGGTTACTCCCCTAGTGACTAGTTTACTCCAACCAAGCCCCACCTCCTAACAGCATTTTCAACTATTGATATATTTATGTATTAATCTATTGAACAGATAGATTAATCTACTCTTGCAGTTGGTACCCCCGTAATCTAATCAGCTTCCAAAAATCACCCATCTCTGAACATAGGAGCCTTTGGGGACATTTTTGATCCAGACCGTAACAGAATTATTCTTTTGCAATGTCTATCTTTTCAAGAGTTTCACTTACCAGTTTTTTTTTGTTTAAATTCTTTTATTGGTACATTTTAGGTATACATTTACAGTTATCATTGGGTGCCTGTACCTGTACACAGTGTATCTTGGTTCTTATTTTTTACCCATTCCCTGCCCTCCTTTTATCCCTCCACTCGTCCCTATTTACAAAGACTTTGTTTCCATTTTTTCCTTTTCTCATAATTTTTCCTTTCCCTTCTTTCCTTTCCCCTTCTCTCACTTCACCTACCCCTTTGGACCTTTTCTTCCTATTTCAAATTATCAATTATTTGTTTTAATCATTTTAATCCTTATTTACACTTTCAGTTTCTCACACCAGAGAAACTATTCAGTATTTACACATGTGTGTCCTATTTATTCCACTTAAGAGGATGTCCTCAATATGCATCCATTTAGCTATAAATGTCTCTAGTTTCTCATTCTTTATGGCTGAGTAGTACCCCATTTTATAAAAAACCCCACCTCTTCTTTATCCAGTTTCCAGTTGATGGGCACTTGGACTATTTATAACCAGATTTTTCTTGCCATGAAAGAAAAATTTTAAGTTGGTGTAGAACATGGGGCAATGACTCCTTGCGATCTGAGTTCCATTCAGAACTACAAATAAAAGAGAGGTCTGGAATCCCGTGGAATATGATATAAATAGTATCTGTTTCCAAAGCTAATTGAATCTATTAGATTGCAGACTCACAGTCCCCCTTAAACTAACGACCTTCAAGTTGTACTCCTGCTCTACAAAGGGGAGGGGGGATGTCCCTGAACCATTGTTTTTTTAGCTAATGACTTTGAGCTTAACTGGCCAGAAGAGTCTTTACCACAAATTTTAATGGAGAAACTGGTCTGGCAAGAGACAGACCTTAATGTTCATGTCTTTATGTCCTTTGCTAAGACAATCAATTTCTCCTGCCCCATAGACAGCTGCCTATCCTTGATTTGGGTTTTCTTTGAATAACTTGATATCTGAGAACAGTGTGTGTGTGCATATATTCAGCTCAGTACACTCATGCCAAAGGCTTGCCACCAAAAACCTAATCCCGCTGGGAAATTTCTTTCTTTCTCTCTTTCTTTCTTTCTTTCTTTCTTTTCTCTCTCTCTCTCTTTCTTTTCTCTCCTTTCTTTCTTTCTCTCCCTCCCTCCCTCCCTTCATTCCTTCCTTTCATCTCTTGAGCATTACCAAGCTATAGTTGGTCTTGGCTGATAGCATGCTACATATTATCTGTAGCTGGAGAACTGAGTGTTAGGGGTTAGCATGCTCTCAGGCTTTCTTGGGACTATATGGACAAGTTCATATATTTTCTTTGCTGTCTGACAATGCCAAAGGGCACAAAACCTTCCCTGGAAGTTTACTAGAAAGAAAAAGACCTTTTAGGGTGTCACAGGTACAAGGACCTCACCATACCACAGGCCTTTCATAGAACAGAAGAAACGGGGCAATTTTTACCATCCCGATGAATGCTACCACCATCTCCCAAGCCAAAAATTGGAATTATTCATGATACTTTTCTTGCCCTCATTCTCCACATCACATCACTCCTCTGTTTAAACCTCTAGAAGATTCCAATTCCCCTCAGAATAAAATTAAAATTTCTTACCAAGAGCTTCCGTGACTTACATAATCTAACCCCTGCCTTCCACACACGTTCAGCACACTCTAGCTGCACTGGCTTCCTTTTGATGTTGTGAGTATACTGAGCCCTGTTACTCCTCAGCACTCTGAGCTGTTTCCCTGACCTGAAAATGGGCTTTTCGCAGTTCTGCTTGGATGAGACCTCACTTTTCAAAGCTCAGCTTAGTTTGAAGTTGTTTAGAGAAGCTTTTCATCTAAAGTGGTTGATGCTGCCCTTTTAATTCTCTATGCAGCTGTTTCTTGTCTACATCTTAAAAATTTTTATATTATTTTAGCTTATTTACTTTTATCTATTTCCCTACTAAAGCAGTGGCACTTCAAGAGCAAGAACCCAGTCTATCTTGTCTTGATTCCTCATTTATCCACAGGACTTTGCACACTATTCATCCATTTATCTAATTGAATCCATTCTTGCAGACTATATATTTGAATGCAAAACCTTTACTGCTGCACATACACATACTATGCTCCCTTTTCATTTCAGATTTTTAAAGAAAAGCATTATATTTGGGAATATTTTCAGAATCCTTTAAATTGCAATCAGTCAAATAAACATTAGTAGGATTCAGAAAGTTGAAGTGTGTCTTGTGCTATGTCATGGCCTGGAAGGAATTCCATTCTTCAGTGAGTTTTCATTGCTTATGGAAGTTCAGAGCAAGCCAACTGCAAACCAGTTTAAACACAGACTTCAGTGAGGCCCTGATCACTTTTGGCAGCCCAGTGCTGTTTATATCAGATACTGGAATTTAGTAAATAAACATAAAGTAGGTTTGATGAGGACTTTATAAGCAACAACTATCAATTAAAAAAATGACCTAGCAGTGGTCTGTGACTAGGAAAACAATATGTTTCCTTCAAACATCTCTTCCACTGGGAGAGATGATTATGGAAGAAGAGTGGAGTTAAAAATATGAACAGGTCATGCAAAATTTTTTTTTAAGAAAGTGACTTTGCAAGAGTACACTTGCTTCTAGGTATATTTGAAAAGATTTTTTTCTTGTCCTCTGTGTGTTCTTCCTTCTAGTACTCTATTATTCCTTGTAGAAAAGGACCAGAATGCAAAGTCAGGACTACTGGGACACTTGGGGAAAGAGGAAGATCAAAAAAAGGGAGAAGGAGGATTCAGATCTTGAAAAGGGATTCTTAGGTGTTCATTCAAGACTCCTGGGCAGCCATGTGCAAAGGCTAACTTTATACAAATTGAAAGGCCGCCCCTCCAATCAATAAAGAAATGATTCAGCCATCTTTCAAATTCCAGTAGAGCTTGGGATCAGCTTGCACTGAAATATTTCTTCCTGGCAGCAGACTATGCTGACACTGTCTGCTCTCCTAGATTTTAATTAAATTTTATTTTTTGGGTGAGGTTAAATTTGTATAGAGGTTTTATCTAGAATCTCACTAGTAAAAATTTGCTTCTGTCTAAAATATTTTCCAAATTGAGGTTTGAAAATTGAAGGTTTTGGCTGGTTCCTTCAGGGTCCTTGAGGTTCCCCTCTCCAACCAGGGATATAAATGACACCATTTTATTGTTCTATTTGATTTAAGGTCTTTTTAATGTTTGGTAGAAAAATATAAAGATCTGATAGTATGTACCTAAACATAATATAGATAATAATTCTAGTATTTAATTGTAGTTGTTAATGTAAAATTTGATAGTAGTATCTCAGCTGGTACAATTTGCATTTAATCTTTTTTTATTATGGTGATACCGCATTTACTGTCTTTCTGCTTTGAAGATGTCAGTAGTCTCTTCTATTTATTTAGAATTTTATGAGCTGAAGAATTTGGCTTTAGAATTTCAAGGTTTTCAGGCTACAGATGCTTAGAATTATTTGCATTTCTGTAGACCACAGATGATTTCCAGTTTTTTTGGTTCTTGTGCAGTTTGAACAGGTCAAGGATAAGAGCTTTCGGCACAGGTCCATTAGCTGCATAACCTTGGACAAATCATTAACCTGACTGTTCCTCAGCTTCTTCATCTGTAATTGGGGATAATGATACCTGATAACTAGGAGCATCAGATGAGAGGTTTGTGAAAGTGGCTTGAATTCTATAAACTCATAAATGAATTATAGTTGTATCACAATGACTGTCATCATTTTCATCATAACCATCTAATTTAGCCCAAAGTGGAAGCTCAGATGAATTGAGGGTAGCTATTTGTTAGATTTGCTCTTGCTTAACAAAATTTTCCACCATGAGATTTCTTTAAGTGATGAGCATTCATAGGACTTTTAAATATAGACTTTATTCTCAAAATACTTTTGTTGTACAAAAGAAGGTACTTCTACAAAGAAACATAAATCCTCTTCATCTTTGAGTGACAAGTCTTTGTCATATTGATGACCTAATTTCATCCTCTTTTGAAAGGTAGGATAGGCGTTATTAAGTCTCTTCAATGGTAGAAAACACTTAGGCACAGGAAAGTAAATAAAAGTTTGGAAGTATCCTAGTAAGTTTGATAAGAATGGGTTGATTTTAAAGGAAGGAAGGATGGGTTGATTTTAAACGGTCCTTATCAAAGGGAAATCAGGCTGGCAGAAGAAGGGCAGGAATTTAGAACTACTTTAGAGAGATAAGGGGAGGGAAATTTGATCAAGTACATTAAGCAATCCATTTTTGAGGTCTAGACTCTCCAGATAAATACTGGATGGTTCCATTTTTTGAGGTCTGGACTCCCTAGAAAAATGCTGGATGGCTATAAGTCTCTTTTTATTTTTATGGTGACCAGGTTACTTTCTAAATTAGTTGAAGCATGCAGACCTGAAAATAATGCTGGCTGAAGCAAATGGATTATTTTGTTTGAATTCTGGCATTATCTTAAAAGAATTGATGGGCCACTTATGGGTGGGTAGCTTAGCTCTGAATGGGTAGACTTCTCTAATGAATCAAGGTCAAACTCTGTACATGTGATAAAGAGAATAGGTCAGTTGTGGCTCCGGCCAGCTCAAGGCATAGGTCATACAGTGATGCTATCTATATGGCTGCTGATTTTCTTCCTGAAGTCCTGGATTGAGACCTTCCTCTGAACTCTAGAGTAATGCTGGTTTCTTGGGGGCATTCAACTTAAAATCAGGACCACCGCTGGGAATGGGCATGTCATTTCTTTTCTGTAAATTAGGAAAAGTTGGCCATTGAAGATTGATCTAGCTCACTGGCACATGACATGATAAGCATAATATACTTGCTAGAGCTAGATTTTTTAAAACCTCTTCATCCAGAATTCTTTGTGTTGTTCACAAACTATGCACCTGCACATGTCAGTCTTAGCTGGAATAACACCAAGTTTCTCAGGATCTTCTGTTTAGAAGAATGAGAATTCTTTTATTCCCCTATTTGGCTACAGATACTCCTTTTTCTTTTCTTTCTAGAAAGAATGGGACCATGGTTCTGAAAAACAGATGCAGGGCCTTCACATTGCTATTGTCAACTGTGGTTCTGGAGTGAGCTGAAGGCAGCTATTTGCTCCTGGATTCCTGACTCCCCAGTTTCAGGGTAGAGAAGCAAAAGCCCCCTACCTTGGTGGCTATGATCTGCAGCAGGCCTGACATTGGGACTGTCTCTTGAAGGCTAGAATGGGGATTGGGTTCCTCAGCCTTCCATATGTATTTGTTTTGGGGTTTTTTGGTGCAAGGAATTGAACTCAGGACCTTGCACTTGCCAGGCAGACATGGTGCCACTGAGCTACATCCCTGGCCCTTCCAAATGTATTTGTAAACATTTTAAACTCTTGTTAGCAAAAAAAACAAGAATGAATTCTGTTGTTTCTAACAACAGAATTGAACTATATGCCCCTAATTGAACTATGATGCTGTACAGAGGTGGTGACTTAGGCTGGGGACACTGTGGTGGGGCTTTCCAGGCAGGATTATGATCCTCTCAATGGCATCTCACAGTGGCATCACTAAGTCATGGACTGTGTTTTGTCAGGACTTCAAGCTGTGAGGTGACCTCAGTGATGCTTAGAGTAAGTGGTCCTTGCCATGGTTGGTATCCTTGGGCCACATCTATTCCTCCTGCTACTCTTCCATCTTCATTGCCTCAACCCACCCCAGCAGCAGACAAGGACAGAAGGCCCAGCCTACAGATTCCTTCTTTGAAGGAGAAGAGAAGATAGAATGGGGTGGGTGGGGGTGAGCAACATTAATTTTTGGGTTTCCTTTTTTTTTTCAATTGCAAACTACCAAACTACTGTTTTTCTGCCTCAATAAAGCCCACATAGGTTCTTTATTTCACCATCATTTTACTGTCACTCCAATTCTGGCCATAAACTCTCATCAGTCACCTACTCTTAAGTGTTTTCTTGTGGATATTTACTCTTGCCACCCTATATGCAGCATACTGGAGTAAAAATCATGCCTAGTTTCCCAGGCAGGACCCATGCATCTCTGTCCTGCCCTCCACCTGTCTCCTCTGTCTTGATGGTCTTTAGTCATGTTGGTGTCTGGTTTTTCAGTTTTCCTTTTTTGCCTGCTAGTAGCCTTGTCAATGTTGGCACCTATTCAAGATGAGGCTGAAAATTCAGGTGTGTAGATCAACTAGGACAAAACATACGGTCCACATACTGAAACTAAAGGAGTTGGTCTTCAGACTTTAAAACCTAGAAGCAAGGAACTGGTGGAGAAATCCACAAGTCCATGACTGTTTACTGCTCTGGGTGAGACTGTCAGAATCTCCACCTTTGAGGTTCTTTGACCAGAATCTCACCAAACAAGCCTATGGCCAAGAACTCCCCTCCCTCCCTCCCCCTCTTTCTTTCCCTCTGTCCTTCACTCCTTCCTTGTCTTCTTCTTTCCTTTCTATTTCTAAATTCACCTTGAGTTTTTGGTCCATTTTCAGATGTGTACTGGCCTATAAAATGTTTGAATATGCATATTCTCAAAGTGTTCACCTAACATCATCCTCTATTACTAGAATGGCCCTTCATTTCTTTAAAGGTTAACTATTGAGGCAGGTCAGGCTTTAATTAAATGAAACAAATTGGGAATTACTGATACCAGATTCACAATTGGCTAATTTAACATTCAGTGGTCATGACCCTGACCTTGAGCAAGAGCTCTCATATTCACAGAAGCCAATGCTTCCTGTCAGGGGGGAAGGGACAGTTCGTTCAGAGCAGGTTTCAGCAGTGATCTACATGTAGAGACCATCCCCCGCAGTTGTGATGGCCTGGCCATGTAGAGGCAGCGTGAATTATTCATGTGAGGAAGACAAATTAGAGTTAGAATCAGGTGCTCTCTCTTCCCTAGTGAGGACTTTGCCAATTATGATAAAGAAGGAGCTCACTCCGTGCAAGCCATAGTCTCTTTGTTACACTGTGCTTAACCCAGATTCCCTAACTGGGTTTGGAAATGGATTAGTGGATGATGAGCTTGTTTTAAAGGTGATACAGTCTTCAAGAGAGTGAGAGTTACTTTTACCAGTGGTTTTTAAAGTAAAAAAAGCTCAAAGGAATTGTTTTAACAGTGCTTGTCATGGAAAGCTTGTTACTGTAAATTCATTTTGGAGAAGCTGCTGTTACTTTCAAGGTATTAAAACTACTAATTCAGACATAATTTCAGGACAGGACATATCTTGCTGGGGACTTCCTGTCTAAAATGACAGAATTATAGAAAATTTAATGATTTGATTGGTTTGATTTGCCAGTTATTTCTAAGCCACTCTACCTTAGGGAAGGTTGAACATATCAGTAATTGTTCTTAGGTGGCTTAAGACCAAGTGTGGTAAAGGGAAACAATCTCAGCACATCTACTCTTCAGTCACCCCAAGCCTTCCATATCAGGGGTGGATGCTCACGACTGAAAATTGTGAGGGGCTATAATGAAGTTTCAGAATTTACATGTGTGATACTAAACAGGGAAATACCATGATCCTTCTACCTTTCATTCTCATCAGATACTAAGTAGCTTTGTTCTAAATATTAAAACATTTAAAAACTTCTCATGTTATGGGTGATCAGTTAATCAAACATTTATTGAGCTCTTGCTGTGTACAAAACACTGGTAGGAGCTGGGGTGAGTTCACAAAGTTATAAGATATGGGTATTAAGGGAGATAATAGTAAAGTCAAATGGTAACCTAAAACCAGATAGATAATATTCCTAAGCCTTGGGTTTCTTCAGAGCAGATCTGGCTTCACTGATCAGGGGAGGCTGCAAGTGGAAATTGCAGGGTGGTAAAATTGGAGCCAGTTCTTGAAGTAATAAATAGCAGAGGAAGAAAGAGGCTGGTATAAGTGGGTTGAATGAGGTATGATGCAAAATTGCATTTCTTACTGAAGAAAATGTGGCTTCTCTTTTATATTAGAAGGCTTAGGTGGTTTGATAACAGTTGCATATCTGCAGGGCCGGGGATTTAGCTCAGTGGTTCCTCTGCCTGCCTTGAAAGTGCAAGATCCCAAGTTCGATCTCTAGTACCAAACCAAAAAAAAAGAAAAACATTTGCATATCTGCAGTGACTTAAACTGTGTATGTATTCCTAATTTCTTTTTTTTTTTTTTTTTTGATACTGGGGCTCGAACTCAGGACTTTGTGCTTGTGAGGCAGGTGCAGTGCCACTGAGCTAAATCCCCGGCCCTGTGTTCCAAATTTCTGAAGATTCTTTGGATATATAGGTAAATTCAAGGGATATTATAATACAGCCATAGAAACTTGAGAAACCAACAGAAAAGAGTGTTTTTCTTAAACTCAGACTGCACATGGAAAGTACAACTCTTAGGTCTAAAACATTCATTGCAATGACTCATTCACCAACATGCTCAATTCCTCTTTTATGTATTTTGCCACACATATTCATTTGTCAAATGAATCCCACTATCTTCTTCATTTAGCTTCTGCTCATGGACAAGGAGATCAACCAGAGCAAGGAAGCACGACAGATTTATAGTTTTAAATCTCAATTATGTCCAAGAAAGTACTTTTACTTGCTTCCATTCAAATTCCTCTTACATTTTGCCTCAGTTAGGATGTTCAGCAGGAAATGAACAGCATACACCAATCTGAGGAGAGGAGAGGTTAACGAAAGGACTTGTTGCCCAGGTATGGGCAGAATTATGAGAGAAAAGCAAGACATGGTGAAGCACATGGGGTTGGGAGAAAGCCATCACTCCCTTTAGCCTCCAGGGGACAGGATGGCATTAGGATCTGTATCTGTGAGGGATAGTCTCTAATAGAGGCTGTGGCTCTCAGAGGAGGAAGTCTGCCACTGATTGATCACAGCCATGCAGAAGGAGACCCAAAAGAGCTCATTCCACAAACTCTCCTTTCTCCCATGGGTTAAAACCAACCCAAAGCCAAAGAGTTAGGAAACTGGCTGGTGCAATCTATACCTGTCAATCTCTTGGGACATATGGAACAGAGTAGAAAAATAGAGAATCTGTTTCCTGGTTGCCACGATGTGAACAACTTTCTTTCACTAAGCCCTTGTATTGTGCCATTTCTGCCTTAGAGTCAGCTGATTAGGGACTGTAACCTTGAGCCAAACTAAACCTCTCCTGACCACACTCCACAATGTAGCTGTGTACATTCACCCACAACCAATTCACAACTATGAATTCTGTGTCCTGGCCAAAGCCACCCAACAACTCTGATGGCTCTGCGTTTTTTCCCCCAGCGTGGGGCAACAGAGGTGCTGACCAACTGGCTGACCTGATCATTGATGGGGACAATGCCTGGGGAGAGAAGGTAAGACTGGAGGGTTAGCAGATCAAGGGAGAAATTCTGGATCAGGCCAGCAGTGCTAGACAGCTCACAGCTATTATAAACTACAAAAACAGGGTGGGATTTTACTCTGAAAGTAACTCCTTCATGGCAGGCTAGGGTGAAAAACAAATCCAGTGTAGTGCCATCCATATTGGACAGGGTTGAATCAGGAGCTATTTTGGGAAAAGGTTAATTGTTCAAGACTAAGCTACAGAAAAACTGTAAAACAACTCCACTTCAGGATTTCTAGTGTTACTCTCCCACAGTGACTGGGTGAGGAACAACCACAAAAAACAACTGTGGAAAGGATGCAAGCTAGACATAGAGCAGCCCTTGAGAAGTTTAATCTTAGGCCAAGGAGGACACACAGGGCCCCACCCTCCAGACCCAGTGAGTGTTACTTTCAGAAGAGGCTGGATCTCAGGCATTAAGTACAGTAGTCTGCTTAATTCCTACCCCACTGCCTACATCCGCGGAGACCAGTGCTCTGATTGCTTTCCCCATCTACCAACATGAGCAAGGACATGGCTCAACTTGGTTGCTACAGTCTGGATTATAAAGAAGAGAGGGACCTCTAGAGTGGGAGAGGGAGTAGGGAGAGGACAACACAAACCCACAGGCTGTAAAGGTGAGTGGAGAAAACTGTGACTTGCTGGATTCTAAGATTGTAGATCCTGGAAAGAAACTGCTCATTGAAAAGTACAGAGGATGGGCTGGGGATTTAGCTCAGTGTTTCCACCGCCTGCCTCACAAGTGCAAGAACCTGAGTTCGATCCCCGGTACCAAAAAAAAAAAAAAAAGGAAAGTACAGAGGAATTTTTTTTGGACTACTTTTTTTTCTCCTTTATTTTTTTGGTACCGGGGATTGAATTTGGGTCCTTCCACTTGTGAGGCAGGTGGCGTGGAACCACTGAGTTAAATCCCCGGCCCTTTTTCTCCTTTTTTGTCTTTTTCCTTCATTGGTGTTTTGGAGTTTGAGGTTTTCCCCCTTTTTTCTTTCTCTTTTTGTTTTCCTTGTTATTTTCTTTTATTTTGTGCTATGGTTTTAAATTTGTTTCTTGTTTGCTCTTTTCTGTCATTATTATCTAATTATATTAACTTCCTTTTACCTGTTTTTTTTTTGGGGGGGTTCCCCCATTAAGTTTATTGGTACATTTTAGGTATAAAATACAGTTACATTCATCATTAGGATCTTGTACCATTACATGAGCATCTTGGCTCTTATTGTTTTCCCCTTTCCCTGCCCTCCCTTCACCCCCTCTACCCTTCCATATTTGCAAAGACTTTGTTTCCATTTTTTTTCTTTTCTCATAGTTTTTCTTTTTCCTTCTTTCCTTTCCCCTACCCCTCCCAGTTCCCCTGGTCCTTTAGACCTTTACTTCCTATTGCACAATATCAATTATACATTTTTAAAATTACACTATCAAGATCTAGGAGACATTACCACAGATTTTACAGAATTTAAAAGGATATAGAAACATATAACAAAAATCTTTTTTGAAGTAAATTGGACAACTTCTAAGAAGTACCTTGGGAGACAAATTAATGAAACTGACTCTGGAGGAAATATAAAATTTGAAAAGCACCTATTAAAGTATATTCCTAGCTTGAAAACCTACCTATATGACAACAACAAGCTCATATACATTTTAACTGATAAATTATATTAAACATTTAAAGCAGAAAGAAAAAGCCATATGATCCTGTCAGTAGTTGGAGAAAAAGTATTGGACTAAATTCTACAGCTGTTCATGGTAAAAGCTATCAGGAGACTAGAAGTAGAGCAGAACCTTCTTAACAGATCAAAGACATGTACTCCATACTTCCAGGAAAAATACCTTCTATGAATGGAGAAGATACAATGCTTTCTCCCTAAGGTGGAGAACAAGGGCAGATATGCCTGCTCTTCATCTGTCCATTAAACTTGGAAACATAGGCCTAAACCAAAATAGTCTGGCAATAAAATGACACAATTAGGATAGGACTGGCAAGGTAGAAGCAAAATCTTTATATGTAGATGAAATGATCATCTACAGAGAAAATACTAAGAAATCTCTGGGAGCCCCT
>NW_004624742.1:7562622-7591143 GCF_000247695.1 Heterocephalus glaber | reverse complement strand
TTCAGTGGAGTTTTTCATGTCCTGGAAATCTATTTGCATCTGTTTTATGGATTCCATTTGTTTCCTATGTTGGGATTCCTTCATGTTCCTCAGCTCCTCTCTTGATTTATTAATCATGTCTTGCACTACAAGCACAATCTCTGCTGTTATCTGAGGAATTATTTCTGATTTTATTTTTTTCCAGATCCTCTTTTGTTGCCAGTTCAGGGAGTCCAGGTGGTTGAGTATCAGAGAGTTCTACCTCATTTCCCTTTGGGGCTGCTGTAGGTGATGTAGAAGTCTGTTTTTGAGGCTTGTTTATGTGCCTTCTCATTTCCACGGGGTGGGCGGTTGCTGCTGGTGCCCATGCGGCTCACCTCCTCTGCCCTGGGAGTGGTGGAATGGCAGCTGGGGAGCCTCCCTCTGGGTGCTGGGATTGGCTCACCTCCTCTTCCCTGAGAGCAGTGGAATGGTGATCAGGGAGCCTCCTCCTGGGCACTGGGATTGGCTCACCTCCTCTCCCTTTTACTTCTTAATAGGATCTTTTAGCTCACTTTTCTCTCATCTTCCATTGATTAATTTTTCAAATTTTACTTTTTGATTCTTCCATTCCCTACCACATTTAACTTTACTAATATAAACATTAGGCTATACTAATCTTTAGATAATTAACTCTATGCTATTACTGTTGAATATTTTTCTATTGTCAGTGGAGGTATAATTGTTGAATTTAGTAGATATTTACTGTATGTCAATATTTGTTTTCTAATAGTGTTTATACTATAAATATAGATCTTTTTCTATAGTTAAGGGTGGCACATTATTAATACAATGGTACCTTGGTTCATAAACTTAATTTGTTCCATGATTCTTGGAAAGATGTCTATGGTCCTATTCATCACCTGATGCAGAATTCATGAACAGAAGCAAAATTTTGCTGAGCACTTCTGTTTGTGAACTGAAATTGTTCTTGAACAGAAGCATTTGTGAAATGAGGTATTATGTATTTAGGGTGTATCAATATCCATTTTGTCTTTGTTTCCTTTACTGCTGGTGATTTTATTGCTATTGCCAGGGTTGAATAGTTGTTGCTATTAGTTGGTTTTCTACGTATGTCAATATCTGGATTGTCTTTGTGTCATTAACAATACTGAGGCCAATTCCCGGAGAACTGAGTGCTGCATCAATTACACTGCAGCTTCCTCTTCCAAAGTAATGGAGGTGGTTGGATGTTGGGATAGGGGCAAAGGCTTATAGTTAACCATACCAAAAGTGCATCACTGAAAAGCACACACTAATTTGTGAGGTCTCCATACTAACAACACTGGCTTTTCACTATAATCAACCTGAAAACTTCAGCACACACAAACACACACACACACACACACACACACACACAAAACATGAGAAGACAAGGAAACAAAATGCCTTCAAAAACCTCAACTCCCACAAAGTTGATCCATGGAGCACTGAGGGGAAGAAATCAAAAGGGATCCGGCTGACTGACTTCAAATGATAAAAGAGGAGATAACGGATCAAATTATTTGGCCATCTCAAAGGAGATGTAACTAAGGAGATAATGGATCTAATAAGCAAAATTATCAACAAATTTACAGAAGATTCTAATAGAAAGCTTGCTGAGCTAAACAAAATGACACAAAGCATGACTGACAAGTTTAGGAAAATATTAGAGTCCATGAAAAGGTACCAAACAAAAACCAAGGAGATTGAAAATTTTATTGAAAGTGTGTACAGCAGATATTCCAATGTGAAGACAGTGTCAGAACTAGAAGATAGGGCCAATGTTGATGACCAGTTATTCATGGATACTTTAAAAACAAGAGAACATGACAAATAGATCTAAGAGATGCTAGATGACTCAAAGAAGACTAAGATTAAGACTGGGATTAGTGAAAAAATTAGAACACAGCACAAATGATATAAAAACAAATTTTATGCCAAGTGTGGTGGTGTACACCTATAATCCGAGCACTTGGGAGTCTGAGGCAGGAGGATTGCTTCGAGTTTGAGGTCAGCCTAGGCTACATAGTGAACTACATAACAAGACCCTATAGCAAAAGAAAAACTTTATACAGAAATAATAGCAGGAAAATTTCCAAATGTGGGGAAAAAATTAACTTATGGATAAGTGAGGTACATGGAATCCCAAACAGCCATGATCAGAAAAGAACTTCTCCATAACATATAGAAATATCAGAAGTCTAATGTAGGGACAAAATCTTAAAAGCTGTTAGAGAAAAGCAAAATGTCACTTATAAAGACAAACCCATTAGAATTACAACAGACTTCTCAATTCAAACCTTAAAGGCTAGAAGAACCTGAAGTATTTCAAATCCTAAAAGAAAACAATTTCCAGAATAATATATCCTGCAAAAACTATTTCTCAAAATTGATAGAGAAATATGGTCTTCACACAACAAAGAGTACCTTAAGAAACTCATGACGGGGCTGGGGATTTAACTCAGTGGTTCCACTGCCTGCTTTGGGAGCACAAGGTCCTGAGTTCGATCCCCAGTACCAAAAAAAGAAAAGAAAAGAAACTCATGACCACTAGCACACACACACACACACAAAATCCTCAAGGATCTCTTAGAGACAATGAAGCTAAGAATGTCAAAAGATCTAATAGAATGAATAGACAAGGGAGGGGGAGCAATTAAACAGAAGGAAAAAAAGAACATCAGCAATAGAAAAATAATGCAGTGATAGGACTAAGTCAATACCTTGCAGAAATAACTCTCAATGTGAATGGCATAGAATGATACCAACATTTAAAGACCACTTTTCTGGTATGCACTCACTTCCTGTCACCCTACTTTATGCTATCTTGCTGAACTAGATTTTCTAATGTTGAGTTTTTGGACTGGAATTCTATAACAGCAGTGAATGTACTTTGTCAGAATGTTGCTTTCTGGAGAGAAAAGAAAGAACTAAGGATTTTCTCTTCTTCATTAACATGCACAACATCCCGTGGTTGACCAAGGCTCAGGGCAGGATTGCTCTGAGTTCATACTGGCTCCCTGTAGCATAACTCCTCTTGGGCTTTCTAGACATTTGAACCTTGTTTTCTGAACAACTTTACAGGCTTCTTGCTCACGACTCTTGGCTATGATTTCTTGATTGATACCCCATTCTAGGGGGAATATTTACAGTCATTAGTGTTTGATCAATGCTTCATTATGATCAGTGGCATCTCATAGGGAGGATCAAGATTTATTTGTATATCCTATAACCTTGTATCAAGGTTGGATTACTAGAGAAACCTAGTTATTCCATTATGATACTTCTTAGAAAGGTTTACTGCAGTTCTTTTTGAATAGAAGAATCTTTGTGAAGTTGTATTGAGCCTGAGCCATATCTTCCTGTTCTTGTCTGAGCTCGGCTCTACCCATACAGATTTCTTGTGATGAACATAGTCTCTGCTCTTCCTTTACTTCCATTTTCTTCTGTCTTCTCTCTCTTCCTCTGTACTTCTTTCCATAAGCTCATGCAGTGAGTGTAGCACTCTAATTTTCACTGGAAGTCTTTGATGATTTAATCCCCAAGAAAAATCTGTTATTACAGAAGCTGCTGCTAAGCCTGCATATGCACTGTACATCATGAACTGAAGGGTACTGTGCAACCCCACATCAGCCTGCTGAAGCCTAGTTCTATGGAAACTCCTTTGATGAATGACTCAGGCTTCAGAACATTTATTCCAGTATTAATCTAGTATTAATACTTAATCTAGCTCATCTTAACACATTAATTTCACTTTCAGAAGGTGAAATATGGCAGGATAAATTCATTCTAGCCAGAACAACACATGTGAACAAAAGCTTTATCAAGCACTACTTCTGGCCATCATGTGACACAAAATGAAGTCTTAGCATCCTTGTCCTTCTTCAGGAAGGTTACTGCCCACTTGCAGTTCTGAAAATGGCACTGTTACAGTTTGGGTCTAGATGTCTCCCCAAAACCTCATGCAGTTATAGGTGGCCTTTTCAGAGGTGGCTGAATCTAGAGTGATGCTGGGATTAAGGGCCTGTGATTACTAAACCAGTACACTGATTGGTTTGGCACCATTTTGATCTCAGTAGTCTAGATAAGATAAAAGGGGCAGAGAGATGCTGTTAAGGTTCTCTCTTATTGCTCTTGCACCATGAACTGTTTCTTCTCTGCAACACCCCTCTGCCATGTGCCACTCTGCCTTGGAGCTAGCCAATTATGGACTGAAACCTCTACAAACTGTGAGCTAAATAAACTCTTTTCCCTTTAACTTTGAATGTTGAGTATTTTGTCTCAGCAATGAGAGAAAAGTAACTAAGAATTTGGTACCGAGAGTGGGGTTGTTTCTGTGACTACCTGACCATGTGGTTCAGAAGCTTTTGGGAATGGCTTGTGGCAAGAGTTTGGAAAGGTTCAGATATGCTGGCTGAAAAAGAGCTAGAATGCCTTAGGATGTACAGTATGGTAGATTCTGGTCAGAGCTCAGAAGACCAGAAAGCCAGTAAAGACCAGGCTCAGGAAGTTTCTGCTGGGAAGGAGGATTGCATTGGCTGTTAGACTCCAGACAATGTATGTTGTGCCTTGGCAGAAAGTTTGTCTGCATTTTGCTCAAGTTCAGAGATTTTTCTTGAAACTGAGATTAAGGGTAGGAGAATAACTAATCTGGCAGAAGAAATTTCAAGGCAGTCTAATGTTGAGGCCATGGCATGGGTGGTGTTGGGGGCTTTTAGTCAGATTTATGTTGAAAAATCAAGAGCAAAGAACCCAGCAGAATGATTTAAAATGTTGTAAGTTTGGCCAGAAAGGAAGCTCCAATAAAATTGTGGCCTGCAAAGATGGAGCAGAGGAGAAATTGGTCACTGAAAAGATTAACAAAAAAAACCCCAACCAAGTATTTTAGAAAAAGAAAACAGCCTAAGGAGGATGACACAAGAACCAGCAGGACTCCAGCCTTTGCAGCCTCAGTGTTGCAAAAGTGAAAGACTTTGCTTTTAGAAGAGAGCCCCAGAGCACCATGTTCCAGAATGGTGGTAGCCTAGAGAATTTGTTCCATGGGATTTAGTTCATAGGCACTGGACCCCTACAGCTAAGAGAGAAGGAAGCCTGACTACTGATCCAGCTGGAAGCAGACCTTGGCATCATCCATGTGGTGCTGGTTTTAGGTACATGCAAAATACAAGAGTTGTGGGGTCAGGAAGGCTTCTATCTAGATTTCAGAAGAAGGCCTGGGAGGACAGGCAGTGTGCCCCTAAGAGTGCAGTGTGTGAATCTGTGAGTGTGAAGCCAAAGGTGCAGTGGAGAGCCCAGAAGTTTGAAGAAGCCAAGAGCATGTATCATCTGAGGAAAACTGCAAGGAAGGAACAGAGCCAGCCCAAGAGAGAAGCCATGGGAGCTACAACACCAGAAGTGTCATAGAGGTGGAGCCAATCCAAGCCCTTTGGTGTTCACAACTTGCCACAGATTGCTGGGGATGCTAGAAATGAAACTGGGATATAGTTGTTGCCCTGCTGGATTTTGGACACCCATTCTTTTGTATCCTTCTGTTTATAACTTGGAATGGAAATGTTTATCTTGTGTCACTGAATGTTGGAAGCGCTTAACTTTCTTTTCATTTGTACAGGGGCTTGCAGCTAAGAGTTTGCCTTAAACCTCAGAGAGACTGGGACTTTTCAGCAATGCTGAAGCTGTTAGGACTTTGGCAGCTCTTGGAGGTAGACTAAATGCCTTTTTCACATAGGAATGTACATGAGTGTTTGGTGGGGCCAGGAGCAGAATGTTACGGTTTGGGTCTAGATGTCCCACCAAAGCCTCATGTGATTATAGGTGGCTTATTTAGAGGTGGCTGAATCTAGAGTCTGTGATGCTAGGATTAAGGGCCTGTGATTACTAAACCAGTACACTGGTTTGGCACTGTCCTAATCCCAGTACTCTGAATAAGATAAAAAGGGCAGAGAAACACCGTTAAGGTTCTCTGATGTTGCTTTTGCTCCTGTGTGGGCACCGTGAACTGTTTCTTCTCTGCAACACCCCTTTGCCATGTGCCACTCTGCCTTGGAACTAGCCAATTATGGACTGGAACCTTTACAAACTGAGCTAAATAAACCCTTTCCCTAACTTTGGGTATCGGGTATTTTGTCTCAGTAATGAGAGAAAAATAACTAAGACAAGCACCTGTGAAATAACTAATGAACAGAAGAGCAATCAATTGTGCCAAGCAATATGGAACAGTTTCCAAGAGCTACAGAAGTGTGCATATGAGTCTGATTGTATAAGCAATCATTTCCTTATAACGTTACTGGGCAGTTTCTCTATGTGAAGCACTCGGCTAAAGTTGCTATGTGGGACTCACATGGAATACAGTCTGACTCTTTACAATTATTTTGGGGTAAAGGAGATAGGCACATTGATACCTGAATAATCCTTGTAATACTTCCTCAAGACTTCCAACACTTTCAGGTCCAGGGAACATTTTTCTTTCTACTGTTTCATTTTAAATTTCCTTTTATTTTGAAATTGAAATAGCAGAGAGATTTGGCTGAAACAATCTTAAGGGAAAAGAAAAGTGGAGTCTTTATCACATAAAAAAGCAAACTCCTATCTGGGAAGCCAGCTGCTCCACCTCCCAGGAACAAAGTAGGGAACACATTCCAGGAAGGGGCAGCACCATTAGCATTGGGCTTGTTGATGGTCAGTGGATTTACAGTGAATGCCAGCCCTTGAAGTTTCTGCCATTACAAAAAGGTATAATTCATATTTAGAAATCATCACCAGCCAACAAACAATTCCTGATCCACAAGGATTCATAAAAATTTTTGATTCCAGTCTCTACTTTCAGGTACAGAACTTTTTGGAATCAGATTGAGGTGGTCGTGGTGGCCCTTTTCTCACAATGCCTGCAGGAGTGGAGTGGGTTCCACTCTTTCTATCTCAGTAAATGTCACTCCCGGGCACTGAGCTAGTCTAGTCTGAATCCTAGGAGGCATCTTCACTTCCTGATTTCTGATTTCATTGTAACCTTACCAATCTGGTAGCTCCAACTTTCTCCACTGAGTCTTCCTTGATTCACTCCATACCTGGTTCACTCAACTTGCTTCTCAGTATGCCTAGGATCTGGTCTCCCCTTTGATCTACTTGTGTGTCGATTAGCATTATAACTGCTTACCATCATTCAAAAGTACCTCATCAATATGAAGGTAAAGTATGGGCTTTTCAACAGCATATTCTGCCTTTCTTCAGCTCACGCTCTTTCCCCATGCTCAACTCTCATATCTTTTTATTTCCTACCACCTTAATTCACTATTCTTTCTCTTCCTGAAATTTTTGGGCATGCTGCTTTGCTGGAAAAGGTCTTTCCTCTTCTCCTCTGGCTCATTTTTGTCATCTCTTCAAGTCTGCTCTGGGGACAACACCTTCTCTGGCAAGCTCTCCCTTCCTGACCATTTTTGCCATCACCTACATTTGCTTGCAGACTGGTAGGTGTCACCTTCAGGGTTTCCTTCATAATCTTCTGTCTTAAAAGTGTTAATTTTAATGCACAGTTAGGTTTCCAGTGAACTTTGCACCTTTTATGGGCAGGAAAGTTGTCTCCTCAGTTTGTGTCCCCAAGGTTTAGCTCAGCCTACACATATTGATAGTCAACACACATCATGAGACTATTTGCTCAATAAATGGATGGCAATGAGATGTACTATTAGGTATTGAGTGAGTGATACAGATTCCTGGTGAGGGAAGTGCTCTGATGTAGACAGGGGACTTTTTCCCATTTCTGAGTTACAGAAAAATCTTGAGCCAAAGTACAGAGATGAAAATGAATTTGGGAGATTTCAAGAATCAGCTGGTATTCTGGAGAAAGGTGTTTATCAGGTAGTTTGGGGCTAGATTTCGGTGTTCCAGACTACCGCTTAATGTTTAACAACTGTCAAATGAACTTGTTTCCCAAACATAATACTAATGATATGCAGAGAATTATATATTACATAAAATTTATTGCAATGATGTTAATTTTGACTCTCAACTAGATTGCAAGCCTCTCTGAGGGCAAATATAATCTTTCAAAACTCCTTGGTCATTACTTTTCTTTCTTTAAAAATTATTCATACAATATTTATTGAAAATTTACTATGTACTTGGAGCTATCATGTAGCTATACAAAGGATAGTGAAGCATTATTTATTTCAAGGGTGATAGCAATAAAAGTGCTATGACAGCACACAGAAGTGCTCTACCTGAGCTATGTAAATGGTGTTTGGAGATCATGGGTGAAGAAATTATTAACTATATGGTGGGAATCAAGAAAGATTCTCAGACGTAATTTGAACCTTTAGCTTGGATGAAAAATTATTTCATATAAAGTTGTTTTTCTTGCTGTAATGTCAGTCCATTGATTCCATTGAATCTAGTTCTGGAACTACACAGAAAGTCCATTTTTTAAAAATTGGAGATTGATCCCAGGACCTTTGCACTGAGCTACTGAGCTAGGTGCTTAGCCCTGTGTATTTTATTTATTTTTTTCAATTTTGAAACAGGGTCTCTCTAAGTAGTTAAACTGCCCAGACTAGGCTCCAACTTGCTATCTTTCTGTCTTGGTCTCCCAATGTCTTATAATACCAGAGTGCTGGTATTACAGGCATGCTTGAAAGTCTAATTAAGAGAGAGAACTTTGTTGCTTCCCAAGAACATCTTTATTTCCTTTAACCATTCCTTGGGCCAGTCTCCAGACACTTTTAAAACCTGTTATTTTGGGTTTCTCTCTTTCATGGTAGGAGACTGGCAATTTACAGAATTGTATGTCTTGATGTTTGTATTTGTAAAACAGTTTTTGAAGTTCAATAAACAAATGTAGCTAATATCTTCAAATATTATAGTGCTCCCTAGTAAAGAAAATGAGATGAGTAAAAGGATGTAGCCATTATTGAGCCTCAATGCACTGCAGGGTGTTGTGAAAATCTACCGGAAGGGGCCTTTGAGGCTTACCTTATCCAATCTCATCATTGTACAGATGGCAAAGCCAGGACCCAGAAAGATAAAGTAGCTTTAAAAATATACACAGTTAGCTTATTCCCCTGATCTTTGTGTGTTTCTAGTTGGTATTTGAAGATGGGCATAAGAGAGTTTGGGAGCTCACTGAAAGATGAAAGTGAAGTAATTATTTATCCTAATTAAAGGAGAATCTAAAACACTTGCTTAAAGCTTTTTCTAAGTAGCTGTTTATATAATTAATGCTGTTGCTCTTTCTTTTTCCTCCATGCCTCAGGGATTGGCTGCTCTGACCCACAGCTTTGTCTGCTGTGGACAGTCTTCTATGTCTGTGGGTTATTGGGTAATGATTTATTTTTGCAAGGGAATGCTTGACAGGCATGGGCTGGGATAGTTCAGCTAGAAAAACTTGATAATGAAGCCAAGGTTGAGGGGTTTGGTCTCTGTGAGCTCCCTAGCTTTGTTGTGATCCTAGCTGCAGTGATACCCTAATCTCTATTAGTCATCTCACATGTGTGGACTGAAAGCTATGGGGTGCCTGAAGGGAATAAGGAAGGATCATTGCCTCCAAATGCTCACCGACAATGGAACACCACATATGTAGTAAATAATAATGTTGAGGATGAAAATTATTACAGCAGCAAAGGCCCCACCTCTAATACTAATTTAGGATTTCAGCATATGAGTTTTGGGGGAACACAAGCATTTAGTTCATTATGCAGACTAATAGGCTACAGAGGCTGCCTAGGGTTTGAACCTGGGTCTGTTGAACTCCAGTATCTACAGTTTAATTGAATCAACCAGATTTACTGGCATGAATACTTGATTCCACATTGGTTATCTCTGAGCTTCACCTCATGTATTAGCTTGTCCACTTATTTTATTTTATTTTATTATTAGTGGATTGACTGGCTTTATAGTCTTGTGCTTAAGAGTATGGACTCCAAGGCCAGAATTCCTGGTTTCAAATCCTAGCTCTACCGCGGATGTATTAACTCTGTGACCTAGAGCAAATTATCAGATCTCTTTGTGCCTCCTTTTCCACTTATGTAAAAGGGGAAAACAATTAGACATATTTATTACATGTAGGGGAGTTAAATTAGTTAATACCAATACTTCATGTTAGGTATTATTGCTGGATGACATAATAAGGAACTAATAGCAGCACCTTAGCCTTTGAAAAATTATATTTATATTGTTTTATTCCAGGATCCATCCCTTCCAAATTGCAAGTCTGCATACTCATACAGAGAGTATGAGAAGGCTGTGGAAGAACCAAGAGCCACTGCAGAATGTGTATAAAAGCAAGGATATACAAAAACCAGAAATCCAAAAAGGTTTAAACTTTCCTCACCTCAGCTCCTTTTGTCCTCTTGGAGTGTGCCAGGAACTCACGGAAGGCCTCTGTACAGTGTCCTTTACTGGGAATACATAGCATGTCTATTGCATTCTCTCCTGTGGCCAACCTGTTCCCATGCTTGTTTTCTGGCTCCAGCTTCCCATTAACAGAATCCCTGGGGAAAGAGCAGTTCCCTTACAGTAGGTATGAATGCTCTTGTTAATGATAAATTGAAGGAGAGCTGCTTTTCTACATTAGGTGAATGGTCCTCTGATAATAGGTTGCAAATCAGAGCAGAGGTTTCCTCTATTTTTCTGGCAGAGTTAGAACTACCTAATGCATTCTTTTTTCTTGTCTTATGAGAAATTGATAGAGTCAAAGCATGTTATCTTTCCATTTTAATAAAATAACTTAAGCTATATGAATGTGACAGGTAGCTTTATTCTTTTTTCCTTTACATTGTCTTTTGGTAGATGATGAGCTTCCGAACAGATTTCAAGGCTTCATTATAAGCTGTAGTCCATTTGTGGCCCCATCAACATCTACCTTATGCCCCTACCTCTCCTTCAGTTGGGTTGGGTGGTGAGAGTATGCTTTCAGCAGCATTCTGAATCTTCTTTACGGAGGAGTAAAGAGACTTTCTTTAAAGAGATCTTGTGATTTTGTTTATTTTCAGACCTCTTTGGTTACTATGGCCTGACCCTGGAGAAAGTACTGAGTTCTACATGGCCAGCAGAACTATAACTGGTTGTAGAAGCTCTCAGGAGTCTGACTAATACCCTGAACAATTTGGCTGTCACTTTACCTCTGTGTCAGAAAAGAACGAAATCAGTTGCTGTTGCTGAGGGCTGTGGCTCTGTTTTCTAAGGAGTCTATTCCATGGTGATGCATCCTTGTTTGTTATGATTACCTACAACAAGGCAGCTTGGGAATCATCAGGCCAAAGTTACATAATCTCTGCATGGTCCATGAGACATCTGGGAAAGAACCCCTGTTCTATAATAAAATTCTGCTATAATTTCCCCCAAGGATTTTCTTTTTGGAATTTCTTTAGATTCCTTCCCAAACTACACAAATTAAAAACTAATCAAAGTCATGTTGACTTGTTGATTAAGATCCAGGGCCTGTATCAACAAGCATAATCTCCCTTTGGGATAAATTATTGAAGGTAAGTACTTTGGATGTAATTAGTATGGCATACATTTTTGAAAAAATAGTGTTTGTATTTTGTTTTGGTTAGGTGATTATAAGCTCATAATAACTTGCGTATTTGCAGAATTGTCCCTTAGTGTTTTTTTTTTCCTAAAACATTTAAGGGAGAAAAAATTCCTGGTATGGATAAATTTTTGGGAGAAGAAAAGCAATAATTGTTGAGTGCTTAGTAGATGTTGGGCATTGTGCTAAGTTCTTTATAGAAATTTTTTAAATGACAACTGTGAGATAAATATTTAAATCATTTTTATTTTTACCAATAAAGAAATGAAGACTTATGAACTCAACGGTTAATACATTTGCTGAGCAGGGATTTTAACCAGTTTCTTTCAAGTGGGCTCTGAGGTGTGGTATTGATGAATTGGAAGTTGATTGGAGGCAGGGTTTTAAGGAGTTGTAGGCCCTGGACAGGGTACTGTATACTGAGGAGAGCAGTGGAGCCTTAGTCAAGATTTCAGATTGCACCTTTTGTATGAGTTGCCTCAGGCACTAGGCAGCTAGGGATCTTATTTTAGCAGAATTAAATTCTTTAATGGATTTTCCTCCCCTTGCCCTGAGAATATTTATTTATGGTCTGAAAGATAGCTTCCTTTTGAGAAACTTCTGTTTGCCACAACAAAAGACTATAAGCAAATGTATTTCTAGTCTTGTGAAGAAAAAGAAACAAGAGAAGAAAGCAATTAGCTTTCTTTTTTTTGTTGTTGTTGTTTTTTGGCATATCAGAAACGCTTCTAAAAAGTGTTCTTCATTTTGTCTTGATGTGAATTTAGAATTTTGCCTGAAATGACTACCCTTGAGAAAAGCCAATGAAAGCAACATTGGTAAGTGTTGATAAGGCATTGGTAAGCGAGCATGCAATTCTGCTTGTCAAACTTCTCATCCTCAAGGCTTGACTGAATCGGAAAGTGAGGGCCTTCCCCATTCCTCCTTTTAATCCAGGGAGCTTGAATATTAACATTTCAGGTGAAATGTAAGTTTCAGACTTGCAAATTTTTGTCATGAAATCAAAGGGAATAGAGAATTGTAAGAGCAGAGGGGGAGTATGTGGGAGATAAGAGGACCTCTTAGTGTCAGTAGGATGGAAATCAACAGGATAATGAGGATTGCTAGGGTAAATAATTTCCATTTTATCCCCAATAAGAATATTCCCTCTCTCACCTTTCAAATTCCCTGCTCACCTCCTGTGCATCCGAAACAAATGATTATCTACTCTTCATTCCTGAAACAAGCCCTGAAGTAGGTGTAGTTATGGAATTCTGTAGTGTTTTTCTCTGGGGTCCTCTATCCTAAGCTGGTAGACCACAGACATTAACATGTATGTTGGTTTTATACATGTTTTGCAAAGCCCTATTTGTTTTTATCATTTGAATTTGTGAGCACAGTAACACCTCTCAGAATATATTAGATATTCTTATCTTGGGGATTCATAGACAACTCTGGAATTTCTGCAGAAAAACAAGAGATTCTGTATAATGTGTCCAGTTAAAGCTAGAAGAAATGCAAAATGAAACAGATAGGCTGTAGATACCCGTCCATCTTAAAATGATATTTTTTTTTTCTGTCTTCCTTCATAGTATAGATTCTGACACTTTCTCTGGCCCACATGATAGGGATGATCTTGCAATGTTTAAAAAAATGACATGAGTATATGGCATGGATTTATCCCTCTTTTATGAAAAACTAAAGTAAATGCACCAGTTAAGCCAAATCATGAAGAGATTAAGAAGAAACACTGTCTTTATTGCCCTTGGTCTTCAGTGGGTGTGGTGATGTTCAGGACTGGCTATCCAGCTAGGACGGTACTTATCACTTACCTGCTCTCATGTGAAAATGAACTACTTCATCACATAGTAGGCATATCTTCTATCTCTCTCTTTTAGGTGAATAGAAAGCACCTCAGGTTGAGATAAAATCAGCAGACAGAGCCAGTAGTTTCTGGGATGGACATTAAAGGCAAGCTCTAGCCCTCAGACCTTAGTGTAGTAGTAAAGGCATACTTGTATGCATCCCTTTGTCCTCTGTCTCCTCACCCTTTTCTGTTGGATTTAGAAATTTGGATTGACATACATCACCATCAAAGATTAGCACTTGAAGACAAAAAAATGTTGACAAGTAGTGATTTTTAACTGAAATCATCATACATTTTAGTGACAGAATCAGGTGGGATATGAACTTGTGTTTGATAGAAAAGTATATTGAGAACCAAACAGAGTTATATCAATAAAAATGGATTATATAACAAAATACTTATATGACATAAAATAATTGCTGTCTAATATGCTTTTAGAAAAAAAAGCTATATATAGTCTCAAAGTGCATTTAATGATCTATTTATTCACTTATTCTACAAAGCATTTTCAATGGCTAATATTATTATTTATGTGTTGGAATCTTGAAGCTCCTCCATTATCTTTGACCTTGTTGAGAATATATCCGATTATTTTTTTGCCTTCACTGGACTGCAACTTCTTGAATTCAAATATCATGTTATTTACAGTTAATGCCTCAGTATTTGGAAGTGTGTCTAGTATGTGGTAAAAGATCAATGAATATTCTATAAAGACATGACTAATAAAATAGATTCGTTAACAGACACAAAGACAGTCAAATGCAATATAACTTTTTATAACTGCGAGGTCAATCTGAATTAGTTTACAATCTGAATTGTAGAAATATGCAAAATATGTTCTATTTGGCCAGGGTGATTAAGGAAGTGTTTTCAGGCAGATAACTTGTGAGGTTTGCTTTAATTAATAAATTCAATTACTTAGAAGTGAATTTTCTTGAATGGGCATAACAAAATACCTGAAAACTATTCCATCTCTTAGTCTGATATGAACTTCAACTCTAATTTTTAAAATTATAATTCCCTATGCAAACTTTACTTGTAACAAGTTGGTGTAAGTCTGGCTGCAGTCTAGGTAAACAACTGGTGGCCGAAGCAATCCCTCTTGTAATATGCTGAGTTTCAGTTACCAAAAATAAGGAGCATTTGGATTTTTATTCTGAGATAATACGTTCTCTTTTTTGTAAGGTCTTAGTAAAAATCCATTGTGCTTTTAGATGCACCTGGTTACACAATGAATATTTGCTGAACTGAGTTGAGTACTAAAGCTCTTAGACAGAAAAAAACCCCAGATAATCTCCTATTGGCTGGTTGTATGCTGTATTGTTATGTATAGGTTTACAGAGACAAATTTTCCTCAGTAGCTGCATTTTTCTCAGTTGCTCCCATTTTTCCTACTGCTAAAGAAAATCATGCAAGAGCTGAACACTTATCATTAAAGCCTCCTAAATCTTTCCAAATTAAACCCAAAATCCCATGTCAGAGGACCAGAACTCCTAAGATGTGTTCCCTGCCCTGGGAGGAGTAGTGACTTTGTACCTGGAGTCTGTCTCTTTTGTTTTAAATGATATGGGGAGAGGATGTCAACACTTTACCACAAATGTATTTCTACATTTGAATATATAAATGGTAGAATTCCTTACCTTTTGTAAGTTTCTGCCTGACAGGTGGGCTCAGAAAACATCTCTCCCTAAAACTGAAATGTTGATATAAATATCTGAAGAAAAATTCTAATCACAGTATACATTGAGCAGGCTCACTGATCTTGTATACCTGGAAAAGGATTTTCAAACAGACTTTGTCAGCTCAGCCTTGGCATTCCTTGTCAAACAAAAGCATGCCTAAAGACATATTTCAAAAGCAGACAATACAGCACTTGCTAACCTGCAGAAAATCGAAAAGGAACGCGGAGGCCAAGAACAAACAGAATAGGGAACCAATGAGGAATGGCGTGCAGTTCAGAGAAACCGTTTCAGAGAACCAAATATGTTTTTAAAAGACCACATCAATAATTAAGCATCAGCAAGTCAAATTCCATCTTTTATTTGCTGCGATTGTCTTCAGATTTGTAATGAAGAAATGAAATTATTGATTCAGCCTCAGCAAAAAGGAGCTGTTACTCTTAATATGGAGGATAGGATGGGGAAAAGCAAGATTGGAGAGGGAAAGAAATCTCATTTTTGCAGGAAATGCTTGCACAAGTTGATGCATTATTAGTTACATCAAAATTTAAACATTCCAATCAACTGTAGCTGAATTAAAAGCAGCACAATTCATAATAGCTAAATCTTGGAAGTGGCCTATATGTCCATTGACAGGTGAATGGATAAAGAAAATATGGACTATTACAATGGAGTATTACTTTGTCATAAAGACAAACTTGAGTCATTTGTAGGAAAATGGATGCACCTTGAGACCTTAATGTTGAGTGAACAGGAAGTAGGGAAATAGATCTTTCTCAAATGGGAAGTGGATCGAGAGATGGGTACGAGAGAGGGAGGGAAGAGAAAGGCAATGAAAAAAAGTAATTAAGATGTGTTATGTGCATGCACCAACTCCACACAAGGAATGTCAATATTATGTACTATAAACATGTACTAATAAAGATTAAAAATTTAAAAACACTAATTTCATTTTAAAAAATGCAAGACCCTGGTTCTCTACTCAAATTTATGTTATGTGACTTAACTTCAGTTGACTCTTCAGTGATTTGATGGTGTTCTATGTAGCACGGCACACCTGAGCTTATTGCTATCCAAATAAAATGACATAGTTTCTAATGGCCTTATTTTTTCTTGTCCATTTGCAAAATAGATAAGAAAAAATTGTTACTTATAATGCAAGTGTGTCTAGACATTACCAAGAGATTATCTCAATACAATTTTTATTACTTATATGAAACATAAAAACTTGGGCTTTCATGGACATTGTACCATCACACACACACACACACACACACACACACACACACACACACAGAGCCTATGGTAAGGCAAATATAAATGGTATGTTTGAAATCAAAAGTATAGAGGATTTTGGAAAGATGGCTGCAGATGTCGGTGTGATGTGTGAAGCTGGTCATCGTGGAAGGGAAGTGGGGTGTTTTACTTTTACCAACTTTGAGGCATTGGCACCTTTTACTCCTTTCTATGTTCAAAAGCACTTCAATCCACAAACTGGAGTAGAGTGAAGCTTAACGACTTGCTTTTGATAGCGTGTAATGTGCTGACATAAAACCCTGCCTTTCCATACCAGTGTGTTAATAGAAACGCCACTTTTACATAGTGAATATTACTGGAAAAAATTGAATGATAATTATAAGCCTTTTATATCATTTCAGACTAAATGTTTTATTCTTAATTTGTTACTCAAGGGAGAAAGAATAAAGAACCCAAACATTGTTTTTTTCCAATAATTATTTTAGTAAAATGAGTCATCCTTTCATATAGCAATTGTAGTGATTTGACAATTTAATTCCCTCCCAATATGTGTAGGTCTGTCATTTTTTAGATATAGGGACAAATTACTTAACCTCTCTGTGCCTTGGTTTTATGTGCAAAATAGGAAAATAAGAGCACTTACCTAATAGCATTATAATAAAGATGCTTATACATATAGTTACGTGTATAGTGGACACTATTGATCACTGGCTGGAACGTGGTAGGTGCATGAATGTATGTTGTCATTGTGGCAGTATTTGTTACACTTATATAGATATAAAGCTATTTTTATTTTAAAAAAATCTTTATCCAGTTATAGTTTGCTGTCATTAAAATTACCTGTGTTAAGTGTGCAATTCATTGAGTTTTGTAAGAGTTATGGAACCATCACCACAGTCTAATTTTGTTTATCCATTCATCATATATTGAACACTTGGATTTAGGCATTATGAATAATGGTGCTATGAACATTCACATACAAGTCTTTGTGTGGACACGCAGTTTCATCTCTTCTGCATAACTGTTTTAATTTCCTTTGAACAAACAAGAGTAATAGTTCTACATCATATGGAAAATTTATATTTAAAATTTAGGAAACTGCCAAACTGTTTTCCAAAGTAAGTACACAATTTTATATTCCCATCAATGTTTTGTGGAGTCCAGCTTCCCATATATCCATGCCATTACTTTTTCTTTTCTTTTTTTTTTTTTTTTGGTACTGGGGCTCGAACTCCGGTCCTTGCGCTTGCACAGCAGGCGGCGAAACCACTGAGCTAAATCTCCGGCCCTCTTTTTCTTTTCTTATTCTAAGTTTTCTAGTGAGAGATAAGTGATATTTCATTGAAGTTCTAATTTTCATTTCTCTAATTATTAATGACATTGAGTATCTTTTCATGTGCTTTATTGGCTACTTGGATATCTTCTTTGGTGAAATTTCTATTCATATCTTTCCCCTATTTTTATACTGTCTTTTTATTATATATACATATACTTCATATTTATTCTGGATACAGGCTCTATCAGAAAAATAATTTGCAGATATCCCAGACTGCATCTTGTCTTTTCATTTTCTTGATGGTGTCTTTTAAAGTCCAAAAGCTTTTAATATTTACAAGGTTTAATTTATTAATTTTTTCTTCTATGGATCATACTTTTGTTATAAAATTTAAGAATTTCTTGTTTAATTAATCTTATGTGATGAAGATATTCTATGTATTCTTCAAAAATTTTTTGCAATATAGTTTAGCTCATATTTATGATTATTTCCTCTTTCATGGAGCAAACATTCCAATGATAAAGAGATATGGTCTTTTACTTAAGAAGTTCAAAGTCTAGTGAAAAGACATATATGCACAAACAAGTAGTCTCAGCACATGGTTGTTATGCCAGAAGTAGGTAAACTAAGGAGTGTAGGAGCAGAGAGACCTAAGTTTGTAGGAGTAAAGGCTGATTTTCAGAGGATATTGGTCTATTAACTTAGGACTTTCAGGAGTAGGAATAAAATAATGGAGGTGAATGACAGGGAGAAGAGATTGCTATTAGGGATCCCATATTTGAGGGGCCAGGGAACAGCCAGCTAGAGATACATAGCAGCAATTATTTATAAAGCTCTGTAAGAAAGTGATTTGGGGTGAAAATAGAAGATTGAGCCATTTTCATGGAATCCTTGTAACCATGAGCCTGGTTATGTTAGAACATGGTATAAAACTGGTGGAACATGTCTAGATTCCTCATTAAATGTATAGAGGCACACTCTGGAAACCAATTAGCCTTCCTCTTGATAACTTATCATGTATTAATGGATGAGGGTTTAATTGCTTCTCATCTTGAACTGCTCTTCTCCTCAGTGGCAGTTTTACTTTGTCAGGGATAGTTAAGTGATTGGTTAGTTGTAACAAACTCAGATTTTTACTAGCTAACCACAATAGAAATCTCTTCTCACATATGTAACAGTCTAATGAAGGTGATCCTGACTGGCAGGAAGGTTCTCATGCACAGTGATTTAGGGATCTGTTTCCTTCTAATTTTTGGCTATACCATCCTCTAAAGCAGACGTGTCCAATATGTGGCCTGTTGGCTGCGTGCCACCCTGGACAGCTAGTAATGTGGCCTCACAAGATGATAAAATTTTGACATCATTATGTGAGTTTCTAGTGATATCTTTACTGTGCAATCATACCTTATTCATGTCATTTTTTGGCAGTATGTACATTTGTGAACACCTCTTTCAAGGGTGAAACGCACAAAGAGTAGAATTAGATAAAACGTTTCTGAGGAACATCTTGGGAACCCATTGAGAGTTACAACCACATCCATCAAACCAGATGTTGATGCATCTATTTCATGAAAACAAGGTTAAATATCCCACTAATTTTATGTTCATACTGCCTTCTTTTTTAAATGTTACAATTAAAAATATTTAAAAAAGGAAGTTTTGTTACTTATATACATTAATTATAGCCTATGTTTTCTGCGTACCTCAAGATAATTTATTTTCATTCAGTGTAACCTAAGCAAACCCAAAGGTTGGACACTCATGTTCTAAAGTCTCAAAAGATCTGCATTCTGGTGGCATCTCTCCATCTAGGAAAAGAAAGGTAGAGAAAGCATTTTGCTTTTTAGCCACCTTAGCCCAGAAGTGACCATGACTCCTATTCCATTGGTGGCTTCACTTAGATGCAAAGAAGCTCCTTCTCTATGTAACAGAAGAGAAAACACAGAATTTTGGAGGAAGACTAATCTTCTATAGTACAATATCTACGCTGATCAAGAACATTCCAACCTGCTATCTAGAATAGATTAAAAACTGCTTCAGAAATATGTCACTTATTGATTAACTAGACTTTAGAGATTTTGCTGTATGCTCAGCACCATTTAAAGCACTATACGAATAGAATTAAAGCATGAGTTGACAGACTAATCAAGAGGAATTTACTTGGTACTTACTATGATCATAGCACTCAGTGGAAACATAAGTTTAAATTATGACCCTTCTCCTGAGGAAGCAAAAATGACTTCTATGAAGTGATCAACTATTAGTTCTAGAGAGAATATTAACTTGAGTAATAAGTAGTATTGTACCTACTCTTCTGAGAATAAAATTTTAGAGAGTGAAGGCATTAAGAGTAGGCATATTTGAAGGGGCAGGGTGAAGACTAATGTTGCAGAATGGGATTTGGAAGGATAGACTGGGCAGGAAGGTGCATTCCTAGAGAAGGAGCAATGCAAATGCAGAGTTACAGATGCAATGTGAGTACTGGTGTTCCTCTAACTCCTGGCCAGTCTGAGGGTGGCAGAGCATGTGTGGGGGACAATCAGTCATCTCCGTTAAGTCACTTTTATTTGTTATTGCAGCATAAAAAGAAAGATTTGCACCCAATTTTGATTTATGAGAAGGGGGCTTTCTTTGTGGGGTGGGGTGGGTAGACCACAGACCAAGAAAACAAATGTTCTTTAACCGGAGCTCTAACTTGTAATTCACAAGGGCAGATGCTTTAAATTGCAGGTTTTACTTCTGGATTTTATTATCACTCACATTGGCAGCTTGGTGTAACTTGCTCACTCTTTGTAGTGGACTCCGGGGTAGGCAGTAGCAGGGATTTATTTATTCAGTGATGGTTACTGATTCTATTGAGTCAAGCAGGGTAAGACAGCTAGTGGGAAAAAAGGCTATCTTGGTTAAATGGGGTCATCTTATAAAGGATTTGACAGTCAGATGGCTGGGCTCAGAGTTTTGAGAGGTACCAGGGAGCCACTGAAAGTTTCCAAGTAGGTGTTAACTTTTTGAGAGGGTTACTTAATGAAGATTCATCTTTCATCAATATGCAGGAAGGCTTGAGATGAGCTAGTAGGAGGGAATTCTGGCAGACAATTTTAAAAATCCAGAAGTGTAGAGCTGAGGGCTGGTATAGAGGGAATGGTTGAAGTATGCAAGAAAATGGTCATTAAGAAGGAGGAGTCAAAGGATGGAGGCCTGGGCAGATGGGAGTGCTAAGAGAGGACATTAGTGGATGGCAGGGCATGGGGAGGACTGAGAGATGACCCCAGTGATGGCAGAGGAACCACATGTTGGCAGCATGGCTGATAAGGAACGCTCACTCTCTCTGCAGTCTTTGTCAGTTAGGGGAGCACATTTGTGACTCAGTCTGACCACTTGCCTCTTCCAGGTATCAGACTCCAGTCAGTCTCCTCGGGTGATCAGCACCCTCAGCATCTGAGGATAAAGGACTGCAAGGCAAGACTGAAGGGTTTTGAGTAGTCTCTTATTTTTTATTGACAGCCCTGAAAAGTTCTAGATGCACTTAGCACCTCCAAAGAAGCGCTAAATGACTTAACATTTTGGGAACAAATTGGTTCTATTAGTCTCTAGTGCCAAATTCACCAAAAATAGCTCATTAGCTGTGCATTGTGATTTCACTAGGGTGCCCTGCTCTTGGCTGGATTCCAAAGAACACATTTGTATAAAAATGTTCCCATTATGGAGTGTGATACCTATTAATGGAACACCATATGCAGAGGCGCTTCTCCCCTTGCCTCTGCCCTGTCTTTCAACCTGAAGTTTGTATTTTCCACCCATTTTTGCCAAATGACCTGCTTTGCAAGGGTTAAACTTTACCTAATGGGCTAAGGCCTGAGATGCTACAGCAATCAATCTTTCATCTGGATTTAAGCATCTTGGTTTTGTCTTTCTCTGTGCCCACTTCCAATCCTGATCCTTTCATTCCATCCTAGCCTGGGGGAAGAAAAGGAGGGGCAAGGTTGAAAGTGGGCTCCAAGCCCAGACCTGCAGCTGTGCCTGATTGACCGACATTTCTCTTGTTGGCCACAGAAAAGGGCTACTTTTAATGGCTAAAGTGAGAATGGCCAGCTCATGTGACAAGCCTTGGGATTTTGCCTAGTTGTATTAAAATTCATCAGTTCTGGTCGCTTTTTCATCATGTGCATGATTTCAGGGGTAGTATTGCTAGATACAACTTTTACTGAAGTTTCTGGTTATTAAATAAGATCTGCAGTTCTTTTATAAAAAACAATATCCTCCATTGTGTTGGTGGCTTTAACCTTTCATTAAAAATGACAGGGTTAAAAAAAAAAGACAGGGTAAAAAAAAAAGACAGGATAAAAATAGATGAGATGTCTACTATTCTTCAGCAGAGAGCTCAAGATAGAAAATCAAGAGACCTACAAAATTCAAGGAAATCTACCTGTGTTCAAAAAAGCATTTTCAGAAATTCTGGATCTTAAATCCATGGCACCTTTAAAGTTAAACTGAGTGTGGTATCATTAGATATGAAATATAGATCTTTTTTTAGTCTGTGCCTTGGAAGGAAGACTTAATATTGGCATCTCAGGTTGGTATGATGGGGAAAGGTATAGATCAATAAATGTTACCACTATTACAGGTGCATTTTTTCACTCAGATCATTTGAAAGATATAAAAAATGTAAAAGCAATATTTAATTCAATACAGAGCAAACACCTACAATGGATTAGCAGTGTGCATAATGATTCAAAAATGAACAAGACATAATCTCTGAATTCCAAATGGTCATATATGATGGTGTACAATTACTCAAAAATCCAAATGTGAAATGTAAAATCAATATGTGAACAGAAATAAAACAGGAGGTATGAACAGAATACTTTGCTAAGTCAGGGAATTGCAGTAGTGCCTCCTGTTGGAGACAAGGAGGAAAAAAGTCTTCACATACCTTGGTCACTTGGTCATTCTTTGGAGGTACTTGAGCTGGACTTAGAAGACTCTAGAGGCTAGTTTCAGATTGCTCATTTTAATTTTCAGAAATGCTGCAGCTCTAGCCTTTAACCACAAACTAATTTTAATTCTATGAAAAGCCTCAATTTGAAGTAAATCTGTTTCTTTAAGAGCATGAAATTAAGTGAAAGTTAATTTTTATTTCCCTTGGGTATATACCTTTAGCTAATACATTATCTTGGGACTAACATGGGTGATCTTCTAACAACATAACACAGAATGATGTTAAATTTTATTGATAGATCAAAGAGGCCTGGATAAAAGTCTCTGTGTAGAGCTTCCTAATCATATGTCCGTAATTTTAAATTAATGATTCTCAATTGAGACTCTCTGGGGCAGGTAGCAAGATTCTGCATCAGATACAAGTTCTGAAATTGATACTGACAAGTAGCCAGGGTAGAGACCACGTCTAGAAACAGAATACATAAAATCATCCACTTTTTAAAAAAGCACAGTCTGTAGATACCACATTAATTACTATTTTTTCCCAAGTATTATTAATTGGAAAAGAAGCACATTTTCTCCTTACTGTGTTTCTGCAACTGTAAGAGCGATGTAACACAAATCCGAAGAGAATCTGTGAAGATCACATTCACAAATAATGTTATTGTACTTTCTGTCTTTAAAAATTACAATGACCTTTCTTTTCTGGTAACACTAATAATAACGACTTAGAGGGAAACAATTAGGAAGTTCCAGAGACATCTCTGGAAGATGGTGTGAGTGAAATTTTGCTGTGGGGAGTGGAATGATGGGTGCAATTTCATTTACAGGCTTGAATGCATGCACTTTTCTGTATACTGTGCTTACTCTTTGCCACCTTTTCTAAGAGAGTCATTTGTTGTCCTTTCTTTCCTTGTAGGGAACTCCAGCAGTTGACCCCCTGGCTGAGATACCCATTCCTTCCTTGCCTGGTAGAGGCTGCATCCTTCCAGACTATAGCACTGGCCTGCGGGCCATCATCTATGGCTCCAACTCCACTACCACTTTCCTTCCCTTGCTCATCAGCCCCATGGTGACAATGACTTCTCAGTTTTGCTAGTCCTGGATACCTCCATGGTCCTCATTGGATCCCGTGACCCCACTTTCTAAACAGTCTTTCCTTTCTATCTATTTTTCTCACCCCACTCCTTCTGAGTCTCATCTGAGGGACTCTTCTGTTGACCATTAGGACCTCTCTACCAATACTATCCAAATTGTTCCCTGGGTGTTCACCTAGAGAATCACAGAAGATCTGCCTCTTTAGAGAACAATTAAAGAGGCTAAAAATGACTAAGTACCAACACAGGAGATTCAGGAAGAAGAGACTGACCAAAGGAGTTCTAGGGGAAACATTCTGAAAAATTAAAGCAGAATAGGATATAGGGGAGGTTTCTGACTGCAGAGAATGTCTAGGAGCATTAAAAAAAATATTGAATTTACCTTGCATTCACAAGAGAACATTTTGAAAATAGATATTGTAAGCCTAATGATGAACACTTGCAATCATACCTCACAATATAGCCTGGAATCTGAAGGAATGATGCTGACAGCAGATCAGAGTGAGAATAAATATAGTAACTGCTAACTACAGGCAGGGCACTGTCCTTGCTCTGGTTGCCAATGTTTCTGGCATCCACTGCAGCATTTGCGTTTCACTAGGAAGGTGAAGTGCTGATGACAGCTCTGCATGTTGGGAAGTTTCTGTGTGCTGTCAGACTTTTTAGTCTTGGCAGGTTACCAGAGGGCAAAATTTAACTTTGTGTTATGTCTTGTTTCTCCACTGTATGTGGGTACATTCAAAGATATATACTGTACATAGTGATATAGAGATGCGGTTTGATACAGACACTTGGATTCTTCCTCTTGGTTTAAGATTCAACAAAATTTCAACAAGTATATTCTCAGAACTTAGCATGTTAGGCACTATGTTTATCTCCTGTGTTTAATTTCAGTGTTTACCATGCATGTATATGAACTAGCCCCAAAGAAAAGAGACATTATCCTGCTCCCACACAGCCTGTTCTAAGGTGGAGAACACCAACTTACCCTGAGCTTGCCTGCAACTCTTCTTGCCTGGAGAGATGAATGACTTCTCTGAACACATAGAAAAGTGGCAAGAAGCAGAGGGGTGAGATACCATGCGAATAAGGAAGTAAGGCAAGAGCATCGCAAGAAATAAAGTTCTATTAGAGTTCGTAGCTCTTAGTAAAAAATAGCGCTTAGCTTCAATGACTTCTTAACATATGCTAGATATCTTTTGGTGCACTTTTCATGGTTGTATTTTTTGATTCCCATGCTCTTTGAGATAGGTTATATTATTCTCTCCTTTGTACAGGGGAGTAAATTAGGAGACACAGAATTTAAGTAACTGTTCCAGGGTCCTACAGCTGAGAATATGCATGACTAGGATTAAATCCTTGGCAGTCTGACCCAAGAGTTGGGGAGAGGTCACATCTGGTGGAGAGAATCAAGTAAGACTCTGTAGAGGACTATGTATTTAAGAAAGGTCTTGGCAGACAGTTAACACATCAGTAATCTCAGATGGTAAGTGTGGCAGATAGAAAAAAGTCAAGGTTCTAGTTGAAAGAAAATATCAATATCTAAGAATATAAGTTTTATTCCTAATCATATCTTATTGATAGTTATTTCTTCTTCCATTTTCCTATTGTCATCATATTATGTAGACAAACTCAATTCCAAAGTGATCACAAGTCTTTTGAAAACTAGAGGGTAGACTGATAGTGTCACTGAACACAGTCCTTGATTAGTGACAATAGAGAGCTGGCAATGTAGGTTGAAAAACCACAAAATATTTAATCCAAACTCCTATATTTTTAAGGAGGTCTCTCAAATACCTTAGTGAGGAGGGGTTATCAGTCAGTTTGGGCTAAGTTGAAGTTCTCTTTCCACATCAATGATTCATCTTTAAAAAAAAAGTGAAGTTACCGAGTAAAAGTGAAATTGGGCTTTCAAGTGCCGCTGGCCAGTTTTGAGTCCTGCTTTGCATAGGCCCCGTACTGTGCAGGTGTTGTTTCTTCTTCTTGGAGTGATTTCCCCTTCCAGCAGGGGATTCTGGAGCAGGTGTTTGGGGCTGCAGTGAAGCCTTTAAGGAAAACCACGGGGAGCCCTTCTGGACATGGGCTGAAGGAGGAGACTTGATCAATTAACCATCCTACAGTATTTGTTG
Source organism: Heterocephalus glaber (assembly GCF_000247695.1). The sequence goes on along the minus strand of NW_004624742.1, from coordinate 7,565,403 downwards.
AATACTTTATGAGTCTAGACCTGTGCTAAGTACCGTTACAAGCAAGTAAAATTTTTTTAAAAGCTTAAAGATGATTATGTCTTGTAGTTAGGATTTGTCTTTTACACCAAGCTATTTCAGAAATGAAGGTTGTTCCATTTTTTTTTTAATCCAGTAGGTTGCTAGCATTCCTGAGTGTCACCCATAGTGAAGAGGTCTGCCTCGATTCCTAGCACAAATGGAGATAGCATTACCACTGTGCTGCTGGTAAAGGCTGGTTTGAGGAGTGACAAGCTTCTCCAGAGAGCTCCACTGGAAAGAAATAGTGAAAGGAAATAAGGTAAGGGTCATGCTATAAAAGCAGAATGTAACTGTCTTCTGTTTGGATACTCAAGTTAGCACTGCAGAAAGCTATTCCAAAAGCCATCATGATTTCAGGCAAAGATAGAATAAGGATTTTTTTTTTAATCTTTTCGGTCTACACTCAGTTTACCATTCCTGAATTACTTTCTTTCAATAAAACAACTATTATCTCCCCTAAATACTTGAGTCCTCAAATAGATACAAAATATTTCCACCTAGACATGAGCCAAGTTCAGGGCACTCTGTCTTGCATGGCAAATAGTTCCAGTAAGCCTGAGGTGTCCAGATGCCCTACGCACACATTTATGGGCCTAGCTTCTCCCATGTTGGTGTAGCCTCTTAGCTCTTCAAAGAATGAAATTCATTAATGACCTTTGGTTCTGAGCCAATAACTCTCTTAAACCCTCTCTCAGAGGGACAGCTGGCTTCTCTGTAGTCTTAGAGAGAGATGAAGGCATTGGTCAAGCTGGCAGTTCCCTGATATCTGTGAGCCTGATCCACTGCTGCTATGACTGGCAAAGGCTGACTGTGCAGGCACTGGTATAGTATGAAGAGAGGAGGCAGTCTTTGTGACAGAGAAGGAAAAGGGGACAGGTGGTCAGATGGAACGAGAAGGCCCCCAGCCAGCTCTTTGAGAGAAGGTAATACATTTGATGTACTCTAATGGTACCCCTGACTGAGGAGCCATATGGAGCCCTAGATCTTGCATAATTCCACCTCCCCAGTGGAGACCAACTTTTCCTATGGAAATCATAGTGTCAATTGGGTCAAGCAGTTGCTGATGCTAGTTCCTACTGATGTACTCAAGAGGCTGAAAGTTAAAAATGTAAAAGGTGCCCTGGCATCCAATCCTAGTCCATCTTTTATAGTTACAACTGGTTAAATATTACCATTTTAGAGTCTTCTAAGATTGTATTGTTTCAAATACCCATGTTTTAGAGATAGTTGAGGATAATCCTTTAATCTGTGCATGCAGAAACTGATAGGAAAAAGGTTCCAAATTAGTTGCAGATGTACCTGAGGACTTTCATCAGGTCACATGACTCTGTGTAGCTCTGCTCCTCACAATTTCCACAGCTAAATCATTCAACTGGACCTCCAAAGCATTTAGGTTTGCGACCCTGCCTAGGCATTAACACTATGAAGTAGGCTTTTTTTGGTGGAAGTATTTTTTGAAGATATTGTGGTTCTGTGCTTTCTGAAGCAATATGCAATGAACATAATTTTCTTTTCAGCCTTCATTGTATGCTATAGTCATAACTATAAATGCAGAGTTTTGTAGTGTGGACAAAGAGCTGATTGAATCTGACCCAAGCAGGCCTTGGAACAGCTGTGCAAAGGTTCCTGAACCCAGTCTGCCCTTTGCTTGCTTGTCTGGAGCTTGCTATGATCAGAAAAAGCTAGGAAAATGGCCTGGCCTCCTGGGTGGAGTAGGGTGACCATGTCCCTGACTAATTAATGAATGAATCAGGCTGGAACTTTCTCCACTCTGGCATATCCATATCCATCTTCTGGGTCCCTTCCACAATCTTGGCCTTGGTTGCCCATTTCAGAAGTATCGGGGAACTTCTACCTGGTGCATCCTGAGGACCAATGCCGTGCAGATCCCCATCACCCTGAGTATTATCTCTTCCTTTACTCTGTAGCTTTCTGAACATTTATGGTTTTGTGACGTGTGGTCTCTGACCCCATGATGAAAATTTCCATTGGTTTCCTTGACACATTCTGATAGGGGTGAGTGCTCAGACCTAACTCTGTCTTCCAAATCAAGCCTTCCTCAGTTCCTTCAGGCAGAAGCTCTTGCCTCTCTGTGAACACCCCTGGAAACACTTTGCTCCTTCGCTAGTACTTTCTCCAGAATGCTGTACAGATTTGTATCTTGTGCATGTCATCTTCTCAACTAGATTGTGGATTTCTTAAAGTTAGCAATATCTCAATCATATTTGCTGCTCCAGCATTATGCTGGGCACAGGGAGGTTTGGATGAATTTGTATTGAATGAAATATACATTTCCTGGAAATGTAGATGCCGATTTTTAAAATTTGTCTATCTTATTTGGTGGTGCATAAGAATCTGAACTCATATATGATAGTGCATAATCAGGGAATCCTCAAGAGAAATAAAATTGTTAGAATGTATAATGACCATACAGGATATGTAGGGAGGGTTGGCACGCTAGAAATTCTGGAAACAGTTGATGATCTCGTCATTAGTCCCAAGCCCATGGCCAGCAGGCTGGAAACATAGGCAAGGTTTCTGTTGTATGTATCTTTTTAAAATATTATTTTATTGGTACATTTTAGGTGTACAGTATAATGACATACATCATTGGAAATTTGTACCTTTACATAATCTCTCTTGGTTCTTATTTTTTCCCCCTTCCCCTGCCCTCCCTTCAACCCCTCCATCCCTCCCTATTTACAAAGACTTTGTTTCCAT
>NW_004624742.1:7543862-7558638 GCF_000247695.1 Heterocephalus glaber | reverse complement strand
ACTCTGTAAACATCTGTTAAGTTCATTTGTTCAACAGTCTGATTGAGTTCTAGTATTTCATTGCTTATGTTTTGTCTAGTTGATCTATCTATTTGTGACAGTGGGGTGCTGAGGTCCCCCAGTACTATTGTATTAGTGTATATATGACTTTTCATGTCCATTAGTATTTGTTTTATATAGTTGGACACACTAGTGTTTGGTTCATATATATTTAAGATTGTCATCTCTTCCTCTTGGATTGTTCCCTTTACAAGGATGTAGTGTCCTTCTTTGTCTCTCTTAATCAGTGTTGGTTTGAAATCCGCTTGATCTGCAAAGAGGATAGCTACTCCTGCTTTTTTTCGGTTTCCTGTCTCATGGAGTATTGTTTTCCACCCTTTAACTTTCAATCTATGAGTTTCTTTTTGAATTAAGTGTGTTTCTTGCATGCAGCATATTGTTGGATCTTACTTCTTGACCCATTCTACCAGTCTATTTTTTTTGATTGGTGAATTGAGACCATTAACATTGATCGTTATAACTGATATGTATTGACTTATCATTGTCATCATTTTTTCTTTTTGTTGGATTCTCCCCCTGTAGATTTAATTTCTTGTTGTGCCTGATGGATTCATTCTGCTGTGCTTCCTGGGGTTGTAATCCTCATTGTCTTTTCCTAAGATATTGTCTAAAATTTTTTTGGAGTGCTGGTTTGGTATTCTTGAAGTTCTTAAGGTGCTCTTTGTCCTGAAAGTATGTTATTTCTCCATCAATTTTGAAAAATAGTTTTGCAGGGTACATCAATCTGGGTTGGAGGCTGTTTTCCTTCAGGGCTTGGAATATGTCACTCCAAGCTCTTCTTGCCTTGATGGTTTGCGTTGAGAAGTCTACTGTGATTCTGATGGACTTTCCTTTGTATGTGATTTGTTTCTTTTCTCTAACTGCTTGTAGAACTTTGTTCTTCTGTTGGGTTCCTGGAATCTTAACAATTATATGCCTATGTGTAGATTTTTTTTAATCAAGGCTATTTAGAGTCCTATATGTCTCACTTATGTGTATGTCAAGTTCTTTACCCTGCTTGGGAAGCTTTCTGCCATTACTTCTGTGAATGTTTTTTTTTATGTTATCTGCACTCTCCTGTTTCTTCGTTGACTCCTGTCAGTCTTACGTTATTCTTCTTTGCATCGTCTAGCAGCTGCTGGATTGATTTCTCATGGTCCCTTATAATTTTGAAGCAATTTTTCTTTTCCTGGTCATTAATTGCAATCTTGTCTTCTATATCTGAAATTCTGTCCTCACATTGGCTCATTCTTCTGCGTAGACTTTCAATGGAGTTTTTAATCTCCTGGAAATCTGTTTGTATCTGTTTTATGGATTCCATTTGTTTCCTGTGTTGGAATTCCATCCTTTGCCTGAGCTTCTCTCTAGATTTATTAATCATGTTTTACACTATGAACACAATCTCTGCTGTTATCTGAGAAATTATTTCTGATTTCATTTTTTCCAGATATTCTTTTGTTGCCAGTTCAGGGAGTCCAGTTGAGTATCAGAGTCTTCCATCTCATTTCCCTTTGGGGTTGCTGTAGGTGATGTGGAAATCTGTTTTTGAGACTTGTTTATGTGTCTTCTCAATTTTGGGGGGGGCAGGGTGTATGTGTGCTGTTGGCACCTGCGCGGCTCACCTCCTCTGTGCTGGGAGCTGTGGTAAGGCAGTCCAGAAGCCCCTTCCTTTGTGCTAGGAGTGGTGGTGCCTGTTATACATATCTTAAGAAACTCTTCCTTCTTTGACCTCAGCTGTTCCTCTTAAGCACTTTTACTGGACGAGGCCCACCTACATTGTGAAGAATAATCCACTTTAGTCAAAGTCTATTGACAAATACTAGTCACATCAGAAATAATTCTATGGCAACATCTAGAGTGATATTTGACCATACAACTTGGTCCTTTAGCCTAGCTAACTGGACAGGTGACATTAATTACCACAGGTAGATATATTCAATGTGTTTGATGAAGAAATGTATGACCCACATTAACAGATTTATGATAACTTTCATACTTTATAGTTTTACATATTTTCCTTAGTGCTTTTAAAAGTTGTGGCATGGTTACAAACCATTATGAAGTAGAAAAATGAAGGAACTTCAGGAAACAGTAGAAGCAAATAATTTTGGCAGTAAAAATATTAGTATTTTAATAGGATTTATGGCCACTACACATTTCTGTCCCTTTCTCCTCACTTACCTATTTATCATTAAAATTTTAAAGAAATTTTGGGATATATTTAAGGTACTCTTCCATAGCAATTGTCTTTACCATTTTTAATATCTTGTCTTAATAGAAAACAAACAGTAATTTGGAAAATCCAGTCTAGAAAATTTCCCAGAACGTAAGGAAAAAGTAGAGTGGAAAAATTTTCCAATCCCTGTGTCTGATACAGATTTTATGCTTGACTGCTACATTTTGAATGTTGTACATATTTTATGTATACACTCTTTCCTTCATCTCATTTTCAACCTTGCCTTTGACTCATAGTATAGTATTCCATCCTGTGTATTTCTGTCTTTGTTTCATGGAGGACAAGGAAATAGTCCCTTACATTTTCCTGTAGAAAAATTTAGGGATATGATGTGAATATTATGGAACATATCCCCTTTGCTTTAGGATTTTCTCACGACCCCAAATATTTTCCCTTCTATCATTTTCTAGGTGTGTGGGGAGTCCATCCAGGTGAGGCCTTGCTACTAGATTGGGGGAGGTGCTAGCATGTGATCCAAATGTCTCTCATTTTTCACTTAAGTATAGATAACCTCCAACTTTTAAATGTGTGTGTACAGGGATGCAGGGAAGTCTGAGGTACTCAGGCTCAGTCTGCCAGGGAGCACTGAGATCTCTGACTATGCTGAAAGGTGTGGAAAATGGTGAAGTGTTTCCTGTGACATGGTAGATTCTGAAAGGCAATGTCCTTCTGCATCCATTGCTACCAATTCTTCCCAAGTCTCCTTTGCATATAATATCTTTCTGCAGGAGATTGTATCCCAAGTCTTCCACTTATCCCCTTAGACCCTTTACCATAAAAATGCAAAGTCAGGGGCTGTATGGCTAGCAGTATTCTGGAAGCTCTGAAGACAGTTCCAGTGTAGGCAAGGGCATTGCACCTGGTTAGTGCATTATGGGGTTGGATTGGGAGCAGGCATTGGGGTCCAAGTCCTTCTTGATCCCTTTCACATTTCTCTATATTGTTTGAATTAAGAGGATGGTGTTTGTGTGTATCTAAAAGTCTGTTCTTCAATCTATCCCCATTTATATTTGTAGTTAGTAGAAATTTCCCATGGTTATAAGTTAAGAGTACCTATTAAGGGTGGGTTCCAGTGATGTTGCCCACTTTTGTCTTTTTTTTTTTCTTCTTCAGTATTGGGGATTGAACTGAAGGGTACTCTATCACTGAGCCACATCCCCAGTCATTTTTACTTTATTTTGAGGCAGAGTTTCCCTAAGTTGCCCAGACTGCCCTCAAATTTGAGATCCTCCTGCCTCAGCCTCCCAAGTAGCTGAGATTATAGGTGTGCACCACCATGCTTGGCAATTTTTGGCCTTTTTATGAGTTTTTTAATTATGTGTATCAAAAATTGGGGTGGGTGGGTAGGTACTGTGCTGTGTTATTTATCTTGGTGCAGAACTTCTTTGTCTCCTGCTTTGAAAAGAGGTTAGTGAGAAAAACTCTCATTTTGTTTCTTCTCTAAAGGCTTTTGTTAAAATTATATCATTTACCAGAAAAAACAATGTCATTGCCCTCTGACCTCCTCTCATGTGCTGTTTGAATGTGAATTTTTGTCTTCATTTTCAGTTTTGAGCAGCAATCACTTGGTGGTAATTCTGAATTTGTGTTAATAGTGGGCGCTGTGCTGCTAAGCAGCTGACTTGGAATCAGAAGGTTAGGAGAGGAAGCCTCTCAGTATCATCATTAGTTCTCTTTTTCTCAGTAGAATGGAGCAGGGACCATTTCACATTTTTCTTCGTGTTCCATTTACCTGGCACAGTATTGGCATAAGCAGTGGGTCGCCAAGGGTAGACTCTCTCTACAGATAGTCTTTTTCCTCCCTCTGGTGATTTTACCCCACACTACTCCATATTTCTGGAGTCTCTGTGGCCCTGCCCACTCCTCTTCCTCAAAACTGTCCTGGAAACTGACAACAACATCCCTGTAACATCCCTCTTCCCCTTGGAGGGAGGGACAGGGAATGAACAGAGAAAGAAGATCCTGGAGATATTCAGACAAAGGGAAACTATTGAAAGAAAATGGGAAGATATACATTGTTTTGTACAAAAGTCTTTCCTTAGTGACAGTTTAAGCTGATGCCTTAAAAAAAATCAACCCTGCTTATAATCATGAATAAGTGATGGCTGTAAACTGCAGTGCAACTAGAGCGCCAATAAGTTTTGAGGAGCAATACTGAAAACCATCTCGACAGGAAGTCAACTGCACCGTTTTTAAGTGAGCACAGCTCCAAGCAATGGCAGATATTTAACAATTAATATTGGGGGATAAACATCCTCACCGCTCTGCCTGAATATGACCTGGATACTTATAAGCAGAAAGGAAAACCATTTGGGGGACTTAGAAATTCTGGTCTTTGACCTACAGGTCTATAATGTATCAGCCAAACTTTTACATGGTGATGCATTTGTTTGTATAATATAGAGAGAGGTCAGGTGGGACCATCCCTTCCAGCTACTTAAAATGTCAAAGGCCAAATTCTGCACTATGAAGAGCACTTATCAGAACTCCTGACCTACCCTGTCAATAGATACTAGCCTCCTTCTATTTTTTTTAAAGCAACATACAGTTGTTTACTGGCTGTGAACTGTTATTAAGATTCCAGCCCTCTTACTTTTATAACTATACGTTTTGACGATTATTGCGATAGCTTTTTGGTCTCTGTAAGAAAAAGCCATTTAAATTTTTTCAAGATTTCCACAGACAGGTAGCGATTAGAATATATTGTCAACTCCCTGTTTTTTTTTTTTTTTGTCACATAGCTCACCTGCCAACTTGTTCTTGTTAATTCAGCTCTTCTAGCTCATGCTTGTTTCTACACTTAGTTGTGGGAAGATGAGGTGACTGAGACGGAATAGAAGATAGCAGCGGTAGCTGAAGCAAGATGAAAATGAACGATATTTTCAAATCCTAAGCAGGGTGGCAGAGGCTAATAATTACATTAAAAAGGCCCTCTGTAGGTAGGTGCAAATAGGCTAGTCTAAACAAGTGCCGCTGTTTTAATATGGGCTGTTGGAAAGATGTCATTACCTGACGAGACTGCCACCTTTCACCTCTAGCCATTGTGATCTGTTAGGTCTCACTAACGGGGAGAGTGAGGAACTTGTTTGCAGGGGATTTGTTGTCTCACGCTCAGAGGCAGTTGAGAGACTTGCCAAATGACAGGAAGACGCTTACATTCACAAGGTGTGATTGCCTAAGTGTTTGTCTGTGTCTAATTAGTTTGCCTTTGCTGGTTGGTAGCTCCACAGCCAGGAGGCAGATTGACTCTGCGGGCTGTAAGCAAAGAGGGTTGATTGGTGTTGTTATCATTTGTTTATTTAACCCTCCTTCAAACCAGGCAATCTTCTCTGGAAAGAAGAGCCTTTTCTGCTGCCTCTTAAAAGGGTATTTAAGAGAAACCAAAAATAAAAAGGAAGAAAAGAGGAAAGAAAAAGAAAACAGTTCCCATGGAAGTGGCTACTCTGTCCCCTTTTGCATGTGCTGGGGACATTTAAGTGGACTGGTCACAGATGCTCTTTGTTCAAAGAAACATGCAGCACATTTTGCTTGGTAATGATGAACCTGTTATTTGAATCCTTCAGACCGTGGAAAAAGTTAATTTGAGACCAATGCTGATTTCTTCCTCTTCAGTTTATAAACAACTGCAGAAGGAAGCGCAGTAGCCCGGGATCCTGGAGCCATGCACACCTTGGGGAAAGATGTGATGAGAAGTTAATTTAAAGGGAGGATTGGATTTGTGTCTTCTTGGTTGCCTTCTTGACGTGTGTTGGTGGAACTGCCATAGGAACTGCTACTGACAGATGTTCCCTGCCCCTTGATCTGTTGTGTCAGGATGCCTTTTAGACTGGACACCATGACTCCTTTGTCCCCCTTCTGCACCTGTCCTCAGAGCTGCATCAAATGCAAGACAGAACTCAGGGACCATTACTTCAGGTGGGTATGTCCCAAGGACACGACCTAACATCAGCACATAACCTCAGATCTTTGGTTAGCAAGTGAAAATGATACAGGAATTGTTGTTTTGCTTTTATGGGTCTGCTTATTCCAATACCCACTGGCTCCTCATTAGGGTATTCTGCCTTATTAACCTAACATAGTCACTAGCACTAAGTGAGTCCTCAATAAACATGTCTCATGTGAGTGAGCAGGCTTACACGAACTAACTACAATATTCATTTATACTTTATTTTTAAACTTGGTATCTTCAAATGTTGCTGTTGCCCATTAAAGGACACTGTCTGGATCTTGTCCACAAGGACAGATTATAATAATAGTTAACTTTTATTTAGTGTCTACTATTTCTTGGGCACTTCAATAGCTACTTTATATGCACCATCTAATTTCATCCTCACAATCACCCTCTGGGCCAGGTGCTATCATTATTTCCATTTTATAGGTGAATAAAGTAGATATCCATGATTCTAAGTAACCTGCTCAAGGACATGCACTTGCTTAGTGATGGGCCCAAGATTTGAACCTAGCTCTGCCCAACTTAGAAGCCTACTTGTAACCGGAGAGTATGCTCTGTGTGTGCTGAGCATCCATCACAGCAACCCAGGCACAAAGGAAGTCAAGATCAAAATTCAGAGAGAATACATTGTGTACTGCAGTGAAAGGAATAGTCATGATTGTTATTGGTGACAAGGATCAAGCTTATGAATGAAGTTTATAGTTAGAGCAAGTGAAGACAGTTTTGTAAAGTGTATTCCCAACTCTGTGTGCTCTGAGCAGAACCTGACTTTTCTGTGGAGTCTGAGTTAGCTAATCAAATCAAAAGAGACTTCCAAAATAGTCATATCATCATTACTACAGTATTTATTTGCTTCCTACCTACAGGTTATAATTTTAAATAAATGTAGTTAGAAAAAGGAGAGTCAGGATGCAAAATGCCACACAGTAGAAAACAAGTCCCCACTCAAGTGACCTTGGAGTGTGATGGGCAGAGGTGGGGAGCAGTGTCCACCTAAGGAATAAGAAGTGACTATTAGAAGGGTGAAGCAGAGGAGGAGACAAAGGAGTGACATAGCAAATGGCAGGAAGAGGAAATGTCAGGTCATCCAGGGCTTCAAATCTCCTCTTACATTAATATTGCCACTAAGAGGGCCAGAAATTGCAACTGCCCTCTGTAGACATTTCCTTGCTACTCAGGAATTCACGTTTTACAGCAAGGTAGTTTCCTCCATCCTCACTTCTTGCAACCACTCTTTGCACAAGACCAGAAACATAAGCATAATTAAAAGAGAAAATAAACAACAAATATGCATGCCAAGTCAGGCTAAGTCTCCACTGCTGCTGGGTATAGGTGAATCTTGGTGATATGCTCTACCAGGAGAAAGGTAGAGTGAGTGGTTGCATGGGAGCTCCCACCTGTGCAGTCCTCTGTTGACTATGGCTGGATTGGAGCTTGTGCTTTTCTTTACCTTTGAGATCACTGTGCTCTTCCCAGAGGCCTGGGTCACATGGTAGGGGTTGAGGGGTGAAGTGAGCCATTTACCTCTTTGGGTGACCATGACATGTCCTTGGCTCACTTGAGAGTCCTGGGATTATAGATGTTAATTCTTGCATGGTTTGATATCCAGTTCCTTCCTTTGGCACAAGGGCAAGTTTGGGGAAGAGTTGTCTTAAGGATAGTATCATGCATTTTTGTATTTTTAATTTACCTTAAAAATAATTCATTTTAGAGCATTCATAGCAGTGGTCTATGACAGATGGACAATGCAAAAGCAAAAACCAAAGGAAAAAAAAACTGTCTTTCATCATAGATAGCTTGAGAAACCCTGGTATAGAACACTCCTAGGCCTTTGCAGGGTTGCAGAAAGGGGAAATTTCAGCTCTTTCCTTATAAGTCTATGTCTATATCAATATGATATATCTATACCATCTGTATATATTTGTGTGTATGTGTATTTTTTTCCTGTATGATTGGAATGTGTTTCATCCTTTCCTGGCTGGCTTCTTTTGTACACACACACACACACACACACACACATGCACACACCATCAACATGATAAATGTTCACCAGGCTCATTAGTCTTAAGATTTGACTTTCACTCTCTCTTAACAACAGATAAGAAGAACCCATAGCTATATTAACCTTTGTTTTTTCTATAATGTCTTTCTTAGAAATGAATCAAAGTATTAAAAAATTTGTATAAAGTTGTGATAATTTTATAGGGAAAAGAGTCTGCTAAGTATGCATGTAAAACTGGAAGGATGTCACAATGGACCAAGATATCCTGGCACCTCTAAATGGATAGCTGACTGAACCATAACTAAGTACAGTATCTGCCATAAACTAAGGAAGAAACCTAGTCCAGTGTGCTGCTACCACAACCTGTGATGTTTTACTTAGATTTCATTCTAAGTTGAATGAAATTTGTGCAATTATTCAACAAGCATTTATTAAGCTTCAAGCCTAAGATGAAATGTTAGTACAAGCTTACTGTTTTCATAAACACCTCTAGACTTCATAATGATTAACTGGAAGTTTCTCTAATCTTGGGAAGATCTACCAAGCCCTCCTTCCCACCTTATGCCAAAACTGGCAGAATACACAGCTGATTCCAGAGCTGCTGAAGGAGTTTTAGTGGGGGACTATAGAATAATGCCCATGGACTGCCTGTTGTCCATTAATACATGAATTATTAATGAACTAGATGGATCCAAGAGTTTTTGTGAGTTAAAGTTGACTTTGGGCCAAGAATTAACCTTGCAAGGTAGTTGGAATTGAGTCTTTGGTGGGAGAAGTGTTTAAGGGTTTATGATGAGAGAATCTATATTTTTCTGCATATCTTTAGTAAGGGCTTTGCGTTTGCTTTCTGTTACTAAGATAAAATACCTAAGAAAATCAACTTAAAGGAGCAAAAATATTTATTTTGGCTCATGATTCAGAGGTTTCAGTCCATGGCTGTTTGATCCTGTTTGTTTGGTCCTGTGGCAGGAGCATATGGCAGAGATCACTTTACCTTAAGGCACTGGGACACAGAAAGAGAGGGAGAGAAAGAGGCTAGGGTTCTAATATCACCTTCAAGGGCATACCCCCAAGGACCTAACTTCCTCCACTAGGCTCCATCTCCTAAAGATTCCATCTCTCAAATGGACCACAAACTAGAGACTAAGTTATCAGCATGTGTACCTTTGGGAGACATTTAAGATATAAACCATAGCATTCTTATTGTTTTCTAGATGTGGATCTAAGGGTTTTATATACATTAGCTCATGTAATCCTTACTTCCCATCAAGCCCAGGAAGTAGACATTATCATTATACTTAGTTAATAAAAGAAGGAGTGGAGACCTGGAAAAGGCACACAACTAAAGAATGATGGAGCAGGATACAAGCTCAGGCTGTAAGCTCCAGGACCCAGTACTTTAGTACATGTAAGAATCACTTGGAGCACTTAATAAAACATAGCTTCCTGGATTCTACCCCCAAGTGTCTGCCCATCAGTACAGTAGGATCTAATGTTCAGCATTAAAATCAGCTCTGGCAATGCTGGTGTGCTGGTCCTTGGATCACACTTGGGATTATTGCCAGGTCCACACTCTTCACAGCTATGTCTGAGGCTTTCTTTAAGCTTTATCTTCCTACCTCCCATCTAGTACTCTTCTAGCAGAGATGGAGACAGTCTCGCTTCAATGAGCTAAATGTTTGTATCCCCTCAAGCTTTATATGTTAATGTGATGATATTAGGAGGTGAAGATCTTTGGGAGATAATTAGTGCCTGAGAATAGAGCACTCATGAATGGGATTTAGTGCCCTTATATGAAATCCCCCAAAAGTTCTCTTTCCTTCATCCTATAATATCTGGACACAAGAAGTCAGTAGTCTGAAAATTAGAAGAATCCAACCATATTGGCACCCTGATCTCAAACTTCTAGCCTTCAGAACTGTGAAAAATAATTTTCTGTTATTTATAAACCACCCAGGCTCTAGTACTTTGTTATAGTCTAACCTGACTAAAACATCTGCTTTCTTTGAGTCTGCAAACACAAGTGGCTACTTCTCTTTCAACTTCAGTGGGTTAAACTTTTATAATTTGTGTTGCAAAGAAGAGGAGGTCTCAGTAAAGTAGAATTTAATGGTTTTGTGTTCTCAGTTAGAGCTGTAACTAAGAACACTTCATGCCCTACCCATTATCATCCAGAATGCAAAGCAGAACATCTAAGAAAGATCTGGGCTCCAGTGGGAGCTGACATCTTAGGAACTGCACCCTACTATCCAGCCTGCCCACTGAATATGGACACCACAAATGACTAAGGGTTTGGGTATGGACACTGACAATTAACTTTGTAAAGATTTTGTGAATGACTCATGCATACGGCTCAAATATTGCTTTTAGTTCCTCACCGCTGGAAAGTTTGTGGACCATCGTGGGTTACATTTCAAGGTTCAATTTCCATTTACTTTTTCCCCTGGGATAACCAGATTGCATTGACTTCTTACAGCTTTTCTCCAGGTCTTTTCTACCCAGATGTCTGCAGAGGATTTGGAAAGCCTTGCCTCCTCCCAAAGGGGTGGGATCTGCAGGCCTGGCTGCAGGACATGGAGCTAGTGCGGACTCAAAAAAGCTTGCCTCTTACTGTTTGGGTATTAAATCCCTCTCTACTCAGCCAGGGTGAGAATACTGACCTCCCCTACTGGAGGTGCTATAGGGATGGTAAATAATTGCAGAGCATCTGGAAGACACCAAGCACTGTCCAAGAGTGCAGTAATGAACCTACATCATTCCACTGCAGCTGTCCCTCTGTCAGATTCCACCTTAAAGAAACGTACAATAAATCACACCCACAGACAGTAAGGAGTTTATGTTCCTCCAGCCTTTCTTTCTTTCTAGTGTGTCTGGATGAAGTCTTTTCACAGACAGGGAAGGATGGTATTTTCTTCTTCAGAAAAACCAAACACACAAAGCAACATGGAAGAATAACTCATTTAATGTACAAAGAGTCTAATTCAAACTCAAGGATAATTTTTGTCTAGCCTATAGATCTTATTACAATAAACGCATCTAGGAGAGGATTCACATCTGGTTCTTGGGTGCAAGAAGGGAAAGAAGCAAGTACAGAAACTCAAACATGGGTTCCAATGGTGTGCTCCACCCCAACAATTTGTTTGGTTAATTTCCTTAATGTGATTATTACTTAAAACATTACTGAGCATCTGTTACTTGTCCAGCTCTGATTTAGGCTGTGGAAACTGAGGCATGAGTACAGAACAGTCCTGGGTCTTGAAGTACTTTTGGTTAAATGAGGCAGACAGACTATATATACAGTAAGAAGGTGGAAACCAGTAACCAGTGTGCTGAAGTGTGCTACTCCTAAGTCCTGGTGTGTGGGGAGACTCCCTTCAGACTGGGGGACTTTGGGCTGAATATGTGGATTCTGAGGTGCAAATTGTCTTTCTTGGATCCTGAATCAGAAAATAGATTAGAGTATGCTGGCCCTGTAGTGAATTCCTAATGTGACCCTGGTATACAGAAATGCAAAATTTCTTAACTTCATGCTGATGTGGCTTTTAAGTAACTGAATGAACTGCTGGGCACATGTTCTGAGTGGTGGTGATGGACTCCAACATGGTGCTGGGTATTTAAAAAATATTTATGGTTAGCAAGGCCTTTTTAAATGTGTGGGGTCCCACTGAGGGCTTAGAAGGCCTAAGGAGTGGAGAAGAGGACAGAGAAAAGAAGGAAAAGATTGAGTGGTATTGGGAATAAAAGGCCTAAAAAGGCAGACATGAGCTATGGAATTTGAGGAGTCTGGTAGCCATGCACCCATCAGTTACCGAGGTCACCATGGATGAAAACAGCTCCATGCTAAAGAGCATGGCCATCTGTTTAGGGTGGTTAGGGAAGACCCTACCCTCCTCACATGCAGTGCAGGGTACTGGTCAGGTTATATCATTACCCTTTTGATATATACTAGTGTTTCTCAAGGTATGATACTGAGATCTCAACCCATGTGACACCCACTGATTATCTGATGCCTGATACAAATTCCTAGGCCCACTCATTCTAAATCCACAGAGGTTAAAATTGATTGGGGGAACAGGGGCCTTTGAATTTGTGTTTTAATGAGCCCAAGGTGATTCTGAAACTTATTAATGTTTAAGAACTAGTGTGTCACTTCTTTTGGGATAACCTATGTAGTTCCATGCCATGATTTGTACCAAATCCTCTTATATATGCATCAGATGAGACAATGTGTAAAGAAATATTTTTATGAATAAAGTATAATACAAATATTAGGTAATGACCATGAGCTATTTATACTATTTATATAATTTTGTAATTGAATCTTGAGATGTTAGGTATTTAAGACAAAATGATCCTTATAAATACCAAAACATTGTTGGGCCTATGGTAATAAAATGTTCTAATTTGAGTATCTTTAAAGATGAGTTCAGTGGACTTGTTAGGAAATTCTTCCCATCACAGTCATTGCTTTCTTTTACAAGTAAAAGTACTCCAATACTTTTTGTCGAGAATATCCATTCCTTTTCTAGTTTCCTGTAGGTACAGTTGCACTGTGGGAGGAGGTCGGCCTTTAATGTCAGACCAATCTGGATTTATACCCTAGCTCTGCCTCTTATGAGCTGTGGAACTTACACATGGGGTTTTCCTCTCTATCCTTAGTTTCCCAATCTGTAAAATGGAAACTTTAATACCTAGTTTCTAAGGCTGTTGAGAGAAGTAAGAGTTCAGCTGACAGTGTCTGACACATAGTCACTTTACAAATGGTCATATTACTAGTCTTTTAAATTATATCTTTCGCCTACTCTTTTGTAATCTTGTCACAGCTCAACCATGCACAGTTCCTTAATCTCAGCTTCACTAATTTGCCATGTGAAGTGACTGTGGTGAAACAAATTGTAATTACACTGGAAGATCGCTTAGAGCATTAGAGCTGAGGCTGTTGCTTGTTTCTGTGCTGTTTTACTTGCATACTAATGGGTGATACCTCCTTAGGTGACCAAGTCGAACCACGGACTATGGTTACTGATCTTGCAGTGGCTTACTTAAGCAAGAAACAGAGGAGCAGGGACTGCTGAAGCCAAAGGAAATTATTTCTTCACTATTTCCCTTCTTCCTTCCATTTGTGATTGATTTTTAGTCAGTTGAAAATATAAATAGTAGTTATGTGTATCACACACGCATGTGCACACACACATACATCCTTGGTCAAAAGCAGACAATTTATATTATTTGTTCTTTATGATGGGAGTTTATAAAATTTCATCAGTTTATGAGAATTATTACAAAATCTAGGGAATTAACAGGAAAAGTGAAGGTGACTTCTTTTATTGAGTATTGGAAAAATACCAGTTAAAGTGTACTTCTGGGTAAAATGAATAATAAAAGTTGTCAAATCTAAAATTGGTTGACTGAAATTTATTCTTAGTTTTACAATAGAGCTTAATCAAAAGGTTACAGCTGTGAGGGCTTCCATGACAAAATATGTATATATTTAATTTTCATTGGTTGCAGAATTACATCAGATCTAACTGATGTAAATGTAAATTTATTCAGTGGGAAAAAAACCCACTACCATAATGTATTCATTTGCATGTGCAATGCTAGTTCAATCTTTCCCAGATTCTTTCTTTCTTTCTCTTTCTTTTTTCTTCCTTTTACTTTAAATTTCTCCTTCCAAATGGTGTCATTCAAGATAAAAATCAATAGTAGCAAGAATAGTCTAATTGAGATTTTAAGCTACATGAAAGATATAAAGATATAATTCTAGGCTTTGACTTAAGATCCCATAAAACATGTCAATTTCCATTTATATACCTGATAGGAGCACACTTTTATTATGTTGACACTCAAATCCTTTTCTTTTGATGAATGGAAGAATGGATTTTTCTATTTTATCACATTTCCAGTTTTATTCTAATTGCAGTAGTTGCTTTGAGGTTTGCCTCTTTTGCTCCTATCTATTCCATTTAAAAAAAACAACAAAAATAATGATTCTCAAAAAAAGATTTGGACCATTTGATATTTAGCTGAATAGTGAATCAGAAGCTGGTGCTTCAACCTGCTCCATAGATATAGTTCCATGGGATAGAATGAGGGTGGGCTCTGTGTCCCTGGACTCCATGGACAGAAGGTAGGGTGGGTGTGCCACTGAGTTGTTTGGGTGTGGGCATTTTAGGAGGAATTATGTGACTGTTGCCTTTTGTCAGAGAATGGGAGTGGCATGGCAGGGCTTTAAGCTTGAGTTAGGATGGGAATTCTGGCAGTGTCTTGATAGCAATGAGTCCTACACTGCCCTGGGTCTGACTATATGTTTCTTGATCTATCTTTACTACAAAATCAAATGTTTGGAGATTAGAGTAGGGTATAGCTGTAGAATAGGGTCTACTGCTGTCAGACCACAGTGGTCCTGGATGAGATAGAGCATAATACATCCAGACACTTCTACCACTCTATTTTCTTTCTCTTTCTTTCTTTCTTTCTTTCTTTCTTTCTTTCTTTCTTTCTTTCTTTCTTTCTTTCTTTCTTTCTTTCTCTCTCTCTTTCTTTC
>NW_004624742.1:7478090-7543762 GCF_000247695.1 Heterocephalus glaber | reverse complement strand
TCTCTTTCTTTCTTTCTTTCTTTCTTTCTTTCTTTCTTTCTTTCTTTCTTTCTTTCTTTCTTTCTTTCTTTCTCTCTCTCTTTCTTTCTTTCTCTCTCTCTTTCTCTTTCTCTCTCTTTCTTTCTCTCTCTTTCTCTCTCTTTCTCTCTCTTTTTTTTTGTAGTACCAGGGATTGAACTCAGGATCTTGTGCTTGCAAGGGAGGCATGGTACCACTGAGCTAAATTCCCAGCCCTTACCACTCTTATTTTCAAGCCTTCAGTTTCCAGTACCTGTTGCCTGCCTGGATTCTGGCTAGGAATCTTAGGGCCATTCCCTGTCTGGCTGATGCAGTCTCCTAGACAGCTTGAATGCTCCATCCTTTAGACACAAAGGCCTTGAGACCACAGGTTGGATACAATTGATTCAATTCATTCTGTCTGTGACTGAACTTCTGGTAGAGCCACTGTGTTAGTAGTCAAAGCCCTATGGCATTTATAAAAGAAGGAAGTAACTAATCCGTGATTAATGTATGTCCTCAGTTTGATTCAACACATTAAAAAGTACTTCCACACACCCCAAAAATTAATTTCTTCATTCTAGAATGGGCTTTAGAAGTCAAAACTTTCTGATTAAGGTGTACTTTACATGCTTTATACCTACAATTATTTCTTTATTGTGGGCCTTGGTTTATGTTGTTTCTCTTTCACTATGACTCAAGAGCTTTTCTTAGTAAAAGGTGGTGCATTTTGTGCTTCTGTTTTTGTGTCCTCATGTCACCTATGCTTACTTTTATCATAACATGTCTTACACTATGTGCAAATTTTCTTTGACTTACTATTCCCCTCCAATTGATTATGCTCTTCCCAAAGTGAAGGTGTAGCCAATTTTCTGGGGAGTGTTTCCAGCTTTTGTCAATACCTAGAATTAAGAAGGCTTAGCAACACTGATGAATGAAAGAAAAAATGATTGAATAAATGAAGTGCTGTGATAAATATTAGCATTTTCAACTGTTAGGCATTAAGGGTGCAGTGAGGTACCTTAGAGCCCTTTTCTTTTGAGGCATGCTCCAGAAGTTATAAACAAGGTAACACACATCTCATAACCACACTTCAAATGCAGGGCATCCATGGTAAGCAGGACAGGGCTCTCCCATAAAGTTACCTACTGCACATTCTTACTGTTCCCACTCCGACTGATTACAGAGCCAGCTCAAGGTCCCTGCTGCCAACCACTGCTCAGGGATCTAGAAGGGATAGCTAGGAGAAAGGCTGGACACAATATCCAAAAGTCCGGGAAACAGGAATAGGCCACTGAATGTGAGCAGTAGGGAGGATGGTAGATCAGATGGTGAAAACAGCTGGCTTTGACCTAGCATTAAAATTATGCTCAGGAGGGAATCAACCATGTCCCTGTGCATGTAAATTACCGTTTTCTATCATGACATTGCCCATGAGTGAAATGTGGCCCCCCAAATGTCAGATGAGCAACTATGTTGCTGGGAAGAAGCTAGAGGGAAATGATTTAGAAGTTGGGGAAGGGGATTTCCTCTCTTTGGGCTGAGACAATAAAATGGAAGACACAGGCAAAGCATTCCTTCTCTTCCACAGTCAAAACCTGTCTTTCTGTCCACTATTTTGGATTTGTGTGGCCTTCAGAGGTAACTCCAGCTGACTGGGAGTGTTGGCATTCCTACAACGAATATTGATGGTATTTCTTCATCCCTAAAACAGCTTACATTATAAAGCAATTTAACAATAGCTTCTAAGACAAAATAAATGAATAAAAGAAATGCTTCCATGGGAAATGTTCACATTAGTACTTGGTTGCTGACTGATGATTTGGGCTGCCTGCCCCACTTCCCTTTTCCCAGAGGAACTGGCAAATTTGGCAAAGTAAGCTGTGTCCAGGGAATTTGGTAATGAACCAGGAAGATGAATGCACTAGGGAATCTCTGCAGAGGCAAACCTAGTCCTACTTTATGCAGCAGCAAAATTGACAAGGTGCTCAGGCATCAGAAAAGGAGCACATTACAGCATTTGTCCTTCAGTGTATCCTCTCTCCTTATTTACATATTTCCCATAAAAGGTACATCTTCAAGTTCAGCTCCTAAAAGCGTACATGCTAATTTTTCTACAGATCTATTATGTATGAATGAGAAGAGTCTGTTCTTTTCTCGGTGTGTTGAGGATTTGTGCATGTAACCCCCCATTAGTGTTAATGGCAGATCTATGCATAATTTCCCTAGCTCCCAGAATCCAGGGCGCCTAACTAAGCCACATACAATTATTTACACATACAGTGACAGGGAGCAGATACCAGAGCTAACAAAACCCAGTTCTGGGGCTAGATTTCAAGTTCTCACATCTTAGTGGTCTATGTTTTAAAAAAAAGGGTACAAAGAATAGGTGTAGAAGAGATTTGCTTATCTTAAAACCTCTATAAACATTTCATGTCTCTCTGCCTGACAAGACTGAACCGGTAGTTGTCAGGGGCTATAAAGCTCTGTAGGGTGCCTGGCCCAGAGGAGGGGCTTCATACGTTGGTGTTGTCATTGTTCTTTGAGTAACTGAATGAAGGAAAGAATGATGAACAAAGTAAGCTTTATTAATATGTTTGGTGATTCTTGATTTGGCCTTGATATCCTCCACATTTGGGGTGGGAAGCGTTAACTAATACATATATGTCTTAGGTGGCAGGAACTTTACTGTTACAGCTAGTCCTCACAACAATGTTATTATCACAGTTTAGGGACGAGTGAGCTAATGCATAAGTTACTTGTCTAAGGTCTCACAACCAGTAAGAAAGCATTTGAACTTGGATCTTTTAAGTACAAAATTTATGTTCTTTTTTAAAAGAATAGAACAAAATAAACAATAGGTCTCCATTTCTATTACATACTTCATCCCCTCTTTTTTGACACACCCTTTAAAATAATGAGCACTTCTACTCCCATACCCACACCTACATTGTTCTAAATATAGTTTATTAGGTAAAGATGTTTCCCTAACACACACTGTATTTTAAGGTCACATAACAGATTATTCAGGTCTTGTTGGCATGAAATTCAACAGATCTGGATCCCCAACTTATTCCTTTGTTCCCTAAATGACATTAAAACGTAAATTCTGTTAGAAAAGTCATTGTGAATGGGATAAAGTGCTATCATTTTTCATTCTTACATATAAATTATTGTGACCTCTGGCACATCAGAAGTGCACTTCCTTTAACCTTCAGCATGCACAATTAGCTCCACAGAAACAGATTAGTCAAATGTGTCCATGATATAATTGTCACTCTAATTTTTGGCTTGACCAAACTCAATGTTTACTTCATGATTTCAAGAGCAAAGGGCTTTTTGATATAACTTAAAAAATTATCTGTACATTAGCATTGCCTCAGAGTTTATCATTTCCACAGTCCTTGTGCTATGATTTTATAATAAGAAACTAGCATACAATTTCATAATAAATATTAATTAGTACAATTAATAGATATTAAAATTTTGGGGTTTATTTTGGCTTACAGTTTTTGGAGGATTTAGTCCATAGTTGTGCTCCAAACCACAAATGTCATGGTAGAAGGGCCTGGGCAAAGGAAAACTGCTCAAATCACGGCAGCCAGGAAACAGCAATGGAAAGAGCCTGAGAGGGACATATAACCTTCAAGGTCATACTCCAGTGACCCACCTCTTCTGACCAGGTTCTACCTTCTAAGAGCACACCGAGCCACTGAATTTACCAGTAGATTAATCCATTGATGACTACTACACTGCCCCCATGATCCAATCACCTTCCAAAAGCCCCACCTCTGAACATAGGAGGCCTTTAACATTTTAGATCTAAACCATAACAGATACAGAGGTAGAAAAGAGGGAAGGGAGGGGAGGGGAGGAAAGAAAGAAGGGAAGGGGAAGGGGGAGGTGGGAGGGGGGAGAGAGAGAAACAAATAGAAATGGAAATAGAAATAGAAATAGAAACACATTTTTCTCTGGAGAACTTTTAGTTGCTAAATTAGGACAGTTGATCAGTTTACTAATTTATGTGGAGAACAGTGTTAGTTAACTTAATATGAAAGAAAAGCTATCACTTGTTTGCTTATCCATCATAAAATATGGTTTATTAATCATAAAAATCAGAACTGTTGTGGGTAGAAAAAGGAAAGAATATCTATCCTAGAATGTGGGGTCTCATTGCCAAAGATTGTCAAACAGTAAAGGATGACACCATGAGCCATAAGCATGTATAAAGAGGTGGAGATAAATAATTGCTTGGGGATGGCTGACTCAGTGTACATTTGGAAACATATTGTGAAGAGCAAGCACACAATCTGTGGGTCACTATATGTAAACAGGGTGGAGACATATGTTAGGGTTTTCTGTTTGCATGAGTTACTAATCCAGTGAACAGAAAACTAGGCCCTTCTCCCCAGTTATCTTCTTGTCTTTGTATTTCTACACCCACATGTTTAGAAGCTGCTTACTGAATCATAGCATGAGCATGGTTATGCTCTAGCTACAATACACTGTGTGCTGAATGGGTTGGGAAGGAAGTTGACATAAAGTTGTATGTAGTGAAAGTAGGAATCCATCAATGTATATTAAAGACAAATGAAGATTGCCTTTTGTTTAAGTGAAAAATCTGCAACTTTAATGAGTTTCTGTTTACTTCTCTGTCACTGATATAAAAGTGTTAAATTCTCCAACTATAATCATAGATCTATTTCTGCTTACAAGTCTCTCAGTCTGTCAGTTTTTGCTTCATGTATTTTAAAGCTTAGTTATTAGATGCTTCCATGTTTGGGATTGTTTTGTTCTTTTGATTCCTTTACCATTATAAAATGTCTTTTTTATGACTTTACTATGTTTGATACTAACATAGTTACCCATCTTCTTTTCTTCTTTCACCCCTACCTTTTCTAGTATTTACATGATGTATTTTTTCCTATCTCTTTAACCTGTTTGTGTCTTTATATGGAAAGAAGATATCTTATTTGGGTCTCATTTTTTAATTCACTCTGACGCTCTATGTCTTTTTTTTTTTTATACCAAACATTGAATCAAGGCCTCTGCACTAAGCTACATGCCCAGCCATTTATTTATTTATTTATTTATTTATTTATTTATTTATTTAATGTATGTATTCATTTACTTTTGAGAAAAGGTTCCTCTAAGTCACTAAGTTGCCCAGCTTGGGCTCACTTTTTACCATCCTCCTGGCTCAGCTTTCCAGAGTGCTGGGATTACAGGAACATGCTATTACGCCTGGCTACTCTGTGGCTTTAATTAGAATATTTAGACATTTACTTTTAATTTAATTTTATTGATATTTCCAAAGTTAAATTTATCAATTTGCTGTTTTCTATTTGTCTTGTCTTTTCTTTGTTTTTCCATCCCCACTTTTCCTGCCTTCTTTTGGGTTATGTGTTTTGTTTTTAAAATTTCCACTTATCTCTGTTATTGGTTCAGTAACTATACATCTTTTTTATATTTTTTCTGGTATTTACAACATAAACTTTTAACTTATAATAATGTGCTTTGAATACTATCGTGCCATTTACACAATAGATAAAAATACTAAGTGTCTTTCTCCATCTTTTGTGTTATTCTTATACATTTTATTTATTTTTATTAGTACATGTTCGCGGTATATAGTGAATACCTTCATTGTGGGTAGTTCAGGCATGTAAATAACACATCTTAATTCTTTTTACATCCCTTTCCCCTTCCCTTCTCCCCCTTCCCAATATCTCTTGGTCCCTTTCCCATTTGTCAGAAATCCATCTCCCTATTTCCCACTGCCAATCTTTTAGTTTTATCATCTGTTATAAACACCACAGTATATTGCTATTATCTTTCTTTTATATCATGAATTTCCCTGTAAGGATTTAAAACTAAGAAATGTATCTTTTATAATCACCTACATGCATGTTCCTTTAAACTTCTCTTCTTCTCCCTTGGTATCATTTATATTCTGAACAAACATATATAATATTTCTTATACTGCTAATCTTCTGACAATGAATTTTCCCAGATCTTATATGTCTGAAAAAGTCTTTATTTTGCTTTCATTTAAAAAAAGTTATTTTCACTGGTTATAGAATTCTAGGAAGATATCAATTGATTGTTTCAAAAATTTCTGACAAGAAGTCTAACATTATATTCATTTTTCTTTCTATGATTATAATGTACTTCTTTTTTTCTCTGGATGCTTCTAAGATTTTCTCTCTGTCACTGGTTTTGGGCAATATGATTATGCTGTAACTTCATGTGCTTTTATTTATGATCATTCATCTTGAAATTGGTTGAGCTTCTTGCACTTATGAATTTACAATATTATTGAATTTGGAAATATTTTATCCATTACACTTAAAATATTTTTTGTCCACTCTCACCCTCTTCTTGATACTCCAATTATCTGTGCATTATTAGAATACTTGGTAATTTTCTACTTGGTTCATTTTTAAAGCCTTTCTATCTTTCATTTTGGATAATTTCTGTTGCTATGTCTTCAAGTTTACTGATTTTTTTTTTCTTCTACACTGTCTAATCTGCTATGAATCCCACTAAGTGCATTTTCATTCCGGCATTTTACTTTTTATTGTTTGAAGTATCCTTTTAAGCAGTGTAACATCCACGTATCTCATCATACTCATGTTTTCCTACACAGTTTTGAACCTGTGGAGCATATTTATAATAGTGCATTCAATGTCACTATCTGCTAGGTTAATTTTAATCATTTCTGTGTCTGATTCTAGTGATTGACTTTTTCTCTCCTGATTTGTAATATTTTCCTGTTTATTTGTACATCTAGTAAATTTAGATTAGGTGCTAGGAATTGTGAATTTTATAAAGTAGGTCCCCAACACTTGAGTCACAGCCTGGTATCACACAGGAAGAGATAAGCAGTGAATGAGCCGGGAAAGCATCACTGCTTTCCACTCTCCATTGCTCTCATTCCCTCCTGAACTCCACCTTCTACCAGGTCAGCTGTGGCCTTAGATTCTCATGGGAACATGACTCCTGCCCTGAACTGCACATGCAATGGATCTAGGTTGCATGCTTATTATGAGGCTCTGTGCCTAGTGATCTGAGATGCAGGTGAGGTGTTGATGCTAGCACTGGAGATTGGCTGAAAAATACAGATTCACATTAGCAGAGAGGTTTGACCCCACAGAGATCATAATAAATCAGTTGCTTGTAGACTCATATCAAAACTGTATCAATGAAAAGCAAGTGACAAGCTGAATCTGGTGGCAGGCTTTGTAGCTCAAAGAAGTTGATGCATTTCAATTGTACAGCTGTATCTGGTGACAGGCTGTATGTGCAAATCCAATACTTCTTTTGTCCATGGCCTATTATTTTATTTCTGACTTCCATGCATACTTCTTTCCTGCACTGTGCATTCTCAATCACAATTTTGTTCAGCCCACAAGCCAACACTAACCCAAATGAATAAAAAACAACAAATGTCACTGGAATGATTCTTTAAAAAGGAAGAAAGGGCTGAGGATTTAGCTCAGTGGCTCCATCACCTGCCTCACAAGTGAAAGGTCCCAAGTTCGATCCCTGGTACCAAAAAAATAAAAAAATAAAAAAAAATAGAAAGGAAGAAAATCTAATGATGAGCATGAGACTCTAAGACTGTCAGTAAAAATAAAGCTGCATTTAAAATAAAATACCAGGAGTCCTTCTCAAATTACAGGTTCCATATAAAAAGTGATTCATATTCTCCAAGCCTGCTTTGAATAATATATGGTGACTGGCTATCCAACAAAGCTATGAAACCTCCAAAACTTCTTTGTTACAGATAGACCATGCATCTTGCATTAAAAGATAAGCCTTTGGAGTTTTTCCAAAGGGAAAAAAATATAAATGCAAAGAACAGAAATAATTATTGAAGGCTACCACTCCATCAAATGTATTTGCAGTGAGAATATCATTTTTGGTTGCTAACCACATTGCTAAAGCCAAGAAGCCTTTTACTATTGGTGAAGAATTGATCCTGCTGTTGCTAAGGACATTTGTTATGAAATTTTAGGAGAGGCTGTAGTTCAAAGGGTGATACGTGTTTCTCTCTCAGCTAGCACCATAACTCGATCATCTGATAAAATACCAGAACATAATGAGGCACAGTTGTTAGAGACAATTAATGAGTTGCTGTGGTATGCAATTCAAATTTATGAGTCTACCGATGTTGACAACAAGACAGCAATGCTTGTGTGATATGTTTTTCAGGAGGCTATATATGAGGATATGTTCTGTATACTTTTGTTGCCAACCAACATCATAGCTGCAGAACTTTTCAAGTCTTTGAATGATTATACATCAGGAAGACTAAATTGGTTATTTTATGTTGGTATATGCATAGATGAATGGCTTTCTGGTTTCACTACTGAGTCAAAGTGGTCTCTTCTGAATGTGAGTTTACACAGTGTTATCTATAAAGAAATGCTTGCTAGCCAAAAAATGTCATCTGAACTTTACAATGCTTTGAAGGATGTGATTAAAATTATTAACTTGTCCTTAACTCATATCTGTTGGTGAAGCTCTGTGAGGAAATGAATGGAGAACACACACATCTGCTCTTATACACAAAAGGGAACAGCTTTCTAAAGGTAGATCACTGGCTAGAGATTTTGAGTTATATGAGAAATCCAGAGTTATCCAGAAATTTCTATTAGAAAAACAGTCACCACTGGCGGCACATTTCATTGACACAGAATAAGTTGCAAACATGCTTACTCATGTGATATAGTCAACTTGTTCAGTGAACTCAATCTGTCATTTCAGGGGAGAAAGACAGCTGTGTTCAAGTCAGCAGATAAAGTGGATGCATTCAAGGCCAAACTGAAGTCATGAAGTGATGAGTGAACACTGAGATTTTTGATATCTTTCAAACTTTAGCAGAGATTTTGAAAAAGACTGAGCCAAGGCCCTCTATCTCCCAGCTGTGTGTGATCACCTATTTCAGCTTTCAGAAGAGTTTGAACGTTACTTCCCAACCACAAAATACCTCCAAACTGGGAAGGAATAGATCTGTGACCCATTTGTGAATAAGCCAGATTAACTTTGTCTCTGCCAGAAAAAGATCAACTGTTCAAATTCACAAATGACTGTGGCCTTAAAAGTATATTTGAGGCAACTTCAAATCTCAATATATTCTAGATTAAGGGCAAAATGGAATATCCTTAGATTTCCACAAAAGCACTGAAAAGCACTGAAAGCCTCCATTTTCAAAATCCTATTTTTATTAACCAGGGTTTTCTGCAGTGACAGCAACCAAAACGAGATTACAAAATAGACTGGATGTAATTATCCAACACACTTTGTGTGTCACTGTCTCTTATCACCCCCAGATGGGACTGTCTACTTGCAGGAAAACAAGCTCAGGGGTCCCACTGATTCAACATTATGATGAGTTGTATAATTATTTAATTATATATTACAATGTAGTAATTACAGAAATGAAGTGTACAATAAACATAATGCACTTGAATCATCCCAAAACCATCTCCTGTACCCTGGTCCATGGAAACATCGTCTTCCACAAATCTGGTTGCTGATGCCAAAAAGGTCAGGGACCACTATTGTAAAGTGTTAGCTTTGGTTGTATTCCTGTAAGTAGTGTTAAACTTACTTTGGCATGAAGCTAAGTTAACTTGCAATCAGTTATATATTTCTGTGACTTGCTTGAAGCTTTGTTAGGGCAGCATTTGTTTTATGTGCAGTTTAATTCAGTTACAAAGAGTATACCTTTCTGATAATTCTATCTGACATTACACCCTGTGTAATATTAGGTTTGTCCATTCTGTCAAGTGAGAACATAAAATAAGATTTGGGGGCTGGGGATTTAGCTCAGTGGTTCTGCTGCCTGCCTCGCAAGTGCAAGGTCCCGAGTTCAATCCCTGGTACCAAAAAAAAAAAAGATTTGGGAGTTGTTTGGTCTTTCATGTTTCAGAAGATGTCCACTGGGGCTTTGGGAATTTACTCTTAATGAATGTTCAGATCAGTCCTCAGCCAAAGACCTGAAGAACTCTTTCTGAAGATCTCTCTCTCTTTCTCTGTCTCTCTGTCTCTGTCTCTCTGCCTATCTCTCCCTTCAGCTATTCCTACTCTGACTTTGTGTCCCACAAATTAGAGCTATTTTACTTTCCTGCTCTTCTCTACCCATTGCCTCACCTCACTGAGACCTGTGGTTCTGTGCAGGTCCATTCCCTGTGCTATAGCTTAGAAACTACCTCTAGGTAATAGCAGCAATTTAGGGTTTACCTTGTTTCTTTCTCTTTTTTCTGGCAATGTAGTTGTAGGCTATTTCTTCACATTGAAAATCCCATAGTTTTCTATATATTTTCTTTTTAAAAAAAAGTTATATAAAGCATGAATCTCTAGTACTCCATTTAATTTCAAGGAGCAGCTCTTATGAGGTTTAATGGAGAAAATCATGCTTATAGTTTATGCTGAAAAATGTGAGCAATTATTAATTTTCTCTGTTTCTTCAGAAAGTAGAAGTATAGGACCAAAGTGGTAGTTGGGAAGATACCATACCTTTCTGGCAATGGAAATAGCCAGGAAATAGTAAAGTTTCAGTTTTTAATCACAGGAACTATTTACATAGGCTATAGAAGAAAACTTTCTTCTAAAAAAATTTCTCATTGCTGAACTGGCCTCTATATTTCCTCCCAAATTTCAGATTACATAATATTTTTTAATAATGTCTCAGCAAAATGCTAGTTAGAGCTGAGAGATCAATTCTTGTGAATTCCAGGTTAGTGACATGTCTATGACTATCTTTAGAGTTACTTCTTCAATTTTAACTAAACTATAAAAGAAAATGCCTATAAAAAGATCAAAATGTGGGACTGCATAACTCTGTAATCATAAAACTCCCCTAGCCCCAACCGTGATTGAATGTGAGTAAATAGATAAAGATGCTTGTTAGTTCCGGGACACTAGATAAGATCTGTATCAGCCATAAGGTCCCAAAGTAAATTTATCAACTCTTTGTTTGTTCAAAACTGATGTTACGGACACCACTATCTATAGAACAATCTACAAACATCTGCTGACCAGCTGACCACTAACTTTTGTTCCTCTTCTGTAAATTTCGCCTGTTAACTTCCCCTGCAACCCCCTATAAAAAGAGCCTCAGACCCTGGGCTGTTCGCCTCTCTAAGCTACTTTGCTTTGGGAGTGCCGTCTGGCCAGACTAAGGTCTGTTTCACTTTCCAACTTGTCTGGTGTGTTCCTTCCCGGGTGTTCTTCGCTGCAGTCAGCTCCTTGGAGCATTTGGTAAGGCCCTTGGTCTTACATTCTGGAGGCACCGCTCGGATCCCTGGGTGTGCTTCACTATAGTCAGCTCCTCGGAGCGTTTGGTAAGGACAGCGGTCTTACAAAAACTTAAAAATTGAGTGGGAGAATATTTGCTAAATGTAGAATTTATAAAGGTTTTGTAGTGAGCGTCTACCATGACAGTTTTTTGTCTCTGTTAATGTGTCAATATTCTCCCCATAAGATCAGTGATTTTACTCAAAGGGTGGCAAATGACCAAAACGACCCGAAGATTTTTTTCTAAAAAGTGTTTTTACAATACTCCAGAGAGATAAAGTGAGTTTCTAGAAAACAAACCAGCCCCCAAAGGTCAATTTTTCTTCTTAAAATTATATGTAGTTGAAAGAAATAGATAAAAAATAAATGTGTAAGTGTGGGATGTGTTTGAAAATATTGGCTAGATTTATTGATTGTCCAGATTGCTTGAGCTGTGTGAGAAAACTCCCTACGGCATATGACTGTCTTCAAATTGTCCACATAAGGAGAACTGACACAAAAGCAACTCCCAATGGCTGCCTGGATTCCAAGAGCTTGTTCTTCAGTCTTGATCTTTAATTTGTGTAAGGAGCATTTTGGAAAACTGGGACAGGAAAGATATGTATTTAACAAGCCCTTCTTCTGTAGCTCAGAACTCATCTTTTCCAGCCTTTTGAGATCACAAATGAGGAGACTGAGGTTCTGTAAGATCTATAAGAACCCAGATCTGAAGCTATTTATGGGGAAAACTAGGACTAGGTTCTCACTGAGCAAATACAGTATGCTCTAAATGCTTAGTGTGTGCATTGCTTTTAGGCTAGTGCTCTTCTCTCACATTTCAAGCCTTCCTTCATGAATTAGAATAACAGAAAATTTAATCAGGATTTGTCATTTTCAAACTCTTATCTTTTAAAAGTAGCCTCTCAAAACCTATCACTGAGATAAGTTCAAGGAAATTCAGGAGCTGTGGTGACAGGGAAGAGTCTCCCTCAGAATCAGCAGATTCAGAGTGGGTGGTGTTTCTTCTGAGATGAAGATTTCTAAGCAAAAGTGGGACCAGAGGTCAGGGACCAAACACGGGAGTCAAATGTGAATTAAGAGCTGTTAATGAGTCTGGACACATTAATTGAGTTCATACCTGATATACAGTCAGGTCATATTGACACTTGAATTCAACATTACAACAGCAGGAAAATAGAGAGAGTTGAATTGGTTACATTATTATTCAGAAGAGAAAGAATGCTGATGTTGTCAAGCACAAACTCTTGTCAGATACCTTTATCTGCTCAGATCTCCAGTTACTGTTCAAAGTTCAACTTTCAGTAGATAGGAATTGTACAATTATGTCAGCTTCTCAGGTTCAGTTGAGACAACATCAGAGAAAAAAGAACCATGTTCAGTAGAAATAAGCGAAAGCTGTTTGCATTTCTGGAGTGGCAGAGGAACAACAACGTGCAACATGGGACAAGACAAGAATATTAAAAAAAAAATGCTTTCTGATCTGCCAATACCGATAGAGTTTGGTCTCCTCTTGCTTAAATTTTACAGTAATTTAAAGCAAGAGGGAAAGCAATTTAAGCTCTTTTACTAAGGTTCTCACTAGTTTCTAGGGGAAAAAAAATTCCAGTCTTTGTGAATCTGAGTCATGCTCAGCTGCTCTGAAATAGGGACTTATTTTATATGTGTATGTGACAATTAAGCTGGATTGTAAACTTAATTGGCTTTATAGCTATCTAGGAGATTAGGAAAACACACTTCTCGGTGTGTCTGGATGAGTCATGGAGTGAAGGTCATGGAGTGAAGGTCTCAGAGAGTCTGACTTGAGCTGGCACCAGCCTTTGACATTATCCACATGGTGGTAGTTGTTCAGGCATGCAGCATGCAAGGATTCCACTTAGATGTCAAAGGAAGGCCTGAGAGGTCAAGCAAGAAGCCTCTGAAAGAGCAGTGGATGAAGCTGTGGGAATAAAACTGAAGGTGCAATAGAGGTCCTAGGAAGCTGGAAATGCCAGGAACATGGAATATGCATCGTGAAAGCTGCAGGTAGCAAGCGGAGCCAGCCCAAGAGAGCCAGCCCAAGAAAGCTGCAGGTAG
The DNA here is from genome assembly GCF_000247695.1 of Heterocephalus glaber. The sequence continues at coordinate 7,530,385 of NW_004624742.1, read as the reverse complement.
CAAGCGGAGCCAGCCTTGCTGCAACCAGCAAGGCCATAGGGTTGGGGCTGCCCAAAACTAAACTCATACCTTGCTGCTATGTGCCTAGATGCTAGACATGGAGTTACAGGAATTAATGTTTGCTCTGCTGGGTTTCAGTAATGCCTTGGTCCTATTCTTTTCTATCTCCCTATTTCTCCTGTTTGAAATGAGAATGTTTACCTTGTACCATTTTATTTCGGGATTATGTGACATGGTGTTTGAATTTGCGGGGGTTAACAACTGAGTGATTACCTTGAGTCTCAGAGAAGACTTTGGAATTGGACGTTAGGGCAATACTGGAACTGTAAGATTTAGGGAAGGCATTAGTGTGTTTTTGGTAGTATAGGATAGTTGTATCATATTAGGTGGAATTATGACTTAGCTATTGTGTATTTGGAGACTAACTATGGTTTAAGAAGACATGTTTGGGTGTCAAGCTGATAAAGGATAGAATGTGAGAGTTAAACTGGATTGTCAACTTGATTGGCTTGGGAGCTACCTACAGGATTAGTAAAGCACATTTCTGGATGTGTCTGGGTGGGTCATGGAGATATGACTTTGGGTACTATTTCTGGTCTCTGGTCCTTTCCATGCTGGTACTGTTCCTCTGCTCACCATGAAGTGAGCAGCTTTCTCTTATCATGCTTCTCAACCGTGATGTTTCTGCCTTGGAGTCAACAAACCATGGACTGAATTTCTGAAGCCATGTGCCAAAAACAAACCTCTCCTCCTTTAAATTGCAGGTATTGGATATTTTGTCCCAGTGATGAAGAAAGTATGGTGCCTCCAGGCAAATTAGGAAAAGTTACCTCACACAAAAGGCATTTCATTTAAGTGAGGAAATTAGGTGATACTGTTGCTTCTAGGCAATAGTCTAGTACTGTATCTCAGGTCTTAGAGACCAGGATGTGAGTTAAATTTCATATTCAACCTTACCCTTTGGCTGGGCACTTTGTACAGAAGGTCATGGTTTTACCAAATGTCTTGTTTTCAAATCTTATGATTTGTGAACCTCTCTCCAGGTACAAATAAGCTGTCATGGGCCTTTTCCCAGGCTTGGATTTTGTTGCAAATACAAATCAGTAGTAACCCAAGATTTTAGAGCATGGAGCGGCGGAATTGTGAAAATCGTGGGACTGCATAACTCTGTAATCCTAAAACTCCCCTAGCCCCAACTGTGATTGAATGTGAGTTAATAGATAAAGATGCTTGTTAGTTCTGAGACACTAGATAAGATCTGTATCAGCCATAAGGTCCCAAAGTAAATTTATCAACTCTTTGTTTGTTCAAAACTGATGTTACGGACACCACTATCTATAGAACAATCTACAAACATCTGCTGACCAGCTGACCACTAACTTTTGTTCCTCTTCTGTAAATTTTGCCAGTTAACTTCCCCTACAGCCCCCTATAAAAAGTGCTTCGGACTCTGGGCTGGTTGCCTCTCTAAGCTACTTTACTTTGAGAGTGCCGTCTGGCCAGACTAAGGTCTGTTTTACTTTCCAGCTTGTCTGGTGTGTTCACCGCTGGGATCCCCGGGTGTTCTTCGCTGCAGTCAGCTCCTCGGAGTGTTTGGTAAGGCCCTCGGTCTTACAAAATGATGATGTTCATGTGTAAAGGGGTAGAGGTGGGGGCTGAGGACCAAACAGTAACAACAAATGCCAAATGCAAGAGGTGCTGGGCAGAAAAGAAGAAATTGAATTTGACCAGAGACAGAAAGATGGAGAAAGCAGAGTCAGGGGGGTAGGGTAGTGGAAGAGCCCTGGGAAATTCACAACAGGCAGGCTCTGTCATGCTGAGCTAGATTGGACAAAGACCAGCAATGACCATGAGTGGCATTCTGGGGAAGGAAGGTAGTAACTATGGCGATTGAGTACTTACTAGCTCTGGAGTGACTCTGTGGGAGATCATATTCTAACAATGCTAAGGCTAAAAATTCAGAATTGTTATTAACTTGTTTATTTATTTTATACTCTCTATATAATCCAGCAACAAGTGACTCTTCTTTCCAAGTATATCCATAGGATATGATTTATATCTAATATATCCCTCCCCCCAAAATCTCATGTGTTCGGAAGTATGGCTTTTGGAAAGTGATTACATCATGTATGTACTATACTCATCAGTAGCTTAATTCACTAATAAGATCATAGCTGAATGTGCTGTTCAGAGGTGGGGCTTGATCAGAGAAAATGAGTTGCTGGGACCTAGAAGGGTATTTTCTCATTTCCAGCCCCTTCCTGTGTCTCTGGTTGTCTTCCTCCTCTCTCTGCTTTTTGGCTGCCATGCATTAAGCAGCTTTCTTCCACGATACTCTTCCACTGCACCATTTCTACCTTCAAGTCAGCTGACTAAAACCTCTGAAGCCATGAGCCAAAATAAACCTTTTGACTTTTAGGTTGAGTATGTCAGATGTTTTGTCCCAACAATGGAAAAGCTGACTAATACAGCACACTATGACCACTTTTCCCCATTGCTGTTACTCTTGTCTGAGCCACAGAAATAGCCTAACTCAACTTTCTGCTTTTATCCTTGATGCTCTTAAATACTTTACCTCTCTCCTACCCCAAAGTTTATTGTCATGCCCATCAGCTAGAGCAATCCTTTGGAAAGGATCTTGCTGCCCCTCTACTCGAAAATCTTTCTGTAGTTTTCCACCTCACTCAGGGTTGAAGACAATCTTTACAGTGACTTTTAACACCTCTTGATCTGAATGTCCATCCTCTTAGATACAATCTCCTAAAACTCCCTGAATGAATGAAACAATCAAACAAAACCATTTATTCCTTCTACTTAACATTCTCAACACAGATCACTTCATCTCTAGCTACCAAAATGTATGTGGTGATTTCTCTATACCAACAACCAATCAGTTCTCCAATGGACACCATCCGAGTGTTCTAAAAATTAACTTAATTTGGACATGATCTACCTGGAAAGATAAGGTTCTATTCATCTTTTCAATATTTTTTTTGTTAATGCTCTGTAAGTCTTGCCTGAGAAAAATTTTATTAGTCAATGTTATGAAACTGTTGTCTTCTAGAAGCTTTGTAGCTTTGGTTTTTGTGATTGGGTATATAATCCATCTCAAATTAATTTTTGTGTATGGCATGATGTAGGAACTGAAATTATTATTTTTTTGAAATTATTTTTTAAATATATTTTTCTTGTTGTTCTAGAATAATTTGTTAAAAAGGTTTCTTTCCCCACCAAATTCAGTGTCTTTGTAAGCAATCAATTGATGATAAATGTTTCTATTTATACCTTCTCTATTCTGTTATTTTAATGTATTTGTTCATTCTATACCTCATTGACTAGAATACAGTGGTTTTCTTATGTCTTCAAATTAGGTAATATAAATCTCCTATATTATTTTTCAAGATAATTTTGGTTACTCACGTATATTACTCATTCCTTATCTTGCTATGTAAGTTTCAGAATCAGCTTATCAATTTCTACAAAAATGCCTTCATGGGTTTTGATTACAATAGCATTGTATTTATACATCAATTTGGGGAGAATTAAAATTTGTACTAGTGCTACTATAATGAAATACCACAGAGTAGGTAGCTTCAAAAACATAAATTTATTTTCTCACAGGTTTAGAAGCTAGAAGTCCAAGATCAAAGTGTCACCAGATTTGTTTTTTTCTGAGGCCTGTCCTTGGGTTGCAGATGAGCTCCATCTTTCTATGCCTCACAAGCTTGCCACAGAGTATGGGTACTAATTTTCTCTCTTTATCAGGCACACCAGTCATAGTCAACTATGGGCCACACATACAGCCTCAATTTACTTATTGAAAGGCCCTGTTTTCAAATATAGTCCCATTCTCAGATGCTCAGAATTAAAAATCGCAACACATTAACTTTGTAGGGGTCACAGGTCAGCCTACTGAAGCATTTTAAGCATATTAAAACTTTCAATCCTTGAACATGGTATGTCTTTCCATGTACTTGGTCACTATTAGTTTCTCTCACTATGTTATAGTTTTCAGTGTTCAGGTTTTTCCACATACTTTAGTAATTTAGATGTAAATATTTGTTTTTAATGTGTTAGATATTATTTTTTCAAACTCAATTTTTCAGTGATCTTCTACATTGATATCACTTAAATTCACTTGTTCCTATAGCTTTTTTGGCACATGGCTTCCTTAGGATTTTCTTTTTTTTTTTTTTCCATTAAATTTATTGGTACATTTTAGGTATACAATGTGCTGATTTTCATTATTGGGAATTTGTACCTTTACGTAGTATAACTTGGTTCTTATCTTCTTCTCCATTTCCCTGCCCTCTGTTAGGATTTTCTACATACACATTTTGTCACTTGGTAGCCCTTAGTAGTCACTATTTGACTTCCAGGTCAAATTTTTTTCTTTTAGTTTTTACATATGAAAGAAAACATGTAATATCTGTCTTTCTGTGACTGGTGTGTTTCACTTAATATGATGTCTTCCAGTTCCATTCATTTTGCTGCAAATGACAGGACTTTGTTTTTGAATAAATATTGTCTTATGTCTTTGTTTACAATCTGTTCTTCTGCTTTTATTTCTTTCTCTGGGCTTTTGCATTTGCTAGACTTTCTGTCCAATGTGGGAAATACTGTTGGGAGCAAATATTCTTTCTGATCTTAGGGGGAAAGCATTCAACTTTTCACAACTAAATAGCTGCACATTTTCATTGATGGCCCTTAATATTACTGATTTGCTTAGTTCTGATCATGAATGATGTTATGTCAAATTAATTTTTTGTATATATTAAGATGATCATGTGGTTTTTCTTTTTCTTCTTTTAAATGTGATTAATTAAATTGATTGGTTTTTAAATGTTAAGGGAACTGTCATGTTAAACCACTGAATGATATGGTATTATTCTTTTCATTGCTGGATTTTATTTCCTAATATTTTGTTAAAATTATGTCCTGTGATTTTCTTTTCTGCCTTTATTAGTTTATTAGATCAGGATTATAATGATCTTATTAAACAAGCTAAGAAATGTTTCTTCACTCTCTTTTTTCTGAAAGATTTTGTATATCTTTATTTAAAACTATTTGATGAAACTTACCAGCAAAGCCACCTAAAAATGTTTTGAATTATAGTTCTAAGTTATCAACATAAAGAGTGATATTTATATTTTATTTTTTCTTGTTTCATGTTGCATCTTTCAAGCACTGTGATTTTATGTGTGTCTTCAACTTTATTGACAAAGTTTTCATAATATTCCTTCATTATTTTTAAATATCTGTAAGTCCTATAATGAGCTCCTTTTGTTGATATAGTGTTTTATCATTCTTTTAAAAACTAGACTATGTACAATTATTTCTTTTAATTAACATATATTAATGGAATTCATTGGAATATTTCCATGCATGCATACAGGGTACATTCATCATATCCATCCATCCTTCTTTTACCCTTACCCCGCCATCCTCTCTGACACATTGCCAAGTCCTTAGTAATTACTATTTAACTTAATGGTCAACTTTTTTTTTTTAGTCTTCACATATGAAAGAAAACATAATACTCATCTTTCTGTGTCTTGTATATTTCTCTTCTTTTCTTCTTTTTTTGGTACCGGGGACCAAACTCGGGTCCTTGCACTTGCGCAGCAGGCGGTTGTATATTTCTCTTAATATGATGTCCTCCATTTCCATCTACTCTGCTGCAAATGATAGGACTTTATTTATTGTTAGGTAATAATAATACTCTATTAGGTATATAAACTGTATTTTCTATACCCGTTCATTTGTTGATGGGTACCTAGGCTGATTCTACATATTAGCTATTGTGACTAGTGCGGAAATAAATATATTGGCATGCAGACTTCACTTCCTTTAGATATATAGCCAGCATTAGGATAGCTGGATGATACGGTAGTTTTAATTTTAGTTTTTTTGAGAAACCTCCATGCTGTTTTCAGACAGTGGCTGTAATAATTTACATTTCCATCAGCAGTGTTAAGGTTTTGTTTTCTCCACATTCTCACCAACATTTGCTATTTTTAATATTTTTGATAATAGCCATTCTAACTGGGATGAGAGGACATCTCATTGTAGTTTCAACTTACATTTCCCTGGTGGCCAATGATATTGAGGCTCTTTACATATATTTATTGGTCATTTGTGTTTCTTCTTTTGAGAAGTGTTTATTCAGATCATTTGCCCATTTCTAAACTGGATTACTGGTTTTATTTATATTGTGAAAATTTTGGCATTGTTTATATATTTTGGAAATTAACCCTCTTTCAGATGAAGCGCTGGCAAATATTTTCTTCCCCCAAACAGATGTTTTTGGAACAATTTTTGGTTCTCACACACACAAAAACAACATGAGTACAGTATTCCCAGATGCCAGCCTCCTTTGCCTTCTTCTTCTGAAGTTTCCCTTCTTATTAGCATCTGGTGTTAATGCCATTCATTGGTTACAGTGGTAAGCCGATATTAATACTTTCATATTCACTAAAGGCTATGGTTTACAGTAGGGTTCACTCTTTTTACTGCACCTTCTGTGGGATTTGGGAAATGTATAGTGATACGTATTCACCATTTTGGAATCATGCAAAATAGTTTTATTGCCCTAAAAATTCACTGTATTACACTTACTCACCTTCCTTTCTCCCAAACCCCTGACATCCACTGACCTTTCTACTGTATCCATAATTTTTCTTTTTCTCAGAATATCATATAGTTGGAACGTATCATACATAGCCTTTTCATATTGGCTGTATACTGAGTAATACACGTTTAGTAATATGCATTAGTATCATGCATTTAAGATTTTTAGTAATTCAAGGGATGGTTGAAACTACAGTAAATTTTAAAACTTACTACAGTAAAAAACACATTGCCAAGAACAGTGGGATAAGTGTGTTTGACACAAGGGTGAATATTTTGAGTATTTTGAGAGGGATTAGTGGCAATGTGTCTTTTACTGCAATAAATTGTTTAAACATTCACCATATTTTTGGATTACCCCTGGTTGATCAATCATTTACAGCATTTTCTGGAAAATAGAAACATTACTGTGTGTCCTCATCAACCTTATTCACTGGATCTGGCACCATGTGACTCTGTCTCTCTTCTAAAGTCAAAATGACCACGAAATATTCTGAATCAATTCAGGACATCAAGGCAGTCATAACAGCACAACTAAAGACACTCACAAAAGACAACTCCCAGAACTCAGAAAGTGGTGAGAACAATGGGATAAGTGTGTTCAAAGTGAGGGGAAGTATTTTGAGGAGGATCAAGGGCAATCTGTCTTTTACTGTAATAAAATTTTTAAAATTTTAACATTCACCATACTCTTCAACCAAATCTCATATACACTTATGTATTAGTGATTTGATTTTAAAATTTCTTGATCTTTTTGTAGCTTGATACCTCATTTCTTTCTTTTCTGTAAAAATTGTCTTTCTAGATACTTAGCAATTCCATCAATCTTTTCAAAGAAAAAAACCCTTTTTTCTTGTTTCTCTGCTTTATATTTTACTGTGATCAAAGAGAAATGCTGTGTATAATTTTGTTTATTTGAAGATTACAGAGGCTTGATTTTCTGGCTCAGAGTATGGTTCCTTTTGGTGAATGTTCTATTTGTACCAAATATACTTTATATGAAAAGAATGTGTATTTTGTTCTGGTTGAGTAATGCTTTCTATTAAAGCCCCATAAGTCAAGTTGATTGATTGGGCCATTTGAGTTTTCCTTGTAGTTTTTGTTTTTCTGTCCACTTGTTCTATTAATTACTGAGGCGTGCTGAAATCTCCAACTATAATTGTGTGTTTATGTATTTCTCCTTTCAATTAAGTCAGGTTTTGCCTCACTTTGGAGATCTGTTCTTAGATATATACACATTGACTATTGATATATCATTTTAATGAAATGACCTATTTATTATTATGGATGCCTTCTTTTATTTCCAGTAGGCTTTATTTTAAATTACATTTCATCTGATTTCAATATAGCCACCCCAGTTTTTGCATATTTACATTTTTATGGTATGGTTTCTTCCATCTTTTTGTGTTCAATTATCTGCATTTTATATTTTAACTTTGTCTTGCAGTTGTATCTTTTTTCTCTTTTATCAATTTAACAATCTCTGACTTTCAGTTGTTTGTATCCATTTACATTTAATGCAATTACTTATATTTCTGGTTTTAAATCAGTTATTTTGCTACTTGTTTTCTATGCCTCCGTTGCTTCTTGTTCCTGCTTTACTAGTTTCTCTTAGATTAATAAAATAATTTTATTATTCCATATTGTCTCTGGAATTAACTTTTAGCTATGCTATTTTATTTATTTGTTCATTTGCTTTTAGTGATTGCTCTAAGCATTACAGTGTGCTCCTAATTTATCATAGACTATCATAAATTAATATTATACCACTTCATGTTTTATATAAAATCCTAAAAGCAGTTTATGTTCATCTACCTTTCTCTTTTATGCAGCTATTATTAAATGTACAGCAGATGTGAAAAATACAATTTTAGTCTCATCCTTTATTGTTTTTAAAAGAAATTTAATTTCAAAAATTATCTATTAAATTTTCCAATAATTTAACAATTTCTTATGTTCTTTATTTTCTTCTATAGGTCTATCTTTCCATTTGGTATTATTTCCTTTAGTTGGAATAACTTTCTTTTATATTTCTTATTGTTCAGATCTGTGAACTATGAATTCTCTCCACTTTTATTAATCTGAAAATATTTTATTTCATCTTCAGTTTTGGCATAAAATTTCCATTGAATATAGAACTCTAAGTTACTATTTTAGTTTTAGTTTCTTTTTCAGCAATTTAATAATGTTATTCATTGTCTTCTGGCTTGAATTGTTTCTCATCAGATGAGAAATTATTCTTACTATTGTACCCTTGGAATGTGTCTTTTTTCTCTGTATGGTTTTAAGAACACTTTCCCAAATCTGACTATATAATATTTGATAGTTTTCTTTGTATTTTCCTGCTTGGGGTTCATTGAGGCTCTTCTTGCATTTGTAAATTTGTGCTTTTCCTAAAATTTTCAAGAAATATGGTCATAATTTTTTCAAAGTTTTTCTGCCTCTTTTATTTTTCATATTCTAATTACAAATATGCCTTTCTTGACATATTTATTATTGTACAAATTAATTTATCTTTTTTACCTGTTTTGTCAGCTAGAGTAGGAGTTTTTTGAGAAGTCAAGGTCTTATTTTCTATATTTTCATAATTCATATATATGTATATATGTGAATATCTATCTGTGGAATTAATGAATAAATGGTTGGTAGTAATGACTATCTATTGACTACTTACCATGTACCACATACTATTTTAGACATTTCCATGTGTATTATGCATTCTTAGCTCACAAAAGTCTTGAGGAATAAATAATATATACCCTGATTTTAGGGTAGTAAACTGAGGCTCAGAGCTCAAGAAACTTACTCAGGTTTACATAGTTTACAAATAGAGAGCAAGAATTGAAAGCAGCATATATCTGCATATCTCTTTGTGATTAATAGGGAGGGAGAAAGTGCACAGCATTGTACAACACTGCTGGGCTGGTCTCTGCTTCTCATCATGTATCATCATTCATTAATGAGAACAAAATAAATTGTAGGTAATACCAGGAACTGAGGAAGCAGATGGCAAGATGGCCTTAAGGGGTGTGCTCCAACTGAGATGGGCAGAGAGAGGGCAAGGCTGGGGGCAGGTGCCCCATTTGCACCTACTCATGCAGTTTAAGAAGATGGCAACAAAACAGCCTTCCCAGGGACTCCAGGAAGCTTGTTAACTGCTGTTTCTTACCTATTTTAGTCTCTGCAAAATTGATCAATTTTGGCCTCCACTGGGAGCAACTTGTAAGGGCTTAGGAAGAAAGAACATTGCATGTAAATTCCCAGGGAAAGCACTTCCAGGCACACCAGCAAGGTAAACATAGAAACAGCATTTGAGTTCATTTTCCACTGTGTGCTTCTTGGATCTTGGTAATTTCCAGTGTGGAAATGGGTTATCTTTTGCCTTAAAAAGAAAATGATTAACTAATTATTTTTGTTATGACTGTTTCATGCTATTATTGATATGTCTAAAATGTGTCTGTCTCGGCATATCTTCTATTTATTCATGGATCTATTTTTTATCTATCAAATATCTATCTCTCTTTGCTGCTTTTAAAATTTATTCTGCTTCGCTGAAACCTCCAATATCCCCATTCCAATTTATGGCATTTTTAATGTAGCTTGTTAGTGTACATTTTGGACAATGTTAATATAATTTCAGGTATTGAAGACAAGTGAGGAATCTGCTTAAGTCCTTAGGAGAAGCTAAAAAGACTATTAACAACCCAAGTCCATAAAAAACATCTGTTACAGTCATGCTGGTGATTTTTTATTAGTCCTTCAAATCCATAACAAAGATCTCTAGAGCAAGACAAATGTTCTAGTGGAGTGCAATTTCCAATTTCTTAGCCAACCTGATTTTGTTGATTCATACATATGCATGTTTCAGTGCTGTTTCTGAATGTAAAATATAAGTAAATAAATAAAGAAAGAAAGAAGAGGAAAGAAAAACTCTTTGGGGCTGTACTTTCTTTTTATATTATTTATATTCCTTGAAATGCCCTTGAAATTGCATTTGCTAAGGGAAGCTAAACAAATAATTGCATACTAAACGGGAAATGAGACCAGTGAGCTAGATAATTTGTAACATCAAATATTCTTTTTCTATGGTTAATGTTTTCTCTGTGAGGAAACATGAGGAATAAACAGACCAATGTATCTTAAATGCAATAGCTAATAACAATGCCAAATGCATGAAGTGAAAATACCTCGGGATACACTTTCCCAGTTCTGCTCCATCACAGCTGAATGCGATATTCTATAATGGTAATAGAAGTCACGCTTGCCATATTTTCCCTGATCTCTAAAGAAGGATGCCAATGCAATAGTAATGCACCTTGCTTCTCTTTTTGCCTATCAATATTCCTTTTCTTTTCTTGTTTTGTTACTGGGGCCTGTTACATACTTTGAAAAGTTTCCTCTGAAAACAAATTTGCCCATACTCCCAGGCCAATGCAATGAGACAAAAATCACCACTTTGTTTGAAATCAGTTGTGATCACAAACAAGGAGTGGGTAAGTATATCAGAGGTTTCATAGCATTGCTGTCTGTGGGAAATCAGAAAGACAGTGTAAGGGCAAAACTTAATTTCTCCAAGGTGACATTCACTGTCTTCAACTCCATCATCAGTAGAGTTTTCATAGTAAGATCAACTTCACATTGATTACAGAGAAACTTATTGAAAATGAAGTACATGAAATTTTAAATGAGCAGGTTTTAATTAGGGAACAGTTTAATGTTCCATTTCACTTTACTAAAAGCTTAGTGAATTTTGCCTAAAAAGTGACTATGTTTTAAAACTCAAACTTTATAATAAAACTGAGGTTCTGTGTGCTAAAAAGGATATTAAGAAAAGAGTCTCTTTCTTTGTATTGAGGTTTTGGTTCTAAATCCCTAACCTTATCACTGAAATAGAAGAGTTTTTGAAGTGTAAGTGATGGGAGAAAAATTGGGGCAGGGAAAGAAGAGGTGAGAGTGATGCAGTTGCAAGGCATCCAAGCCCTTTTCTAGATCCAAGGTACTTTTACAACAGAGTCTTGGGACTCAGCTGCTTGAGCCTCCTTAATTATTTCTATCACCCACCATGTACATATTGCATGCTTTCTTTCCCAGATCACACCCATGGTTGATTATTTTCACATTCACCTACCCATACTCATTGACCAAATCTCCCTAACTTTCTCTTCCTTTTGTGCCATTGCAGATGAGTCCACACATTATTTATATTTTTAGGGCTTTCCTGTTGCTCTTTGCTGGCAATAATGGGTGTAACATGACTACAACAGAACAGTGTGCCCTAGAAAGACCAAGGGAAAATTGAGCAGAGAAATGGAATTTTATAGAGAAGAAAGAGGCAGACTTCTGGAGAAACAAAGTTGATTATATTCCACCACTCCTGTGGAACTGGAAAGGATTCATTATTGCAGAAAAAGAAAAAAGAAACAGAAAAGTCAGATAGAATCATCTTTGGATGCTTGCAACAAGGTTCAGGGGAAGGCAATAATAGGTACAGAGACGCTGGTGTGATCAATGGCCACAGGTTTGTACAGCAGTATAATTTTGTGAAGAGCACTGAAATGAATATGTGGAGAGTCTACATTTTTAATATATGCAGTTTCATTTTCTGCACTTCTAATTACCTATAGTCAACCATGGTCTACAAATATTAAATAGAAAGTTTGAGAAACACACAATTTTATACCTTCTGGCATACTCAGAAACTAAGCTTTAATCACTTGGAGGCATACTTCTCCAAGTTTATCATGCAAGTGGGTGAAAAAATTTTGTAGGTTGAATGAAGCCTCCCAGGAATTTTCCTTTTCTATGAGCACCCTGTGCAATGAATGTGGAATTCATGTGCTATGTATTATGCTTCAGTCATCAAAGTCATCTTTTTGTACATCCCTGTGACTATAGGGTCTAGTTAGTGTGCAAGAGGTAGTAGAGCTGGTGGGTAAGAGCTTGGACTCTGTAGTCAAACTGCCTGTATTTGAAGCCTGGCTCTGCCATGAAGAACCTGTGATCTTAGTAGATGTTTCCTCATCTGACAATAGGAATACCAATATTATACAGTTAAAAAGATTAAACTAATTTGTGTGTATATATAATATATATGCACATATATATATTATATGCAGCAATACACGCATAGACACAATTAGAATTGTGCCTGGCATAAAGTAAGCACCAATTAAGTATTTGCCATTACTCTTACCATAATCCTCCCTTATCTTTGGTTTCACCGTCTGCACTTTTTTCTCTCTCTTTTTTTTTTTTTGGTAATGGGGTTCAAACTCAGGACCTTGTGCTTGTGAGGCAGGTGTGGTGCCACTGAGCTAAATCCTCAGCTCTGCACTTTTGATATATGCAGTTTAATTTTCTTTCTGTACTTTTAGTTACCTGCAGTCAACCACGGTCTGAAAATATTAAATGAAAAGTTCCAGAATTACACAATTTTGTATACTATTCTGAGTAGTGTGATGAAACTCACTTCATCCCACAATGTCCCACACGGGATGTGAATCATACCTTTGTTCTGTGTACTCATACTATATATGCTACCCACCTGTTAGTCATTTAATATCCCTCTTGGTTATCAGACCAACTATTGTGGTATTGCAGTGCTTGTTTTTCATTAACCTTTATTTTATTTAATAATGGTCCCAAAGCTCAAAAGTAGTATTGGTGGCAATTTGGATATGCCAAAGAGAAGCTGTATAAAGTTGCCATTTAGAGAAAACTTCTCAACTGCGTATGAAAAAATATAGCATACATAGGGTTCAATACTGTCCATTGTTTTAGACATATACTAAGGGTCTTAGAATGTATTTTCCATGGATAAGAGGGGACTGTTGCACTTTTAAAAAGACGTTATCTAGATTTTTGAGGAAAGGAGGTGTCTTAGTCATTTTCTCATCACTGGAACATAATATTACACACTCACAACTTAAAGGAGGAGAGGCTTATTTTAGCTCACAGTTTCAGTCTATGGCTGCCAAGTTCTAATGCAAAAACAGCATAGTGGAAGGGCCTGCTGTGGAGGAAAGCTGCTCATTTCATGGTGGCCTGGATGTAAAGGCAGGTAGACCCTTCAAGGCCATGTCCCTGGTAACACCTCTTCTGACTGGGCCCATCTCCTAACATCACATTCAGCTATAGTGCCCGCATGACCCAGTCACCTTCCAAAAGCCCCACCTCTGAACACATGAGAGGTTTAGGAGTCATTCTTGATTCAAACCATAACATTCTACTCCTGACCCCCCCCAAAGACTCATGCATATCTCTTTATGCAAAACACATTTAATCAATCTCTAAGAATCACCAAAGTTTCAATAATTCCAGCCTTGCTGAAAAGTCTAAGTCCAAAGTTCCTATGCGACTCAAGACAAATGCTTAGCTATGAACCCCTGTAAAAATAAAAAAGAAAGTTAAACACTAATGACATGCAATAGCACAGGATAAACAGTCCTATTCCAAACGGCAGAATTAGGGGGACAGCAAGAAATGGAACCAAAGCAATACCCAAAATGCAGTGGGACAAACATTAAATTTTGCAGTTTTATGTTTAATACCAGTGGCAAGTTGTAGGAAGATGTGTGCTACAAATGGCTTTGGAAGCCCTGCCCCTATGTCACTGCCAGTTGCAGCTCTCCTGGGGTCTTTTGTAGGGTGGTTTTGGTCACTGCCTATGGCTTTCCTCAGTAGATGATCCATGTTCCTGGATTTCCCAACTTCCTGAAGTCTGCAATCTTACAACTTTATGCACTGCCCTCTAAGGGGCACACAGTCTGGCCTCCCAGATCTTCCTTTCAAATCTGGATGGAAGTCTCCATGACCTCATAACTCTTGTACTCTGCATGGCCATAAAACCGGTATGATGTAGATGACACCTAGGTCTTTCACCAGCTTGAGCAGTAGCCCAAACTCCTTGGATCATGGCTAAAGCAGCCTCTGAGTACCTAGATGGCTGAACTTGGAGAAACATTTTCTTCTGTGGCCTTGAATGAGTAGGTTACCATGGGACTCTCTTTTAAAATGAAAGCTTTACAATTTTGCACCCTTGAATCTGGTGAAGGTTAGAGTCTTCCTCATTCCTGAGATGGCTTCAAGTCATCTTTCCTACTGTCATGATACAGAATGCTTTTTCAAAGAAATGCTATTCATTTTAGTATCACACTATCCATGGTTCCAACTCTGCAGCCACTTCTTTTCTGTTGAAACTGCAAATTTTCAAGTATTTTAGCTCTAATATTTGTTACAGATTTTCACTCTAGCTTTAGCTAAAGTCTGCCAGTAGTACTCATGCTGTCACAGTCTGAATATTGGGCTGCTTGCTTCTGCTCTATTAATTAATTTGCCACCCTTAATCTCAATCTCTTGTGAAGTCTCAATGTAGACAAATTTTCTGCCAGAGTGTAACACACATGATCTCAAGTCCAACTGCCAATGGAGTCCTTGCTCCCAAATGAAACCTCCTGAGCCTGGTCTTTATTCTCTGCATTTTTATCAGTATTCTGGTACTCTGATTTCTAACTAGAATCTCCTATCCAGCTCAACTTACAGCATTCTATGGCTTCACCAGAAAATATCTCCAAACATTTCCAAACTCCTCCTACAAACAAGTTCCAAAGGCTTCTAAACCCCAGGGTCAGATATAATCACAGGAATGACCCTACCTCTCTGATGTAAATTTCTGTCTCAGTTGCTAACCCATTGCTGGGGCAAAATATCCCACACCCACAGCATAAGGGAGGAAAGGTTTATTTTGGCACATGGTTTCATTCCATTGTCAGCTGGCTCCTATGCAGAAACAGAATGACAGAGGGGCATGGCAAAGGAAAAGAAGAGAGGATCAGGGGACAAGAACACACCCTCCATGTCATGACCCCAGTGCTCTACCTCTAACAAGGCCACACCTCCTAACAGCTCATTTAGTTACTGAAATAATCAACAGATGACTCTTTTGATAAACATAGTGCTCCCATGATTCAATCAACTTCCACACACATGAGAATATTGGGAGACAATTTAGATCTAAACCATAACAGTTTCCTTACAAGAGGCCCCAGAGAGCTTCCATGGTCTTTTACCACATGAGATTATAGGGGAAGATGACTGTTTATGAACTAGGAAGCAGGTTGTCAGCAGATAACAAATCTGCCAACATCTTGCTCTTGGATATCCCAGCCTCTGTAAAAGAGAGAGAAATTTCTGTTGTCTATAAACTATCCTGTCTATGATATTTTGTTATAGAAGCAAGAACTAAGACACCATCATACTGTTGACTCCCTGTTGTAAGAATCTACTCTTACTCCAAGGTCTTCTGCCAGGAAGAAGTTTTTAAAAACTAATAAAATATTTCTTCATAGTATTTTGCAATGCTTTTATGTAGAAAGTTTCTGTATTAATTCAAAATCATTTAAGCATTTATCAAAAAATTTTAGATTTTTTATGGTATAATTTAAGAAGTGTAGTTTTTGATCAATTTGGAATTGGTTTTAGTGTAACATGAGGTAAGGTTGAACATGTTATTTTTCAAACATTTATCCATATGTATCAGTATTAATTATTGAATAATACATTCTCTTTTCTGAACTGACTTATATTACCTCATATATTTATAAAACTTATTCTTCTTGAAATATATACTTTCATGTATTATTCTTTTCCATGATTATGAAAGTAATAACATGTTTTATTATAATTTTATAATATCATTTACCCAGTCAACTCCTTTTTCTTTGAGCTTTTTTTCAAAAATTTCCTTACTAGTGTTTCTGTATCTTTTCTTATGTAAGTTAACTCAGAGTCAGGTACTTACTCTTTCCACTCTAGACCAAACAAAGTGCCATTAGGATTTTGTTTATGATTATATATAGCCCTCTAATTTGTAACAATCAATATTTTTACACTAGTGAATCTGCCTACCCAATAAAATAACATATGACTCTACTTATTTGTTATAACTAAAACTCTATTGTTTTCATCCCACACCAATAAATTAATTTATTGTTAATATAAACATTTATTAAGTAACATATAACTTTTGTATTAACATGAATGGAATCTTCCCTTGTGTTTTCTAAATAACTATTTTAACATATTAGAAACTTTGTTTATTAAATATTTATCTTATGTGTGGCCTGATAAAAATTTCAGTTGCTCTCAGTTGATTTTTACCAGTTCTCTTTGGACATTTCTTCTGTGCTGTGATAGAGTCCCCCCTCCCAGATCTTATTTGTTCTATTTCACTTACAGTTTCTTTATATTCTTTACTATGCTCAGGGGATCCTTTACATTTCAGTCCATTTGGATTATAATTATACCCTTCTTAGTTTTTATTGAAAGCAGTGTTTTAGAATTTAAAAAATAATTTTTAAAAGATTATTGAACAAGATTTGTAATAGTCTTTCTTGTAATACAGTGATTGAAATTGTAGACTTACTAAGTATAGGAAACCGTATTATTTATATAGTTTGTTTGTTACAATTTAATGCTTCCTTATATGTCTTAAGTCTAGCAAGATTTTTTTCTCAGCCTATGTTTATTTTTATGACTGCTAAATAAATAGCACCCTTGTTTGGTTCTCACCCTCTGGGTAGGCTAGGCCTTTTGCTTTGGTAAATTTCATTCTGCCAACTGGGTCCCAGCAGGAAACAGATGGGTGATTTGAAAAGAGTCTAATAAACAGACTATTTACAAGGATGTAGATGAAGAGTAGCGAAAACCCACAAGGGACAGTGCCACACTCCAGAGCTAGTGAACCTCACTCTGGATTAGCCTGAGGAAGGAAGAGTTGTGTAGAGAGGCCTCTCCAACTTGAGCCTGTGGCTTTGGTGGAGGAAACAGCCTTGGATAGTAGGAAGTGAGTTTGGGAAATAATAATAAGGCTCACTCTTTGTGTTAGTTACCTTTCTCTCTCATTGCTGAGACAAAATGCCCGACACCCAAAGTTAGAAGGGTTTATTTGGCTTACAGTGCGTATAGGTTTCAGTCCATAATCAGCAGACTCCAAGGGAGGGATGACAAACAGACATGGCAAAGCAAAAACAATGTGGTGTACACAAGGCAGCAAAGGTAACAAGAGAGAGCTACAGTTTTAACAGCAGAAGACAACAAAAGCAGTTTCTCCCTGCCCCTTTTATCTTATTCAGACTACTAAGGGTGTGTAGCACTCACACCCTTAATCCTAGTGTCCTTGAACCTAGTACTGCATCTAGAATCAATTCCAGCTTCACACATTCTAGATCAAGCCTATGCCCACATGAGGCTTTGAGGGTACATCTAGACCCAAACCATAACACTCTCACTCCCATATCTCCTGCTGGTACTTTTCATTGAACACATTTAACTGGAAGTCAGAGAGCAAGGGGTTCCATTAATCAGACCATGCAAATTAGCCCCCAGGGTCTAGATTAGTGTGGAAAAGGGTATATTTGGAAGGGCAATCAGAGGCTAGTGCATAATTAAGAGACTTTATCTTTTCATTGTTTCAAAACTTATTCCCTACTAACTGGCTAATCTTCAATTTGGTGAATGCTCTGGATGGAAACAATTCAAGGTCAAGAGTACACCTTCTGAGGAAGAAAAGGAAAAGTCTAGATGGCTGATTCTGAGGTGGCAGCTGAATGGAATAAAATGTCACCTGTGTTGTAGAAGAGATAGCTCAAAATGTACAGAGCTCTGCTCTTGACAGACTTAGCTTCTACAACATGCCAAAGCAGTGCCCTAGTTAAAGAATTAGAGTACCAATAAAAATTCAGATCTACTGTGTATCTCAGTTATTGAAAGAGATTCAAGTACACAAACAAAGGTAGGTGTGATAACATCATCCATTGTCTTCCATTGTTTTGCCTAAGGAATTTCTCAGTTCATCTGGAAAAGTACTGTCCAGTTGCCCCTATATTAATCTTTCTATCACTTTTCTCTCCGGGTGCCATTATCTGTGCGAGGATTTCCAATATGTTACATTTTTTCTTATTTCACATAGCCCCTTGGGGCATGCAGTTTGTTTTATTCTAATTGATTTTTCTCTGTAGAATCTTCCAGTATGATTTTGTTACCTATCTTTTTTTCAGAACACTAGGGAATGGAGATCAGGTAAGCAGACAAAACCCAAAGTTTCTGAGTTGGGCAAAGGAAGGAGGAAAGCTGTGGACAAAATTAATAACTTTCTCGTGTCTTCTCTTCTCTCTGTCTTTCTCCTTTTCCCTTTCCAAGAAGGTAAGGGAAGAATTTATGAGAAGGCTGCCCAAGTCTGTCTACTAGTCTGAATTACTGTGCCCAATTTGCCCCATGGTATGTACAGCACTTTGGATTCCACAGAAGAAAAAGCATTTGCAGAAAAGCTGCTGCTACCATTATATTTGCATGGTAGCCTGTGAGGGTGTGTGAGTGTTTTCCATAGAAGATTTTTTAAGCCTAATTATTCCTTTTGAGTGAGATATGTCTATCTGGAGACTTTCTTTGTCAGGTATTGAGCAGACAGTGTGAGGAGCCATGGGGTTGATTATGAGTAGCTGGTGTACCTGCAGCTCAAAATGCCTGATGAGCTCTCAAGACCCCGTCTGAGGCTATTTGATGTGCTATTGTGAAGACTCTGAGTGTGCTGTTTCCTGTGGTCTTTGAAGGGGATGTGAGTAGCTGTAGCATTGTGTCTTTCTTGGTCTGCCAAATTGATTTCACGGAGTTTTGGAAAAAAAGTCCCCTCAGGGAAGTCCATAGTTGTTTTGACATTTGGGATAGAAAATATTTGGCATGTAACCTTTACATTAAAGGACTCATAGTCCGAGACAAAGAGCATATTTATTTGCCACCATGTGAGCATTTGGGATGTTGTTCAAATTAAAAATTTTAAGTGGAGAAAGCACATGGGAGGAATGTAGAGGAAGGGAGAGAGGAAAGAAAAGAAGATAAAATTTAGAATTTGTACCTCATGACTTTCACCTGTGGTTAGATATCTCCTTCTTTGGCTTTGGGTCTTGGGCAATACTTATGAAGTATGAGGATCTGAATTACCACCAGCCATGGCCTCTATTCTTCAAGATTTCTGCTGAGTGTGTGCAGTTAAAGAAGCTAATTGAAGGAAAGGTCTAAGGGAGTAGGGGAAGTGAGAGGGGAAGGGGAAAGGAAGGAAGGGAAAGGAAAAAATATGAGAAAAGGAAAAAATGGAAACCAATTCTTTGTAAATAGGGAGAGGTGGAGAGGGTGAAGGGAGGGCAGGAGAATGGGGAAAAAGTAAGAACCAAGATACATCATGTAGAGGTACAAGATCCCAATGATGAATGTAACTGTATTGTATACCTGAAATGTACCAATAAACTTAATGGAAAAAAAAGAAGGGAATTGAAATTGGAGCAAATTTAAGGACGAGACACACCTCTTCACCATGTACAGTGCCCTCCTTGTCCATCTCCAAGCAGAACCTCCATTATATTAGTGTCTTTTGATAATGAACAAATGAGGTTAGGGAAGGGCAGGAGGCCCCCTCACCTCCTGAGGACTTGTAAGGTAAGGCAGAAAGCTCTCCATATGGTATGTGATGTGACAGTTTCCCCATACCAGCTCCCCACTAGCTTCTGAATTCTTTGAGCAGACTATTGTCTTGATCTTTCTATCATCCACATACTCTTCAGCATCTTTAGGGGGAAGGTGCTTCAGGAATCTTTATTGAACAACAGAATCTATAAAAAAAATCATGGAATCATAGCAGAAATCAAGACAATGTCTTCAGGGATCCTTGCTCAGTCCACATTTTTTTTTTTTTTTTTTGTAGGAGAATCCTAGAGGGCAGAAGCTGGAGAAAACAAGCCTCCACCTCTGTCCAGTCCTTACATATACCACAGCATTCTTATGTCTGTGTTCTCAGAGTTGGTCTGTGCTTAGAGGAGAAAAGAGACAATGGGAAGGAGCTCTGACTTTTTCACCCCTCATTTGTATGACATGACTCCATTTTTATCTGTTTTTTCTTGCTCTGTATAATGTCTGTATAAACAATAACTACCTCTGCTCCCAAACTTCTGCAACCTCTATTTGAGCATGGCAGATTGACTATGTATTTCTCTCCTCTTCCACTTGAATTTTTCATTAGAATAATGTTCTAAGAACAAAAATAAAACAAAAACAAAAACATAAAGCAACAGAGGCACAAAACCAGAAAAGGAGACAGCAGCAGACAAGAGCCTAAGATGTTTTAGAAGATAAGAAATAGATGGAGAGTAGTAAATAATTCAGCTGAACAGAGGAAGTTAAAAATACAAGTACTTTCAGAAAACAATACTAGGAAGAAGTAGATAGATTCACCTGACAAAACCCTATGAAAAAATTACTGATGGAGACAAGGTACCACATAATGGGAGTGAGGAAAGCAGGAGATAGAGTAGAAATCAGAAGAATCAGTGGACAACTGGTACATGGAGTATTAAGATTCCCAGGCCCACTGCCCAGTCTCTAATAGCTTAGATTCTGCTTCTCTCCATGATATTCCTCCATCCTACTACCCCTGCTCCCATTCACAACAAAAAGTAGAAATTTAATTTCTGAAAAAACTGAGCCAGGGAAGCTCTGGTTTGGGAAACGTCCACAGGGGAAGGTAAAGGATAAAAAGCAGAGTCAGAAACAGAACCACTAAATGATAGTTTGCCTGGCAAGATTCAAAATAAGAGAGATAGTAATACTTGGAAAACAGAGGGAAAGAGTCTTGGATTTAGAATACGGGGCTAAAGGGAGAATGGGGTGGAGCAGAGAGGTCACTCTTTTTGTTGTAGTGCTAATGGTGATCTTAAACCAGTGGTTCTCAACCTTGACTATACTTTTCTTTTTTTTTTTTGGTACCGGGTATCAAACTTGGGTCCTTGTGCTTGCAGAGCACGCGGCGGAAACACTGAGCTAAATCCCCTAGCCCTAGCCTTCATTTTCTTTTTGTTCATAGTACTTATCCCACTCTAAGTATTCTTACATTTAATTACTCTTCTTTGCCAATTGACGTTGAAATATCCTTAAAGGTCTAGCTCCAATTTGATCCCACCATGATCACCTACTCTAAAGCAAGGACTTTCTTCACTGATCTTTACCATTACTTACTCTTGTCTCATTTGTTTCACAGTGAATGTCTTCATTGCTATCAATGTCTAAAAATAGTTAGTAAATGATCTGGCCCCTGGGGTTGGCTTAGCTCTCTAAACCTGAGGTTGTCTGAGCACACCTCATTTTTTAGCAGTCTATTGTTGAACACAAACATTATTAGCATTATGTTTTTTACTCTTTGTAGGAACTATGTGGATAAGTATCAAACTGCCTATTTCAAATACGAGGAAATCGAGTCTCACAGTGATTCAGTGACAATCATGTTCTTGTTGAGGTAACAACAGAAATGGAACTCGAGTCAGATCTTATAGATCTGTTCTAATTTGAAAACAGTGCTACTGCTCTTGTTGTGAGATTTAAGTGGCAAATATTCTTATTTTCCCAACATATTGTTAATAACTTAACAATGAGAACCATGCACTATACTTTAAAATCCAATTATAGGTACAATTTCAGTGCCTAGCATACTCAAACTATTTGGTCATTTGATTGTGATGATAACATTACGGAATATTTATTGCAGTAGGTCTTTTCAGGGATTATCTCATTTAATCACCATGAGAACTGTGTGTGTTGGTGCAATTATTATTCTCATTTTTAAAATCATAAACCAGAGCTTGCAGTTACAAAGGGGGAGGCATGAGGTTGCACAATCTACCATGGTGGAATGAGACTGAACTTCAGAATACTCAAAGGCCAGAGCTCAGAACTACCTTGCTTCCCTGCTCCATATGAAATCACACTAGAGCTGCTCTCATTAATGTTTCTCTAGGTTTACAATTATCATTCTGCAGAATTTCTCAAGACACAGTTAGGAGTGAAGGCAGGACAGAGTGTCACTACACTGGTAGATGGCATTTACCATGGCAGGCTCAGAGGAATTCAGCACAGACCTGCACAGACTATCAAATCTATGTGCCAACTTTGTCTGGCAGTTTCTTCCTGCTTCCTAAAAATAGCTCAAGCTAACGAAAAGTTACATATTTGAAATTTTATAAAAAGGAAAAAAAAGTAACAAAAACATTTGAACTTTGGCTCAAAATTTTAGAAAATAAACACCAAACACACAGAGGTTTTATTTTTTTCTTTTGCCATGTGGCAGTAGTTGTGAAGTAAATATATCCCACTGCACTGATCTTACATCTTGTCACATTAATGTTTCAGAGCACTCAATATAAATATTAAAACTAATAGCTTCGCTCTTCAGCTATTACTCCTCCATCCCCTGAAATCATCATAAAACTTTTAAAGCCTTTTAGAACATTTAGACACTTGAATCTGATGGTGGGGAAAGGAGATTCACACAACGTAGCCCATAAGCTTAAATAATAGTGAAAAGCTGTTTATGGAATATGCTTTATTTATTCATCATTTCAAGTAAAGTTTCCATTTAGATGGAGGGGAAAAAAATCAAAGTATAGCTGTCAAGGGATAAGGCTGAAGTATTGCTTTTCTATACTGAGGACTTGCAAAAAAAAAAAAGAAGTCCATGAGAATCTCGGTCCAAGGTCAATCAATGCTAAGACTGTGGATAGGTAAACAGCTAATGGATTGTAAAGACATATACCAGTGTTATGAATTTTTAAAGAGCAACTCTTCAGCACAGAAACCCATAAATCAATGATGAGTTATTGGCCGGATCAATTATGCAAACTTTTAAAACATTTAATGACAGGTAATGAACAGGTCTCAGGAGGACATCAGTCAACAGTGTTTTTTGGTTGTAGTTACATCTGCTTAGTGAATTGGGTAGAGATAGTCATTCTTAGGTAGTTACTAAAAGTTAAGCTAAGAGTCTGCTTATGTGAAAGAGAATAACTATTTTAGTCTTCAGATATGCCTTCACTAGCTAGAGAAATGAGTTGCAGCCTAATGCATTCATAGATAGACCACGTTGGTTTTGGACTGAGTATGCCACTCCTGGGGAGCTTCTACTCCTGAGCAAAATGATCTGAGGTTCTGGAGGTTTGCTACAAAGTGATCTGAGTGGCAAGGAGAAAGATAATTTTTGAAAAAAGAAAATGTATAG
This sequence comes from Heterocephalus glaber, assembly GCF_000247695.1. Next base: position 7,506,663 of record NW_004624742.1, on the reverse strand, counting down.
TGTGGGTGTTGACACATACAGGTTCTTATAAGTATTTATTTTAAAATTAAATTTAATTAACAGTTGGAGAAAGAGACAGACAGGCAGTGGAGAGCAATACTGCAGGATTCTGCTGAAGCCAGAAGCAAAGGACTGAAGGCTCAACGTGGGTTGACTAATCCTGAGGAAAGTCTCACATTATCACTTGTGGCATTATGGTGCTTTAGTCACATATTAAAATAGTGACCCGACAAAGGTGAAGGAATTTAGGGAGTAGATTTCTGAAGTTAATAGTCTTCTCGAGTTTAAATGTTGATCCTTTTCATTGTGTAACTTCAGATAAATCTTTAGATTATAAAAAAGACTGAAGTTAAACATGCCATTCACTACTAAGCATGGTTCTTTGAGTCTAAGCCACTGACAGGGATGCTGTATTTCTGTGTTAACATAGTTAAAGCATCACTCAGATCCGGTAAAGCCTCCTGACTGAATCTAAAAGACACTAAAAATTCTGATATTCCTGTGTAGCTCTTACTTTTTACTTCTGTTCAGTAGAATTGTAAGAATGAAAAATATGAAGTCAGTTGGTTGTTAAATGCCTAAGTTTGATGGGCATCTGAAATGAAGAGACATTTCTCAGACAAAGAAGTAAAAGCAGCAAATAAATATATGAAAAAATATTCAACATCACTGGTCATTCCAGAGATGCAGATGAAAACAACACTGAGATTCCACCTCACCCCAGAAAGCGTGGCTGCTATCAAGAAATCAACCAATAACAAATGCTGGTGGGGATGTGAGGAGAAAGGAACCCTTCCCCATTGTTGGTGGGAGGCCAGACTGGTGCAATCACTGTGGAAGTCAGTATGGAGATACCTCAAAGAACTAGGGCTAGAGGTCCCATTTGACCCTGCTATTCCCCTGCTGAGGATCTTCCCAAAAGAATTAAAAGAATCATACCACAGTGATATATGTGTACCCATGTCTATAGCGGCACAGTTCATAATAGCTAAAGCTTGGAAACAGCCCAAGTGCCCATCAACCTGAAACTGGATAAAGAAGTCGTCATTTTTTAAATAAAATGGAGTACTACTCAGCCATAAAGAATGAGAAACTAGAGACATTTATAGCTAAATGGATGCATATTGAGGCCATGCTTATAAGTGAAATAAATAGGACATATATGTGCAAATACTGAATAGTTTTTCTAGTGTGAGAAACTGAAAGTGTAAATAAGAATGAAAATGATTAAAATGAATAATTGATAATTTGAAATAGGAAGAAAAGGTCCAAAGGGGTAGGGGTGGTGGGAGGGGAAGGGGAAAGGAAAGGAGGGAAAGGAAAAATTATGAGAAAAGGAAAAAAATGCAAACAAAGTCTGTGTAAATAGGGAAGGGTGGAGGGGATGAAGGGCGCACAGGTAATGGGGAAAAAAATAAGAACTAAGATACATCATGTACAGGTTCAAGCACCCAATGATAAATGTGAATGTATTGTTTACCTAAAATGTACCAATAAAAGAATTTAAGGAAAAAAAATGCCTAAGTTCAGGTGTCTCTGGCCTGGGATTATTTTCTGTGTCAGAGAAGCTTCCTTAGAATAGTTGGTAAGTTTTTTTTTTGTTTTTTTTTTTACACCTTTCAGTTAAGTGAACAAAAAGAAAATATTATTAAAACATTAATGATTTTTGGCTATAATTTTCTCAAGTGGTTTTGCTAAGTATAAAACCAATCTAAGAAGCATGTATGTGTTATGTGCATGTTTGCATTCGGTCATTAAAAACAAGAAAGTTTGGTGTGATCTCCTTATTCACCCAATAAATAAGAATTCAGAGTTTAGAGGCAAACAAAGATGAGTTCTGCCATTTACTGGCTGTATGACCAGAGGCAAGATTCCTAATCTCTCTTGTCCTATACCTTCATCTATACAATGAATAGTATAATTTCTGCCTTTAAAAAAACTAGAAAGCAAGTGTTCAATAAATGGTAGTGTTTATCATCTCCCAAATCTGAAATATCTTTTTAAACAATTGAAACAATCTTTAGGCAAGAATCATTGCTGAGTTCAAATAAACATCTTCCCACCAATGGATGTTGCCTTTTACAGTAAGAATAGCTGTTGACACCAACATCTTTATATCATGTATATTTCTTGTGCTACTTGATTAAAGTCTGTCAACTTTTTGATGCAGGGATTATTATTACCATTCTGTGATGGGGTCATTGAATATCAAAGAAATTAGAAAATTTGCTCATAGCCACCCAGCTATTAAGTGGCAGAACTGATATTCAAAAGTAGATGAACTTGTGTTTTATGAGACTTTACTATACCATAATGCTAAGCTTGAAAATTGGCTAAATTAAAAATGAAGGGGCCAGGGATTTAGCTCAGTGGTTTCGCCACCTGCTGTGCAAGCCCAAGGACCTGAGTTCGATCCTCAGTACCAAACAACAACAACAACAACAACAAAAACAAAGGACTGAAATTACTATCTCAAAATTTTTCTCTGTTGGCATACATGGCTTTCAAACAAATAAAAGGGGTTTTAATCTAGTAAATTTCCCTAACTTTATGGGAAAGCTAATGAGGATTGCAATACTGGTCAGTTATCCTAAGTATGAAGGAGCAAGAGAGGGTGATTTGCAGCTTAGTGTACAATTCGGTGCATATGATTTATAGAGTAATTCTATGAGACAGGAGTCATGCTGTGAGTAATAAGTGGTCTGTTTCTTTGACATAGAGGTCTTGTGTCTTCTGTCAGTATATGTATAAAAAACTATGGCAAACTAATTTGTTAATTTCCAAGGAGGATAAAAATCTCAGATCCTTCATAGTTTCTGGCTTAACACTGGGAAGCAGAAATTATGACTCTCACGTCTCCACATGGAGGGAAGCATCAGAAGTGTCCCCTGATTCACAAGTTCTGAGTTTCCCAATAGAATATGGAGGTAGGGAGTGAGATGATAGAAAAACATTTTTCAGACTATGTTTTGCTTATGTTTGTACTCTTAAAGATAAGAGTCAGATATATGGAAATTAAAACCCAGTAAAATATTACTTTATATTGATAAGAAAGGCTAATGTGAAAATGTCAGACATAAATGATGCAAGAAAGTGGCTCATTGGGGATTATCTACTGCTTGTGGGAGTGTAAATTAGGGTGATTTATACTTTGTAGGGCAATTTAGAAATACTAATAAAGATGAACATGCCAACCCAGTGTTCTAGAAACTCCGTCTTAGCTATGTACTATAGAGAAACTTAAGCACAAGTCACATATATAAAAATATTCATTGCAATACTGTTGAAAGAATGAAAATTAGAAAAAATTTGTGCTTTTTGACAAGTAAGTCAGTTATTTCCTATACCATATTCAGTTCTAAGACTAATCATGTAGTTTATTTTTTTATCCATGGTATTATTAGAGTGATGATTCTAGAAGTGATTTTCACAGTATGAAAAGAAATTACAGTGAACACAGAAAGAGCTAACAGAGTCCAATATAATTAAATGATTGAGATAGAATATATATTATTTGAGTTTTAAAGAGTAAGGGAGTTAATTCACATGGGGAAGAAAAGAGGGAGAAAAGAATTTTTATAAGAAGGTTCCATTTTTTCTTTTCTATTAAGGGTAGAATTTAGCAGAAAAAAATTATTTAAACATAAAATTTTTTATATAGTATCTTAAATATTGTGAAAAATATTGACAGATATCTTGATTATATACTTTTTGAAGTTAAAGTGGCAATAAATCCTTAGCTAGATGATCCAGTCAGGTTTATCAGCTACTTGATTGACTTTGTTCCTTAGCTTTAGGAGCTCACAGTTTAATAGTCTCACTTTAGAGACTTGAGTTGAGAGAGGTAAAGGATTGAGAGAAACTAGGGGACTTTGTGCGTTAGTCCATTTGTTTCTATAACAAAATACCTGAAGCTGAGTGCTTTAGTGAAAAGTTTACTTGGTTCATGATTCTGGTGGTGGGAGGTTTCATAACACTACCATTCTTGTGAAGGCCCATGGCAGATTCCAAAACATGGTGGGCAGATAGAAAGGGCATCAGTCATGTATAGAAGGGACTAAGTAAATGTGTGGCATTATTTTATTTTAAAGCAACTTGCTTTTGAAAGAAATGTCTTACTCTAAGAGATTAGAAATAATCATTTCCAAAGGCAATGCTTCCATGACCTGATTAGCCTCTTAAGATTGTACTACATTACCACCACCATAATGGAAACTAAAAGCTTCCAGTGCATGCATTATTAGGGGGTTGCACTCAAACCTAATTCAAATGAAATGAGAGAGAGAGAGAGAGAGAGAGAGAGAGAGAGAGAGAGAGAGAGAGAGATCATATTAGGGTTTCTATTTGTGTGTGAGGTTTCTTCACTCTTGGTTCCCTGCAGGCTAGCTTGCTCCTCAGCTCTGTCCTCACTGTGGAAGGAAGGCACTGTGGAGCCACTCAGCTAGAAGTTTTCTTAAATAACATGAGCACAGATGGCTGATACTGTGAGGGCTAGCCTGTGAGTCATCACCAGTGTACAGATTTTTGTCAGGCATTTTATATTTTATATAGTTAAATTCAATTCTACTCAGTTAAATTCAGTCATTATTCACTGAAGACCCACTGTGTGCCAAACACAGAACCAAGTGCTAAGCTATACATTTAAATGAAGTAAAGGTAGTCTTTACCTTCATGACTCTCAGTCTAGTTGGATAGGTAGACAAAAGCAAATAATATAAAATATGGTGGATATCATTAAAGGGAAACTAGATGAGAAAAAAAACCTAGGCAAAAATCAATATGGATTTTACTTTGGGCTGAAACAACTATTTCTGTCTCACAAGATAAAATATCATTTTAAAATTCATTGCTTTTTGAGAAGTAGTTATTCATTCACTTACATAGACAAATACTTAGAAAAAGGTAATTCATTGGCCTGAATTTTTGTGTAAAACCAGAAGAAGAATGTACATTTGTAAAGGATAGTTAAAAAGTTTTTGGAGTGGTTAATTTTATATGCTTAATTATAAAGTCTTTTATACGCTCCCTGTATTTTATGAGTCTGTCGACTAAGGCTGCATTTTATTTGTCACTATGCTCAAACCTGAACCTAGTCAAAATACTCATTTAAATAAGCATATGGATGGTTAAGTCACCCTGTGACTTAGAGTCTGCCTGTATTTCCCCAAACAGCAGAGCATGAGACAAAAGCTTGCAATCACTATGGAAAATTGAAGCTGTCTTAGGAACAGCCTGGGAAGCATTGTGAAGGTTTCTTAGAGTTCTCAGAGAGCCATGTACATGTGTCTTTGTTAGAAGTGATAAAAAATACAGTGAGTGATACTGTTGAACGTCATCCAATAGAAAGTCATGGTCAAAAAACATTAAAATGTGCCCTCATCCACCTTATTCACTAGATCTGGCACTTTATAACTTCTGGCTTTCCCCAGAAGTCCAATTGACCATGAAAGGTAAATGTTTTGAATTAATTCAGAACATTGAGGCAGCCACAACAGCATAACTAAAAAGACATTGATGAAAGAAGACTTCCAGAAATGCTTCATAAAGTGGCAAAAATGATGGGATAAATCTATTTGAAGTAAGAGGGAGTATTTTGAGGGCATTAATGGTAATATTTCTTTTATTGAAATATAGTAATTTAAAAATTTCTTCCTTTTGTATTTTTTTCCTTTTATCTGGCATGTCTATAAGAGGTATTTACATATGTAAAATGGATAATAAGAATGAATTTGTTTTAATTTAGATAGTATTATGGTTGTGTCAGGTTAACCCCCACCAATAGTTGTGTATGGCTATTCAAACACAAGATTTTTCTCAGTATATTAATTGGTCCTGACTTTCTTACAGCTTCCCCAGATCTTCAAATATACTTGCCTCCCTCTTCTTTCTTTTACCTATCCCTGCACATAACCTGTAAAAAACCCTACCCCTCCATGGCACATATAAAAATAATGTTATGAAAGTCCTATCTCTTTTCGTTCTTTCATTTGCTGTTATCTTTTTCCTCTTTTCTCTCTGAAATATTTTCTTCTACATTTTTCTTTCCCTCATCCTCTACCCCAGCCTATCTTGTCATCAATACTATTTTATTATTTTCCTGAGTTATTGAAAAAAGTGTAAAATTGTTAAAATAAATTTTGAATTATATAACTGATTATAATTGGTTCTGTAGATGCTGATATAACCAGTAGTTGTTTTCTCCTTTCAGTGCAGTGAGTAGGACTGACCCAGTTACACTGAATAGGTTGAATAAGTGATGAATACCAAAAGATAATGACAGCCAAGGTCCCATCACAGGGAGATATACACTAATTAAAGAAGTCTCCAAAGTAGTGACAGACTTTGTCTAACTTAACTGATCTCCAACTCTCAGGACAAAAAAATAATAGGAACACCAGAAAACAAGGCAACAAGATGCCTCCCCAAACTCTTAATTCCCCAAAAGCTGATCTCATAGGCACTGAAGTTGAGAAAGCTTCAAATAGCTCAAAAACCAAATAGTTAAAATGTTTGAAGAAATCAAAGAAGTAAAAAATGAACAAATGCATAAGATGTTCAAGGAGCTTAAAGAGGGCAAAAATAAACAGATAAAGAATTTAACTAATGAAATAACACACTTGAAGATACAAACAAAAAGTTGATTGATTAAAGAGACGATGCAAGATACGAATCACAATTTTTGTAAAGAATTATAGATTATGAAAAGGCCTCAAGCAGAAATCCTAGATATAAAAAAATTAATTAAAAGTATGGGTAACAAAAATGACCAATCTTGAAGAAAAGGTTGATGTAGTAGATATTGTACTCAGTCATACTCTTAAAACAAAACAAAACAAAACAAAACACCATGGAAACTGGATCCAATGGCTGTTAGATGACAAAAACAAAACAAAACAAAACAAAAAACCCCTACAACAACTACATAAGAATTACAGAAGTTAGGGAAATATTACAAGGTAACACCAAGGCATAAAAATTATTCACCAAAATCATAACAGAAAAATTTATAAATTTAGGGATAGAATTCAGTATTCAGGTAAATGAGACATATAGAACCCCAAGTAGTAATGACCAGAAAAATCCTCTCCACAACACATCACAATCAAAATCTCAGAAATACAGCATAAAGAGAGATTACTAAAATCTATTAGAGAAAAACACGAGTAACTTACAAAGGCAAAAGTATCAAAATAACAGCAGATCTCTCAAAACAAACTTAGAGGCCAAGAGAGTTTGAAGTAAAGTTTTTCAAGCCCTAAAAGAAAATAATTGCCAATCCAGATTACTATATCCTGAAAAATTGATGGAAAAATAAAAATATTCCATGACAAAGGAAATCTAAAGTAATTCATGACCACCAAGAAAGCACTGCTGAGAGTACTCAAAGGAACCCTAGATGAGACAGTGAACCCAACATTGCCTAAGAGTGCAAAGAAATGAATACATATAACCTGGAGAGTAGTTAAACAAAAGGGAAAAATAAAGGAATCAGCACTGGAAAAATAATGCAATGACAAGATTCAGTAAATATTTTCCAATAAAAAGATTCAAAGTAAATGGTCTTAATTCCCTAATCAAAAGACAAAGACGGCAGGATGGGTTAAAAACCAAAACCAAGCATATGTTTCCTGCAAGAGGGAGTTGGTGTATTGGTAGGGGTGCTCTAGAGGAACTGAATCAATTTTCTCTCTCTCTCTCTCTCTCTCTCTCTCTCTCTCTCTCTCTCTCTCGGCTTACAGCATCAGAACCTAGATGGCAGGATAGTTCACAGTAGCAGTCTACACACTAGAGAGTCAGAGGATTCAAGAGCTTCTAAGTTGAAGAAGTTGGAAGTCATAGAAAAAGGATATTCAAAGACATAGCACCCATTTGAGACTGAAGGCCTAGAAGCCCCCTGAGAGACGCTGGTGTGAATTCACATTGAAAAGAAGTTAAAGTCTGATGTTCACAGGCAGTGGCAGTAGCAAAAGATGCAGCCACTTAAGCAGAATGGAACTTTAAAAAATACAGGCCAAGCTGGGTGTGATGGTGCATGCCTGTAATCCTTGCACTCTAGGAGCTAAGGCAGGAGGATTGCAAGTTTGAGGCCAGCCTGGGCAACTTAGTGACTTAGTGAGATCCTGTCTCTAAATAAAAAAGGGCTAGGGATGTAGTTCAAGTGCAAAAGTCCTGGGTTCAATCCTCAATAACATACATGCGCATACACTGACTTTCTTCTTCCCTAACTTCTTCCTTCTTCCCTTTCATTTTATCTGGGCTGCAAGCCTATTAAATGGAGCTCCCTACAATCAGGGAAAGTCTTCCCCTCAGATTTCTGACACACATGACAATAATCTCAGAACTTTCCCATAGACACACCTAGAAGGATGCTTTACTAATCTCCTAGGAGTCTCTTAATCCCACCAAGTTGACAGTCACCAATAACCATCACATTTGGTCTAGCAAGGATCCCATTTATCCCTGTTGTTTCTTCTTAGTAATTTTCCACCCACTGATTCTCACCTTGTGCTTGGTTATAAACACTATTTATCCTTACTAGTGTTAGAGTTGAGCTCATCTCTCTTCCCCATTACAAGACCCCATTGCGATGGTCTGTGTACATATCACAATAGTGCCCTCTCTTGAGTAAAGCATCATTGAATAAGTTTTCCTTTAACAATGCTGACATCTGAACTGAGCTACTACCAAGATTACATAATTTTAAAAAATTTTACTGGTATACTTTTGATATACATAGTGATAACATTCATCATAAGGAATTTTTACCTTCATATAATATATCTTGATTCTTCTTTTTTCCCTATTTCACTTCACTCCTTTTAAACCCTTCTTCTCCTCATTTACAAAAGCTTTGTTTCTATTTTTTCCTTCTATTGTTTTTTTCCTTTTCTGCCCCCTCCCCCTTGTTCCCTTTTCCATTTGAATATTTTCTTCCTACTTCCCAATATCTATCATACATTTTGGTCCTTATTTACAATTTCAATTTCTCACACAAGAGAAACAATATGATATTTAAGCATGTGTGTCCAATTTATTTCTCTTACAAGTATGGTCTTGAGGTTCATCTATTTCCCTAAAAGTGTCTGAAGTTTATCCTACTTTAGAGCAGAATAGTATTTCATTGTATTTAAAAAACCACATTTTCTTTATCCATATAATTTTAAAAATTAAGCCAGTGTTCTCAAGCCCTTTCCATATGCCATGCTCATACTAGATTATTGGAATTGTAGGTTGACTAAGATGAGGTTCCTTTGCTCAAAAAGGGGCAAGTCAGTAGCAGGGAAAAGCAAACAGATAAATGACACCACAATAAATACTACTGATTTGAAGAATGGTGAGAGCACCATTAACTCCTCTTGGAAAGATTCCCAGGGTCCAGAACAAATGCCTACCTTTTGCAGTAACCATAACATTTAGTTTCCTCTCCACATAGTTATAACTTGATAGATATATACAGAAACATGGGAATTAATGTCCTAATGATTTGTATTATGATGTGGTGCTAATGTATGTGAAGTCAGTCCTGTCTTCAGACAGTTCACATTTCAGTTTTCAGTACAGAATGGATAGATTCCATCAAGTTTCTTCTTAGTCGCTAAGGACTTCACAAATTTCTCTTTGTAATTGACTTGCTTTCAGACAATAATTGTTACCTGATAAATAGGAGAAATGTCAGGTGTGGAATCAGTGGTGAGAGAAAGATAGTTTCTGTTTCACTTACAAGGAATCACTGATAAGACCTCTGATCCCATTAAGGATATAAACTCTTCAGATGGAGTTGATGACAGCCCCATGGGCTGCCTGAGCCCTCACCGACTTGGCTGTGTTCAATGCATGTTCAGCCAAAGGGAGATGAAATCAATGCAAGAATTCTATGGCCTTGAAGAAAATTACTGTTGAGAGATGACCCAGTTCTTTGATTAGTGTTATCAGACGACAGGCCTTCTTGAGAAATGAATGTAATGACATCCACCAGCTGCTTAAATTCTTTCTATTCCGTGCATTTGCTTTCAAATGGATTTAGCATTTTACATAAACTACCACTTGTTGCCCCACCATGTTTGGGCTCTGGGCATTTGTGAAGCAGCCTGCCAAGGCATTCTTCTGGCGCATGCAGCTTCTGCTCTACGTCTCACAGGAAGCAATTTTGCTTAATGATTAAGAGCTAAGAAAGGAGTATGAGAAGATTTAAATGTTCCCAAATGGAATTCCTCCCTCCCCTTTGTTTCATTCTCATTCATAGGGATCACAGCCAGTGGTGTGTGAATCCTGGGGTGCTGAGCATTATATTTGCACCTCCCCTTAAAGGACCCTCACTGACTCTTACATTGGCTGTTCTGGCTTTATTCATTCTCGTATCTGCACTAAACCCTAAAAACTCTTGAAGGGATATGATTTTGTCCCTATGAAAGATCTAGATGTATATGAAGTGAGAAAGTGAGCTGTGAGGCTTAAGCAGTTAAAACATAAGCTACAGCAGAGGCTCCAACAACCTTTGCAGATGAAACTCCATGAAACCTTTTGTTGATCTGCCCTTTGTTGCTGCTGTATCCTGAATTTTCTTCCCACTCCCTCACCAGTGTCTCTCCTCTTCCTCCTTCCATGCTCCACACAGGGAAAGATGGTGGAGAAGCACTGGTAAAGATATATTGATAATAGCACTTACAACAGTTCAAGAAACAGAATTCTATTACTGAGTACTAATTATGTACCAGTAGTTTTCACATATTAATTCACTTAATCTGGACAATAACCCCACAGATACATGCTCTTATTTTTTAACACCTAATGAGAGACTGAGGCACAGAATACTAAAGAAACTTGACTGAGATTATACAAGTGTGTCTCTTTCTTAGTCAGCACTCTCTTCTGCTTGAGGTAACTGTAAAAGATCAAATAAGGAATCCATTAAAATTAATATTAATGCCTATTGGGCTGGGGATTTAGCTCAGTGGTTCCGGCGCCTGTCTTGAAAGTGCAAGGTCCCAAGTTCAATCCCTGGTACCAAAACAAAAAAAAATTAATGCCTATTATTCTTTGCTAAATGAAAATGTAGGTATTCGGAAGGGTCAGAGAGAGAAAATCCCAGCCCCTTCCAAGGAAAATGACTTATGACTGTTAGCTTCTCTAGCTCCATTCATTGAAATGTGTGAACCATCCCAAGGTACCTCCATGTCTGGGATAAGTCACAGTAAATACTTTGTCATCCCAACCTGACTGTATGGCTACATGGATTCTATAAACGGTATCTTTCCAGCACCCAACATATGGCTACGCTCATCGACAAGTGCCAGTGTGTCACTGGCTTCTGCAGGCAGGAGGATCAAATAAGGTGTAATTTCTAACCAGCACTAGGCTTTCATTCTAACCCCACGCATTTGGGGACAGAGTGAATTTGTGGCACAAGTGATTTTCAATATGCCTCTGACTCAGAGGAAACACTGGGAATTTGGCTACACTGGGGCCTTGTCTTCCCACATTTATACCTAGAGATGTGCTCTCTGGGGAAAACCATGAGAGCTGGAAAAGCTTTCTTGAAAAAGATCTGGAGCCTTTATCATTCTTGCTATTTACAGAGCAAATATGGGCAGAAATGAGAGTTCTCATACTCAGTCTGACTTTGATTATGGCCCCAGAATGGGTTTACCAAATTGATTACTTGCTGTGTAGCAGCCAAGAGTGTGCACATCGTGGTAGGGCTTTGAGTGACCTTCCTAAGAGGCACCCAAATAGCTACCCTCACATTTCTTAAGCCATGCAAGGGCATGGCTGAGTTTAGCTGGCTTGCACTCAGTGCTTGGCAATGCAAGTTGGGCTGCAATATCTGTCTACTAACCAAGAGCATAACGAGGAAGTGGAGAGAGTCTGTGCTCTGGGCCTGTGCCTCACATGTGTACTTCCTGCATTTGGATAGAAGCAGCCCCACACCATAAAACCTTCCTCAAAGCCACTGAGGTACTTCTCTCAAAACCATAATGGACTGCGCTGGAAGCCTAGCTTTGACTGATGTGAGATGTGGGACCGTACCCAGGTAAGAATCCAGGCAGCGAGGAGACTGGAGAAGGCAGATGACCCAGAGTAGGGCCAAACTCTTTACCAGCAGGTGTGTTTTTTAAAAATCTTCCTTAACTGGTCATGGCAGCGGAAAATACCCTGCTGTTAAACGCATCTGCAATCTGCTGCTCTCCCAGTCCACCTACAAAAATTTTGACCTTTAAAGAAATGATGGAGAAGCTGGTGATTTTTCTATGGCATTGCAGCGCAGTCTATTTTAGGCTCCAAGGCAATTGTAGCCCTCTTTGCTCCCTATTTCACATCACTTTTAAGTCTTGTTCTGGCCACGATGAACCCTTCAGCACTTCTCCCTCTGCAATCACTCGAGTCAAGATCTGTGATCTGTGATTTGCAGATGACATGTACATTTCTTGGCTGATGGTTGCTGAAGTAGTTTACAAACCTAAGGCAGTAAAAAGGTTTGTGGTGGGAGAGCAGACTCCAGTTGAAATACTGTAATGCCACCCTAAATTTTTATTTTCATGCAAATGTATAACTGCTTTCTCATTATTTTGATTGAAGGGAAAGTAGCTCAGTATTCTTGTTGGTGTAAATTAGCATATTCATGTTTTGATGGCCAAACATTTGGCTGATTTGTATTGTTTGTCACTCCTTTGAGAGAGTAGCACTTTAGGAACCCAGGAAGGGGGAAGGAATATTTTTAAAATGTCCAAACACAAGGAGGATATCTTAGGTTCCTCTCATTATGAAAATCTGTTACAGAGATGCATTGAACATTTTCAGTTTCCTGAGCTTTAGAGCAATGATGATTGCATTTTGGATCATCTTTCATCTGAATATCTACAAAATATGTAAATTGCCAAATCTTTGTGAAAAGTTGTTTTGGGGTCATTTATTGAAATATTCACTCATTTTGAAAAGCCATCTTAATGAAAAGCTAGCCTTATTTGAGTCTTTAAGCAGACATGATGCATGTATAAATGTGATGTGATGTGAAAGACACATTAATGAGATTGCTGTCAGAAGGATTACTGAGATTCTGTGTTCAGACACCGAGAAAAGCCAAATGGGTGTATCAAGCACCCATTCCTAATCATCAAAAGCAAATGTATTGAAGTGTCTCAATTTTTCCACATACCCTAACATCTGCATATGGGCCTAGATTCCTAATCCTGTCACACTGTGAGGCTGTAGATTAAGAGAATGTATAATCAGTGCCTCTGTGGCTACACATAAATATGGACAGCTAAATCAGATGTGGGCTTTATACAGAGACCCCTATCTTAAGCAGATTTTACACTAAACACTGCTCAACTCCTGAAAAATTAAAAGAAATAAAAATAAAACAAACAGTTATATCCTCTACTACTTTCTCTCTTTATGTCATCAAAAGAAATTTATCTGTAGATGGAGGCTATTGTATAAATGTTTCAATGCGAACATGAATCAGAAAAAATAGAACTAAGACATAAAGAAAACTTCACCATGTGTCAGGCATCATGTTAAAAGCTTAACAAGCATTATTCCATTTAATAACAAATCGATATAAATAAGTGTTCATTGAGCTTTCTCACCACATCAGTGTTCTGTGTTGAAGTTATAGTACTTCAACATTGTTCTTACTGCATCCCCTTTGCTAACATTCTTACTAGTGTTTCTAACACTGTGTTAGGTATAAGAATATTTGTGAAGGAGTCTCTGTGAACTTTGTAAGTCCCCTAATTTCTAAAACTTCTACAAGGAAACAAGTACACAATAAAGTCCTAGTAAAATGGCACTCTCCTGACTCCCAGTGCAGGCAATTCAGATTCATGCCTCAGAAGATTACAAATTACAAATTACTACATATTATGGGCATCCAGAGTGGTTAACAGTTTATCGTCTTATGTGTGTCAGCATGGTACTCAATCTTTATTTCCTGTTACAATAAAGATCACTTCCATTTAAATTATTTGCAACAAGTCTTTAGAGAATATAAAATTTCTGACTAATCTATATTGTGTTTTGGTTTTCAAGTTTCATTTGCTAGAAGTCAGTATAAGGTAAAGCTTAGATATTATTGTACCTCCTCCAAGAAATTGGAGAAAAATCATTAATAACATCTGCAAAGCACTTGGGAAAAGTGGAGGTATGTCTCTTTACAACTTTCTAAAACAAGGAAAAAAGTATAAGAAATATTATTGGATTTTTCAAGATGAAAATCAGCCATTTTAATTGTGAAATATGTCACAGTTCTATTGATTTTGTTACTGGTTGGAAAAATCTCAAATTTTCTATTAATGCAGAGAATAAAAGCAAACTGTGGTCACTTTGGGCTGTTCTACCATTGATAGCACGTCTACCTGGCTTTCATCTTGTTTTCCTTCGTGCAAGAACATGTGTGTTTGTATCAATGTTTGTTGAATTTGGAATTGCTTGCAACACAGATGTTTAAAATTTGAATCCAGTTGTCTCAATTTATGATCGATTGACTTCTCTTTTCAGGAACAGCAGTATTTCAAAAATATGTCAAAACAAAAGCTTTTCTTTTTGTGTTTTAAATATTGGTTTCTCAGAGAATACCTCTTCAACAGCTTCTCTATCAGCTTTCTCTCTTCTCTCCCACTGTCACCTTTTCCTTCATGTGGTTCTGAAATCCTAGGAAAGGTCTGAAAGAAATCCTAAGTGGTTCAGGACCCATGACAGTGACTCATGAGCCCTGACAAAACTGAGTATTTCACTTGCTACTTCAATGCTCAATACATTTTATTCCAAAACTCAATAGCATACCCAGAGTGGATCACAAAAAGTACATATTTTCTGCTTACAAGACCTAAGGTGGGGAGGCTTTCATTTACCTGCCCTAATCACTTAATCAGCTACTATAACTAAGACAAGACTGCTCTCCTCCAGTTAGATATTGGATTGAGACAGTTTGGCACATTAGGATTAGCTGGTGCAATAGTTCGCTTAAAATAACAGAAATGTTTCTGGATGGAAACACCAACACTAGCCTTGAACACACATCTGATCCTAGCAAGGTTCTTTTGGGTAGAAGTTACACTAACATAGCAATTTACTTGTTGTCCATGAATTAAAATAATTTGTTTCTGAAGATGTTCAAAGTACTCAATGGAGTGGCTGGGGCTTTTGGGAATTGGAGAGTTCTTCTCTTCATGTGTTCTTCTGTATATATTATTTGCTATGAAAGTCATGGATCAAGCAGGTCATTTTTACATGAGTAAGTTTATGGGCCTAAATCCTAAATCACACACATCCTCCTCTACCACCCTTATTTCCAAGAGAATAAAAAGGAGCTCCAAGAAGTGAAAAGGCTAACCCTGAATGCAGGGCAGTTGAAAGATTGCAAGTCCCAGGTACCCTGGTTTCTTAGACCAGAGAAAAAGCACTGAATCTTGCAGACAGAGTATCTCCAGCCTTTAGATAAATGTTCCTAGCAGGGAAACATAGATTCTCTACATAAATCAATATCTACCTCATGTCTCAGCCATAGGTATTTTGATCTGGTGGTATCAAATCATATGTTAATAAAACATATTTCACAAAAATTTTCATCAAATCTACAAAATGGCCTTGCATAGACCAAGGAGACTAAATAAATTATTACTTGGCTATAGCTTTGGTTGTCTTTCTGAGTTCCTTTGAACATCAAGCTTGTGGATATAGACTTATTTGCATGGCTGATTTTAAGGTCAACCTCTACAGAAACTTAGATCAAAAGTGTTCCAATTTCAAGTTCTATTTTCTTCTGGAAATAATGAATCACAGAAGAATTTACACAAATTAAATAAATGTATACTCATATTTCCTAAAACTGTAAATGATCTGGTGATACTGAAAGGCAATTACAATCTTAATTGGCATCAAATGATAGGAAATTAGTTTCATGGTAAATATTCATTATCTCTGTTACTAAATCAATTATTTACATTAGAGATGCAACATGTAGTCGGCTAGAAGAAACCTAATTTCATTTGTTTTTATAAAGCATTTTAATTGATTAAGCACCTATCCTTTGTGAAGACTTTAGAAGAAGAATTTTGCTGTTTTGTTCAGATAACATTAAAATAGATGCCACGCATCCCCTATCTTTAACATTAAAGTCCCTTGAATGAAAAAATTAGCCTGAGTTGTTCAAGCATCTGAGTGCAAACAACCAGAAAAACTCTAGCAGGCTCAGTAAAAAAATTGGTGGTCTACTAAAAAGAACGTTTGGTTTTCTATTACTGCATAACTAACACCCCAAAAGTCAGTCACTTGAAGTCACTATTTATTTGTAACTGTCAAGGTTCTATGAGCTGACTGGACTAAGCTGGGTGGTTTTAACTTGGAATTTCTCACAGGTTTTCAGCTGTGGCTGAAGTCATCTGAACTGAGTTGGCCATCCAAGACGAATTCTTCTCTCCCATGTGTGATCCCTAGGTTGGGACGGTTGGAATAGCAGGAGGCTTACTGTCATCTTTTTTTGGACATAGTTGGCTTGGGTTTCCTCACTGCATGGAGGTCTCAAAGAAGTCCGATTCTTACAGAGGGGTTGGTTTCTTCCAGAGCAACATTCCAAAGAAGCCTGGCAGATGAAAAACATCTTAGCAGTCAGGCTTGGAGTCCATGCAGCATCACTTCTGCTATATCCTACCAATGAAAGCAGTTGCAGGTTAGCCCAGACTCAACAGGATTCAGAAGAAAATTTCACCTCTAAGTGAAGGGAAGGTTTGTACATATAGGGAAAGAAGAAATAATGGTGGTCCTCCTGAAGACAAACAATAACAAGGACAGGAAATAATCATTCATGTGATGTGTCTATTGGATTATTTTGGAGGATATTCTCACTTGCCAAGTAGAACATATGGAAATAGAAACACAGATGTATCAATCAAGGCCAAGTGTTAGCGAAAATTTCGTCGTCTTCAAGTTCCCATGCAAGATGGTATTTCCACTCCTTTTCCATAAGGGAAAGATAAGGCAGAAAAGCCTCCAGCCTCTAACCATAAATTCATTCAGTCCTACCCTTGGGAAGAGAAATGACATCTGAAGAATGTGTTCGGAATAAGCAGTTGAGCTGGTGAAACTCAGCCTCACATTTCTCTCTTTCAAGGTGTGGTGTCTTCAGGATGCACAGCTCACTCTTCCCTTTGGAGGAGAGCTGCAGTTTGGGTCCACCAAGGTCAAGCCTGCCAAATTCAATACTAGAAGACTAGGATGCTGGGAAATCCCATATGTATGATATGTCCTAGAGACTGGATGACCTTGATATATAATTTCTCAAATGGGTCACATCTTGTAGGTCATGTGTAGTAACAATATTCCCAAACATTTGTTTCTTCCTTTTTGATTTTTTACAAAAATTAAGTTTATTGGTACATTTTAGGTATGCATTATGATCTCATTCATCATTGGGAATTTGTACCTGTACATGATATATCTTGGTTCTTGTTTTTTCACATTCCCCTTCCCTCCCACCCCTCCACACCTCCCTATTTACAAAAGCTTTGTTTCTGTTTTTTTCTTCCTTTTCTCATATTTTTTCTTGCCCTTCTTTGCTTTCATTCCTTCTTAATGCATTTCTTTTAAAAAAATTTTATTAGTATATTTTTGCAAGATACAATAAATACATTTCATTGTGGGGAATTAGTACATATACATACATTAGTACATATACACCTTGGTCCTTTTCATTTTCCCTATCCCTCTGCTCCCCTTGTGTCCCCACCCCACTTTCTGAAGATAAAATTCTGATTGAAGAATTTTCTTTCTCCTACTATTTAGTGGGCATTTCTTTTGTGTCAGAGACTGTCCAGTGTTTTACATTTCTTACCTAGTTTTTTCCTGACAGAAACTCCATGAGACAGACATTATTTCCTGATTTTTCAGATTAGTAATCTGAAACTCAGTGTTTCACACTAGCCATGTGGTGGTACCAGATTTTGAGTACACATAGTTGACCTTCAGGACCTGTGTTCCTAGCTACTATGCTACTCTGCATAGTAAGCCAGCCACAAGCATGCTTTCATACGCATATATTTTTAAATGATCATGTTCTATTGTGACTTTTTTGTTTCAGAAAGACTTTTAGAACAAGCAATGGCAATGAAAATAAGTAGTACGTATTAAGCATCAGTCTGTGTCAGGCACTGCTCTACAGCTTTGCTTGGATGAACCTATTTAGTCTTCAGAACCATCCTGTAGGTAAGTACAATTATTATTTTTTTCTTTCAAGGAAGGCTACTAAGCACAACAGATCCAAGATCTTGATGTAGGATGTTGTGAGCAATGGTTTCCGGGACATTTGGAAAGTTCTTTTTGTAACTCAGTGTCTTTTCTATTTGCTCATTGATGTCTTATGCTTTATGTAAACACATTAGAAGGAAAGGAACTTGACTTAATATTCTATCATAGGTAGTAGGAATGCAGTTTCATGAGCAAGTTCTGATGGGGTAATGGGGTAAGTTACTCTGAGGAAGTGGACACCCCAAGAAAGGTGGCATCACAAAGGGAGAGGAGAAGGAAAGACATAAATGAGAAGAGAGTGATTTCCTTTCATTGCAAATCTTCCCAGAGCTGGGCCCTTTTCTATTAGAATCTCATACTTTTCCTAGAGTTCTTGAAAGCAGGAACTATTGAGAAAGTAGCCCATCTGAAAGCATTTCCTGCTGTTTCTGTGCTTCCAAAGCTGGCTGAAGTTTACTTTTTGGTACCCCAGAGACCTAGCTTCTTCTTGCCTTCTTCCAATGTGGTCTATTTAATCTCCTGTCGTGTGGGAAATTATGTTCAAAATCTCCGTGATCCTCTGTCCATAGTAAGTTATGCGTGTAGTGACAAGTACATGCCACAAGGTCTTGAGATTATATCTGCAATGTGTTGCTGCCGGCTGTTGATCAAGATAGGCTGGAAGAAAAACATTATTTTCAGGTGTGAAAAACCGTCACCTTTATCAAATAATTTTTCTTGCATTTTTCCCAGGACGTTGTAGCCTATTTAAACTTGGGAGGTTAAGTTTGTAGCATTCATTATGGCTGAAAATTTAGTTCGCACAATCACGATGTTCTCTTTATTAGGTGTTACCGTTAAACAATATTAAAATAAACACAATGTGGCTGGCCTTTTGTAGGCAGTATGGCATGTTTACATCTTTGCTTGGTTTCTTAATTGCATTTACTCATTTTTCTGAATACCAGTGTCACTGTCACCCACAATATTTGCTATTTTGGGGTACGTGCTTTACATTTTACTTCGTCCAGTGATAACATTTGGTGCAGGCTTCTCATTTGAGTGGTTTATAATATGTTGCATCTGAATGTTTTGCTGCTGGTTAGCTTCTGTTCCATTCTACCTTTGTAAATACACTAAAAAAATACACTTAAGAATCCTATAATGGTGGAGGTGGACCATAGAAATACCAAAGCATAGCTCTCAGTTTGTGTAAATAATGCAAGAATCATGAAAACGATAGAAAACAAAGCATCCAAAACAAAGAAGCCAACTGGCTGATTAAAGACTTGTGCCTGGCCATTAAAATTTTTTTTTAAATAACCTTTTTATCTTGTCCAGAGACAGGAGCAGATTGAGTCATCAAGAGTCAGCTTCAGTAGAAACCCTAATTGAAACTTATTCAGTCCCTTTAATTTTTGGGGGGGGATGTAAAAGTAATATTGAGGATAAATTTGAATGCAGGAAAAATACACTTAACCCATTACACCTAGGATTCACTTTTGTATATTTATCTTCTTTGTCCTTACATACGTCTATGTTTTCTTTCATAGTTGCAGTCATAGAATATGTTGTATTCTGTAAACTTTATCCTTTACTTTATCCTTTTATTATGAGGGAATGTTGTTCTGTATTCCTATGTCTGTATTAAAAATTGTTTAATAAGTTCTATATTTTGTTTTCGTAGGAAGAAACATGCACATGTCCATCACTCGATTTTTTTCTGTTGAATTAATAATCTTAGAATGAATTTTTGTAACTGAGGTTATTCTTCCACAAATATAAACATAGCATTTCCCAACAGTCTGATGGTAGTAATTTAATTTCCATCTAACAGAAGGTACCACCCTTGTTATTATATTCTCTACTATAATGGAAACGTGCAAGAATTTGAACTAAAATAGATTGTCTCTTAGGCACTGCCGCTGAATCAACCCCTTGATGTCTTTGTTTTTGAAGAGAAATGAGCTAAGGAGAAAGACCAACTAAAAAGACCACTAGATAATTTTTGCTCACTGGAGTGGTCTTCACTAGGTGAGAGTTTTCTTAGAGTGACTCATGGCATTTTCTGGCAAGGTGCAAACCATACGAGTGCTACTTTGGGTCTCAGGCCAGGAAGACAGGTACAGCCTTGTCAGTGACAAAGAAGAACATGGGTAGCAGGAGACCTAAGAGTGAATGAAAATTGAATTATCTTTACTTCTAGGACTTGTCTATTGAGAAACAGCAGTGCTGGCAACCATTTACTACCAACAAGAGGCAGTTCCAAGAGAAGAATATAAAATATGCTCTGCTCAACCCCACGAAACTCAGAGTGTCTCACAATGGCCAATTTATTATTTTTACCCTGTCCAGTGACATCAAAGGATGCATCAGGGAGCTGCTAGCCTCTGCGATGAATAACTTAAGTCAGGCTGCAACATGTGAAATAATTCAGCTGACCAGGATTTATAACACTAGTTGGATTTTTTTTGCTTTCTTTGGGGTTCATGAAGCATGGTGTTGCAAGATACCACAGGAGTCCCGTGATGAAGTTACGTATCTATTTCTCTTCCTTATTTTTAGGTTTTGGGATTTTCATATTATTTTATTGCCTAGTCCAAATGTCTTTCTAAGCAGGGTCCAGTGTCCTAAGGAGACATCTTTCTTCTAACTTTGAAAATTAGAACCACACACAGATCAGACTCCTAAATGCTGTGTTTTTATACTCCCTTCTTCATATACCTTGTCCCAGATGGTTTTGACTGCCTGATGCTGTGTGGACTATTTTGGGCTGTAATTTATTGCTCATTATTTAAGTTACCCTTGCCCAAAGAAGAGGGGTTGCAATGTAGTGATAAGCTTACAATTCAGCCAACTCATTCCCAGTTCAGATGTCACTTTGTAGGACAGCTGGCTAGATTTTCAAGGGGTGAGGAGAAAGTTTCCATCTCTTACCATTGGAAAACATATCTCTGGAGCTACCTATTGCAGGGTTATTTTCCTGGTAGGGTCCAGGCACAATTCCGTGGCACTGATTAGAGTCTGGGTCTTTGTTCTCTAAGTGATTCGGAGGACAGAGACATGGGAAACTAACACCCTACTCTTTAGACCCTATATTTAAGTTGGAGTTAGAAGGGACCCTGAAAGATTATCTGGTTAAATTCCCCACCTTGAAATTCTCATTTTTCATTAGGCCAATAATTTGCAAAAAAAATTTTTTTGTGTGTGTTGTCATTTGGGAACCATGTTAAAAGCCATCATTTTCTAAGTTATTCTGTGGCTCTTCTAATTCCTATTTTCACTGGGAAATTTTAATGTGATCCTTCAATAAACTAAAAAACAAGACACATCTCCCTCCACAGAAACAGAATTTCCAGGATAAATGTCATTTCTCTCTGTTGATAAATCCCCTTTTGACTTTCTGACACCACTGAGTCAAGTCTTCCTGTCTTAGGAGGTTGCTCCTTGATTACAGGTTAAGTATTTTAATATTCACTGATTGGGGGAAGTACCATGAGCAAATCTAATGCAAGGTCCTGGAATGCTGAGGGCATTAGTGGCTCCATAAAATGTAAATGCATTCTTAATTATCTCAAGTCACTGCATGCCCAAGTAGCTCTTTTATAAGAAAAACAGCGTACTGCTAATGAGCACAAAAATTACTGAGATATTGGTGGGGTAAATCTCTTAAACCTCTTTCCCTTTTTTTTGCTTCAAATTTTGTGTGACTTTGCTAATTTGAATGTGTGTCCCTTTCTAGATTCTGCAGATAACTTTAGAGCCTCTCATGGGACTTAAAAGAGAGTATTTAGAATAATAGCAGTTTCTACCATGGGGGCCAATGCTAAAGATTATCATCATCATCATCATGACTTATTGGATGCATGAACCTCATGGGGATAGACTCTGCATTTACAGAGTGATTTTAGTTTTAGATGTATTTTTATCTGTTATGTCAATTTAATATTGGCTACAATATCTCCAGGACAAAGGTATTTTATTGCTATTTTCCAATGGAAAAATGGAAACCCACTAAGACAAATGACTTGTGTTTGGTCATTCCGCCTGTAAATGGGAACTAAAAGCTGGACGTCAGGTGCTTCAACCTCCAGCCCCTTTCACCGTCTTTCATTAAGCTTCCCGATTTCTTTAAGCCTAGTAGTGGAAGTGATTTGAAAGCTGCATTCTTGGGCCATCAGTAAGTGGTTCACCGGGGGTGTTTCTTCACCACTCTCATTCTTTATTGTCACCTGACACCAAAGACCCCATTATGGGAAACACTGAAAGTCAATTTAACTAGTCTGCTGACAACAACCTGCCAGGCATCAGAAAATTACCGAGGCTGATCTCTCTGATAAGAAGCTCTTGGTTTGTGGCAGAGGGAGCCTTAGTGGAGATAGATCCTTTCTAACCTGCGTGTACTAAGTAAGCCATGGCTGGCCAAGGACTTTCACTGACATTTAGTCATTGTGTATAGAATTAAGAGCATCCACTCTGAATGGTGAGATCTGAGACAGTGCACCAAGTCAGGGAGAGTTGTGCTGCTTCTGGACCATAAACAATGCAATCTGTTCTCTAATGCTCAAAGAGTAGGTCATCAATGCCATCATGCTGACCTCAAGTGGCTGTGACTTTAGCAGGAGGAGAGTACCATCACCTATCTGCTTCTTGACCATCTTTGGAAAGTTGTCTGCTGTTCTTCCAGGTTCAGCCAGTATACTCTAACTGAAAGAGACAGAGGAGTGAAGCGACATACTCCCTGCCACCTCCAGACTTGACCCAGGTTTCACAGCAGAGTTAAAAATCTTTGAAGACTATAATTTATCAGTTGAAATGTATATGAGCCTGCTGTTGTCATATAGGTAGGTTTTCAAGCTAGGAGTATACTTTCTTTAATAGGTGCTATTCAAATTTTGTATTTCCTCCAGAGTTAGTTTCATTAATTTGTCTTCCAAGGTACTTCTTAGAAGCTGTCAAATTTATTTCAAAACAGATTTTTGAAATATGCTTTTTATATCCTTTTAAATTCTGTAAAATCTGTGGTAATGTCTCCTAAGTCTTGATATTTTAATTTTAAAAATGTATAATTGATATTGTATAATAGGAAGTAAAGGTCTAAAGGTGCAGGGGAAGTGGGAGGAGTAGGGGAAAGGAAAGAAGGGAAAAGAAAAAAATATGAGCAAAGGAAAAAAATGGAAACAAAGTTTTTGCAAATAGGGAAGGGTGGAGTGGGTGAAGTGAGGGCAGGGGAAGGGGAAAAAAATAAGAATCAAGAGACTCATGTAATGGTACAAGATCCCAATGATGAATGTAACTGTATTTTATACCGAAAATGTACCAATAAACTTAATGGGAAAAAAAAAGTCTTTGAAGACTCAAAAATCAAAAGCAATCTTTGCCATGACTAAGACTTGGAGAAGATACCTGGGCAGAGGATTGTTTTTATGCTGATTCCATAGCCTACCTGCTTCTCTCCCCCACGACACATTATGCTGTGTCTGGGCCCTGGTTATGTTCTCTTGGTGTTGCTACCAGGTGTGGCTGGCCCGTTATGTGCTTCCCTCCTACTTTTAGTCAGGAAGACCTAACCTCTAAGCCTCTGAGTGACAGACTAACTTCATAATGGGAAGTTGAAGCCTGGGATAGCTTCAAGGGCTGTGACCTGTGCAGTTGGAAAGGGCTCTGAGTTCACAAGGTTTTTTTCACTTTATCATTTTGCTGTAACCATCTTAAAATTCTCATGTTTTGAACAAAGATCCCTGCATTTTCATTTTGCACTGGTCTCAACAAATTATGTAGCTTGTCCTGCCAGCAATAGTAGCATTCCTGGATATGAGAATTAGGAGGAGACTTAGATACCATTGTCTAGTTTAATTCTTGCAGTTCACAAAGGACATAGAGAGCAGTTATTGATGACTAGCCTTAGATTCCTCAGGAATTAGAGGCAGAGCCGTAGTCTGGGCCGCTTTGCTTCAGTGCTGGCTGCATGCTTTCTCTACTGTGCCTTCATCTCAAACCACAAGAACAAGATCTATCTCATAGGTGGGTCTGGAAGCTGCACTATCTTTCTCTCAGCTGCTTTTGTTCCTCTTTTGTTTTGGCCATAGGGACATTTGCCTTATCAGTGTTCCCGAATGCCTCTAAATAAATCACCTCTAAAAGCTTGGGAAGAACAACAGATAATGGACAGCTTTGGCCTAATTCCAATGATTCAACCTTGATGCCAAAACAAAATTTTGTCCCAATAAAGCAAAAGTATTCACAAGTAGATCATTCTTACTAGTAATCAAATTAGTGTTGCCTGTGAATGACTGGGTTTCATATTCATACTTGCAACACTATAAATATGATTTGATTGGCTTTACATCAACAGACACCATACTCACCAGATTGTGATGCCCTTTCTTGAGTAAGAACTATGTGTCATATTGAATACACCCTGGGGAAGGTGTCCCACATGTGACATGGGCTGCCATGTGAAGAAGGATGGTTGAATGCTGAGGGTTATTAGGCATTTAGTCCTCCACCATTCTCTGAGATATATATGTAAACCAGATGAGAATAACGCTATTTGGGTTACATCACCTAATCCCTTAAATTGAATATTCTCTACAAAATTAAAATTTCACAGTATGTACTGATTACTTCCTAAGAACTGATCTGAGACACTTACATCATGAATAAAAACATTTTTCACTTTCTATAGCATTGCTATCAAAGGTCTTGTACATTATCTCATTCAAGGACCTTTATATTAAGCACCTTGTGGTGAAATTGAGACCTGTGGTAAATTTTATTTTTCTCCTGGTGCTATAATAGTATTGGGAACTATGGGAGCTGTTTAACTTATTGTTTTTCCTCACAAATTATTTGGGTAGGTAGGAAATATGGGCACTCAGAACTTGATATTCTCTCTCTCTCTCTCTCTCCTAGAGATTGAATCCAATCTTTCCCACTGAGCTATATCCCCAATTCTTTTATAATTTTTGCACTGAGGGCTTGTGCACTGAGCTATATCCCCAATAATTTTCAAAATTTTTATTTTGAGACGGGGTTCTGGTAAGTTGCCCAAGCTGGGCTACAATTTGTGATTCTCCTGCCTCAGCCTCCCAGAGTGCT
Organism: Heterocephalus glaber; assembly: GCF_000247695.1. The sequence goes on along the minus strand of NW_004624742.1, from coordinate 7,481,340 downwards.
GGGTTACAGGTGTATGTCACCATGTCTGGCTAGTTTTCTCATTTTTAACTGCTCTCTCTTCTATTTACAGTTTCATAAATGTTTGTCTTTACTTCTCTGTTTTTTCCTTTAGGAAATTTAGAAAACATGGAAACGTGAAGAGGAATATAATAATCACCAATATTCTCAACTACCACAATTAACATCTGTTAATGTTTTATTGAATTGGTTTGCAGTAATTACTTTTAAAGAAATAAATCATCATTACTTAACTATTGACACACCTCTACCACCCCAGTCCCATTCTGCTCTGCTTCCAGAGTCTGTTGTTAAGATGAGTTTGTTGTATATTTGGAGTCCATTTTCTATATTTTTGCACATAAATATATACATTTATAAAAATAGTGTTTTTATATTTATACATTTACATAAAGGATATGCTATATAGATATAGTATATTTTTGAGTTCCATATGTTGATACATATTGATCTAGTTCATACTTTTCAATTACTGTGTACTAATCCATCATATGAATATAAAATATTTTGTTATATTTAGATTATTTCTAATTTTTTCCTTTTTAAAAGAATATTACTATCAGTATCCTTTCACACATTCTTTTCTACATGTGTGCAAATATTTCTCTGGTGTGTAGACATGTTCCTTTATACATATATTGAAGAATTCTTCCAGGGTATAGAGAAATTAGCAAAATAATGAACCAAGGAGTTCAGAGTCACTGTTTCTTTTTACTACAAAGCCTTATCTTTTATTCCATGGTAATAGATTTTGTCTCTCTGGTACTTCTGGCTTTATTATAAGTTTTATATGGATTTTAGAATTAAGTTTGTCAAAATAGGAAGAAGCAAGTATACCATTAAAACGTTTAAAGGTATTGTGAAATGTACAGGAAAGAAAGGGTTAAAGGAATATCCCTATCTCTCATTGTCTACCGTCTGCAGGGTCAATGTGCATACTTTATTCTTACCCATAGCTTATTTAAATGGAAGCTCCAAGCAAAACAAATCAGTTTCAAAACAGGAAATTTCATCCTTAAAATTTTAAAAGAGATAGGAAAGAAATAGGAGAACTGGAAATTATCAAGAGCTTCATAGGCAAGCACTCTTTTTTGTTTCTCATTATTCTTTTATCCTCATGTTCTCAGACAGTCTGGAAAGGCTTTGAGGTTGCCAGTGGGAGGCCTTTTTTTTCCCGGCAGAAATCAGTAAAACTTTATGCGCTTCCATTCATTTCAGGAGGCCCTTTTAACACCAATGTTGGACCCATGTTCTGGCTGCAGGTTTTCTCTGACCTCCCTGCTCACCAGAAGAGCTTTCGGGTCTCTGACCTCTCCCTGTTCTCCACCTTTCCATAGTATTAAGGAGCTTTCTCACAATCTTGCCCCATCTTGTGCAACCAGAACAAGGGCTTGTATCAGGCCTCTGATTGCGAGAAAGAGAAGAATCCAGTTCATTTGGATGAAACCATTAGGAACATTTTTTGATTATTGGAAGTTCATAAGCTGGGGAAGTGCTAAGGTTGGTTATTTAGTGGTCCAGTGATATCATCAATTACCAGGTTCTTTCCACCTTTTTATCCTGCCATCTTCAGTGTGTTTCTCTGACCTCTTATGCTGCAAGATGGCTGCAGGACTCTTGGGCATCATGTCTTGGCATGACAAGGTCAAATAAAAGAAGAGGAGCTGGTTTTTTCCTGTACTTTAAAAATTATACAGGGAAATGTTTCCAGAAATCCACAGCCTCACCCCCATTAAGTCTTTATTAGAACTCTATTTCATGTCTATATCATATGTCTATGCCAGACTGCTCATTGGCAATGGGGAGCAAGATGCAATGTTTCTCAACCAAGATATTAGCAAATGTGAAGAGAGTTCTTTTTGTCATGATGACTGGAGAGGGTACTGACATTTAGTGGATGAGGTCCAGGGATGTTAAACAGCTTTAGTGTATGGGACAGTCCCCCACACAAAAGATATTCAATTAAATGACAGTAGCACCCATAGTTAGACTGTTAGACTGGTTTAAACAAATTATGGTTCATCCCCTGGGGTTAGGTCTGGAGTGAGAACCTGGTTCTCCTGAAGTATGTGATCTTATACAGGAGGCTAACTTCCTCTACAATATTGGGATCTATTATTATAAAGAAAGAGGGAAAGTAGACATTATATACACAACCAACCCTAGCTCTTGAGACTCACCTATGTATAATCAGTGTATGCCACTAAAGACAAGGAAGAGGCTTGCATGAAAGTCACGATCAGAGTATGTGGCCAGCTTCCCTGTACCACGCTTCTTAAAGGGAGGAATGGAAGCCACTCAAACTCAGGTTCATCTGGAAATGATCATTCTATTCTTTTCAAGATTTAGGCAACCCTACCATTTAGCCTCTTTTTCTCTATGTTGTGGAAGCACTAGCATGGTTGTGGTCTATGGCATTATGGCACTGATGTTCATAGGAGTCACCTAGGAGCAGAGGTGATTGTTCATAGCAAAAAGAACATTGAATATCAAGTCCAACAACACAGGTTTGAGTTCCAGAATTGCTACAGCTTACGATATGACTTCAAATTCTTTGGCTACAATTTCTTCATTTGGATATATTGTTGAGAGAGTAGAGTAAGCCCTTCTTAGTTGTCCAGATTCCAGCTGGCAAAAGTCATAGACATGTGGCATTAAATATTTTCAGTATTAAATATGCACATTCTACAAATTCACTAATTCTAGAGTCTGCCTTGAGGGCAGTTCACAGTCTTGGTATAAATGCTTACTCAGTTCGGCCCAGAAGAAAGGGCTTTTGGGCTGCCTTCTGTCCCGCCGCTCCTGGCCCAGAGGTAGGGGCTTCTGAGCTGCTGTCCCATTGCTCCTGGTCCAGAGGAAGGGGCTTCCTGGCCACCATCCTTCCTGCTGCTCCCAGCCCACAGGAAAGGGCTTTTGGGCCATCTTCTGTCCTGCCTCTTCCGGCCCAGAGGAAGGGGTTTCTGGGCCACCATTGCTACCGCCTCTCCTGGCCCCTGTCCCACCTCTCCCAGCTTAGAGGAGGTGAGCCACGCAGGCGACAGCAGCACCCCTTGCGCCCCCCAGTTAAAATGAGAAAACATGTAAATAAGTCTCAAAACCAGACAGCACCCCCAAAGGGAAAGGAGATGGAAGACTCTGATAGTCAAGCACCTGGACCCACTGAACTGGCAACAAAAGGGGATCTGGAAAAAATGAAATCAGAAATAATTTCTCAGATAACAGGAGAAATTGT
>NW_004624742.1:7433547-7473075 GCF_000247695.1 Heterocephalus glaber | reverse complement strand
AGGGCTAGGAATGGGGAAAAAATAAGAACCAAGATGCATCATATAAAGGTACAAGTTTCCAATGAGAAATGTAATTGTGTTGTATACCTAACATGTACCAATAAAAGAATTTAAGAAGAAGAAAAATAAATAAATAAATAAATAAATAAATGCTTACTCAGTTTTTGTAGAGAATAAAACTTGCACCTATGTAGTACCCAGGCTTATTTCAAGGTTGTATGCTATGATCATTCATTCACTCAACACATATTAATAGAGCTTTTTCATTTCATGCCAAGGAAGTGGCTCATGTTTTCCCTACACAGTAGGGCAAAGAGTGGTGGAATTGATCAGACAGTGCAGTTGTAAGGAGGATCTGACTTTGGCAGGGAGGAAACAATATTACCTTAGATTTGTTAACTTTGATATGACATACTGATATATCCAAAATTTGCAAAGGAAAGAACCAAAGTTGAATAAAAATTGAGTGTCCCAATTAGGTAATGGTATAAAAAGGCCTCAGGCTATAGTGAAGAGTTAAACAGGGTGCAGAGGACCAGAGCAGATAAGAGTGAAGAGCATCCCTGAAGGTGTTGAATCAATGGCAGAAGTAGATGTAACAAACATTAATGAGGGAGACCTAGGGAGGCTCAAAGATAAGAGGAAAAAGACAGGTTTAGGAGCAATTTACTTATGAGTATTGATTTTTGGAAAGGTAACAGGTAAGGAATAATGTGTGAGTGTAGGGAAGAGTGTTTTAGTTTTTATAATTTGGTGAATAGAGGCTACAAATTTCCTAAGTTAAGAGAATTACATGGAGCTGGCAGTGAAGCTTAGACAACCAGCTAGAATGATATCAGAATTGGCACTCTGTGACTCCAAAACCTGGTTGTTCTTTCATTAGAGCAGAGACTCTCAGCATCAGATGTTGACTTTAGTAGCATCAACAGTATCAATGGCACCATCACCATGTTTCCCTGAGCCTTCAAACTGATAGGAAGACCAAGATATGATGTCTACCTATTGTTTCTTACATTCAATGTCTCATAAGGGCAATATAGACAAAGTGATATCCAAAGTAAACATGAATAAAGCTACCTTGTAAGTTATTTTCAAGGTAGAAAGAGAAGCAAGACTGTTCTAAAAGCTTCCTATGTTCAGATATTTCCCAGGATCCCTACTGTCATGTAAATGCTATTACCCCAGTTCTCTTTCCTGAATATAGCTGAGTTTCTAAACCATTTTCAAAAGTAACTGTGGCTATATAAAGTCATAGTTATAGGAAAATACAATCTGTTGATCTTTTCATGATGGAGTCTATATATCATTTACGCTTCACTTCTCTGTGGGTGGAAAAGATTTTTTTCATGGTTTATTTAACTGAAAGTCATTTTGATCAGCAAGATGAATAATACTTTACAGCTGTTTGCAATTACTGTTTCTGCTCTGCCAGGAGTTTAACTATTACACAAACTGAAATACTACGTGAGTTGACACAAGATGAAGAGAAGAGAAATACATATTTCATAGGCCCGTTCACATCATGAGAAATTATCCATCAGTCTTTCATTCAATTCTGTATTTCTAAATTCAAAAATCACATCTTAAAGTAGTTTCTAATTACCTTTGCAAGCCTACAGTGATTTTCCAGGAATAATTCTTCATAGTTTTAAGGTAAAGCTCATGCTAGTTACTTGCCTGCCTCTCAATCTTGTTAACATGAGCCCACATAAACTATGTCACCTCAGCTGCACCCCCCATTTGGATGAGGGAACAAGCTTAGGGGGAAAGTCTATGGATAAGACACCATTGTGCACATGCCAATTCCTGAACCAGAGGGATGCAGCACACTGATTGGCCAAGTTTGAGTCACACGCTCACCTCAAGGAACAGAGGAAGAATCACCTTGCTTACTTGATCCCCATGGACTAAACTTAGATATTGCAGAAAAATATGGGTGCTATTGTCAAGAAAATACGGGTGCTATTGTCAGAAAAAAGGTGGGATAGAATTGGAATGAACAAAAACACCTAAATCTCCACTGCAGAAATCTCTTCCCCAGACAATTGACCAGAGGGCAATTGGGCAAACTGAGCCAGATTGCAATGATTTATTGAAAAATGGCATGCCTACTGCAAACTGCCTTATTCAAATTGAGAACAATTTATAAAATTTGATTGTATCCAAAAGCCACTTTCACTCCAGCAAAAGGGTAGTATAATGTATTATTAATGCATATTAATAATTAATAACTACTCTTAGGGATACCTTGGTCTTTGCTTAGCAGAGGATGTTGGATGATAGACGAGCAATTGATCAAAAGGTCAGAGGATTACAAGCAGTCTTGTGATGTAGCAAGTGCTAGAGTGTAGCTCTTGATATCTGAGGAATTTTCTATAGCTATCAATAAAGCAAGAATTTGGTTTCTAAACACTGACCTATGTTCAAATTTGGTGAACTTCATATTTTCCATTCACATTTAGCTTCCAGCATTTTTAAACAGAGGTTAATGCAAGGAGAAGACCCAAAAGATAAGACGGGAAGATAATTTTTTAAACACATACTTTGTGAAATGTATATAATAGAAACAGAGGGGTAAAAAATGCTGATAAATGTAAAGTTCTACTAACTTACGGGGTTAAAGGAGGAAAAGATAAAGAGATCAGGCTCTGTTTTCATATTTCCCTTGCTTTTATATAGATATCCCAGAGACATCAGAAAAATTCAGACTCAAGATTCAGACTCAACATGAGTATCAAGTGGGGTGACGTATCAGACATTGTGCCCAAGTGTAGTCCTCTATAAGCCTTATGAGGATTCTGGGAGAGGAGCAATAGTCTCTCCCACTCTAAAGATGAGGAAACTGAGGTCTAAAAGATCAAGATCAGAAAAATACTCCGGGCGGTGCTGAGAGATGGACCCAAATATTCCTGCTCTCTCCACTGTGTTCCTCTTTGCAGGACAAAATGCAGCCTCAGTCCTAGCTGAAGTTTTTTCGGCTATTACACAGCAGTTATCCAGACAGATGAGATGGGGAAGTTGTTCCAAGCAGAAGGAAGAGCAGCTGTAAGATCTGGTTTGGCATAGCAGCATGGCTCACTGGATGGCCAGGAGGTGGTCAGCAGGGACAAGAAACAGGATCCAAAACTGACCACATTCACATGCTAAAAATTTTGATTTTTGATTGCATCTTTTACTTCATACCTCTTTGATACATCATAATCAACTGGTTTGCAAAATAAGAACTTTTGTTGTCAAACCTAATTTTTCTGATGAAGAGACTTTTTCAGATTTCTGAAGAATGGGAATTTGGGCAGAAAGTAATTGGTATCTTTCTGTATTGTTAGCATCTCTGACATAGAAACCACAAGGGATAGCAGCCTCTAGAATTTTCTGTACAAGCTATTTATAGAACAAAGCCAGAGAGGTTGAAGGTGTCCTATTGTTCACCCAGGGTGACACCGCAATTCATTCATTCACTCATCTTGCAGAGGCTGTTTGGCCCTGCTCTGGCTGCAAGGTGGGGCTGCCCTGTCCCTCCCCCAGATGTCGGGCTGCTTCATAATCACCAAGCAGCGGCACCTCACGCTGTCCCATTAGAGAAGCGTGTGTGCCCGCTTGTTGGGCATGTTGATGCAAGCTTGGGAAGGAAAACATAATTCTCTTTTGCTGGTGACAGAGATGTTAACACTTACTTGAAATAGCTGATAATCTGACACAGGAGAGTTAAAGGATTACTGTATTTCATTTGGCTAATAAGAAAAGCTGTTTAAAAGCTATATTAAAAAGACTTAATGTATGATGACTGAGCATTGCTTTAATGTATTCTGTGTCATCAACTATTAGAATGCTTTCCCACTCTTATTATGCTACCATAGATTTCTGCCTCTTTTCTCTGGGAAGACATAATAAAGCGCAACATCCATTCAGGGACATTTTTCCAAAGAAATATTCATGTTAACAGTATTTCTTGAGTACTTACTGTGTACACCATGATATGAAGTTGGGACTCAAGGACAAAAACATGTAGTCCCTGACCTCTGAACAGAGGTATGTTTTTAGAAACAATCAATAGGATAAAATAGTAGATGAAAAATACAGAAAAAAATCATGTTTGAGATTTACGTGATATATGAAATAATATCTCATTAATAATGAAGAAATTGAGTTCAGAAAGTGACTTGTTGAGGGGATATAGACTAGTTAGTGGGAAAACTGAATCTGGATCTTTGATCTTTTGTTTCTCATTTTGGTGATGCAGCACAATTTCCAATAGTGCCAATTTTCATGAGGATAAGAACAAGTGTTCTGCATAAGCACACCTTCATGATGGCATATTGTCCCTTCCTAAGATCTGAATCTGCCAATGAGCTTGGCAGTGATTTCTAAGGCCTGTGACCAGAGACATTCTCACTTGGTTAACTATCCAGAAGTTAGGGTTGGGGATTTAGCTCAGTGGTTCTACCTGCCTCACAAGCTCAAGGTCCTCAGTTTGATCCCCAGTACCAAAAAAAAAAAAAAAAAAAAAATTAGTGCATGGGATTGCATGGGATTGGGCTTTATAATCGTACCATGCGGTTAGACCCAGGGGGTGGCTACTCCACAAATTGGATCAGCCTGCTCCCTCTCAGAGGATGGCCTGAGCTTCAGATAATGGCTGGAGTGTGGGCCCAGAGAGCTATTTCCTCTACTGGTGCTGGCTCACCTACTTCTCCCTTTACCGCATATCTCAGGTCTGTGGACCACACAACACTCTCTTTGCAAGCTGGTTGTTTATAGTAAATGTTGACACCTAGAAAGTGTACACAGACTCTTCAGCTGAAAAGGCTTCTAAAGTTGTACAGCTCTTTAATGATTACAGCACTGTTGTAAACTCAATAGGAATGAGACTGCTATTTCTGTTTTTCAGATAGGAACATCAGAACTGGTAAAACTAAGGTACAGATTTAGCTAGAGGAGAGGAGTCTGATGAAATCCAGGCTGCACTTTTTCAGTGCATTCTCATCCCAGACCCCATATTCTATGAGGCGGCTGATTTTTCACAAGTGATAAACTTGCTCCTGCAGATGAAATTGAGATAGTCATAAGAGAACTTCCTCACTACAAGTAACAGGAAAGTAAACATTGCTAACTTGAACATAACAGGAAAATTATCATCTGAATTGGAGAACGCTGAAGCACAAAGCATAACTATATATCAAGTAAGAGAGATTGTATAGTCCAGTGGAGGGAGTAGAGAACATGCTTATTGTTCCTCACCTATTCCTCATCCCTTACATATTCCTGATGCATAATGAATGCACAGTGCTTGCCAAACGAAGTAACAATGAATCCATGAAAAGTAGTAAGACAATTATTTTCACTCTGAAATGAATATAGTCAGCTCACTGTGGAGGCTGTGGGGCTCAGTACAAAACTGAAATATGGGACCCTTGTTAAAAATTGGGAAAGAAGCAAGGTGTGATGATACAGACCCACACACCTATAATCCCAGCACTTGTGAGGCAGAGCCCAGAGGCCAAGCTGGGCTATGTAATGAGATCAGAATCAACCTAGACTACCTATAGAACTGGTCTCACAAAACCAAACCAAACCAAAACAAACAAAAAGTAGGAAAGAGGTGTTGTTAAAGTTACCAAAGTATAAGGCCTTTTTATTTCTGTTGCAATCTTTGTGTGTGTCATGGTGCTTTTTGTTATTTGTATTTTGATATTTGTAATACCATTCTGAGTAAAGAAAAAATTATATTATTAGAATGAATATTACTGTTCATCACTATATTGTGCAATGTCTATTTAAATGCAAATATAAGAATATTTAATATATGTGCAGAATGGAATTTGTGTTTCATAGTTCATCCTTACATATCTATCTTATTCTTAAGAGAACAATGGAAACTCAGCACTACATTAACTCAACAGTTTTGTTTTGTTTTATTTTTGGGTATGAGCATACCCAACAAAACCTTCTATCTTGGGCTTGGAATAGGGAAGAAAAGGAGCTGTAGGTTGGTCTGTCATTATCTTTCTTTCTGTATCATTATTTTCAATACAAGTGGCTTATATAGAGAAGTAGGAAATGGTACAATGCAATTTCTCAGTCACTTGTGTTTCTTAGAATGCCACTGTCTTGTTTCTGCATTCAAAATGAATTTGGGTTGAAACAGCAAATTGTTTCCTCTTGAGGAAATAGCTGGTGGTCAAAATATACAGGGTGCGTTTAAATAAAAGAATATGTTACAGTAAGAGACACACGGCCATTAATCTCCCTCAAAATACTTCTCGCTTTGAACACACTTATCCCAGCATTCTTGCCACTTTCTGAAGCAGTTCTGGAAGTCTTCTTTTGTGTGTGTCTTTAGTTGTGCTGCATGGCTGCATTGATGTCCTGAATTGATTCAAAACATTTACCATTTATAGTCATTTTGACTTTAGGAAAGAGCCGGAAATTGCACAGTGAATAAGGTGGATGTGGAAACATCTTAATTTTTTTTGAGCCTGCTTTTCTGTTGGATTGCACTCTACAGCAGCATTCACTGTATTTACCACTTCTCAGATATAGATGGAACACACTTTGTGTTTGTTTTGAGTCCTTCTAAACTCATACATGTGGAACATCCACTGGAATTCTGTGCTCACGGGCACTGTGTCTACCATGTCCAAGAGTCATGGAAAGGAGAGCATGTATAATGAGCCTAATTCTTCCACTTGTACCCATATGCCATGGTCCCATTGGGTTTATCTTATAAAATACAAGATGAAGAATAAAATCATTAAGAATTCCAGTAGTGACAGTAGGGCATTAAACTAGGCACATGTGCAGCTTTGCACACTCGTGAAGCCAGCTCTGCATAAAGTGGCTGAAGCTTATAGCCAGTGTCAGCAGGTAGAATTTTGATCCAGCCCATTCTAATGTACAACGAAACTCATACCATGTTAGAAGCAGCCATTGCCAAAGTCTGTAAGAATAATAGAGCTTGAGCAACAATGCTCATTCAGTAATATTTATTTATGCCTCTAAGGGACTGGAATTGTGCCTTTTCCAGGCATATATATGATATAAATTTCTTTCTTCTTCTCCTTCTTTTTCTCCTTCTCCTCCTCCTTCTTCTTTTTTTTTTTCTTTACTGGGTATTGAACACAGGATCTTCACACTCAGCTCTATCTTCAGTCCTTTTTGATTTTGAGTCAGGGCCTTCCTAAGTCACTATGATGCTCAGGCTGGGCTTGAGCTTGGGATCCTCCTGAGACTTCCAGAGTGCTGAGACTATGGGCATTTGTCAGCACGCCTGGTTTATTTATCTTTTCAAAATTATAGTTAGTGTAAATTTCAAATAACTCATGTGTAATAATTATAAATTCCAAATAAGTGAAGTCTGGATAAATGATATTTTACTGCTTATTAGAACCTCATCAGATGTGGGCCTTTGCATTTAGGAAATGCCTGTGATGAGGGAATTCACTTTTGAGGTACTATAACCCATAAGGGAGAAAATATAATTATTAAGATAACAGAAATGTATATAAGCTCTAGTAAATGCCTTTCCATTAAAGAAATTAAACCATGAAATCAACACTAAAGAGATTCGATCAATGACACCCCTAAAATAATGAGTAAAGATGCATCATACATTTATTTTCTTTTGCCATATTAAGCTTCATTGAAATTTTTCAGGACCTTTCTTCCTCACCATAAGGTAATTGTCAATTTGTTTTGCTTGCCTATGCATGCTAATATGCAGTTTTAAAGGTAAAGATAAATATTAATTAAAGAAAATATGCATGCCAGCAAGCATTTCTGTGTGTCTTTTTCATCCTCAAAGCAAATGTTCACTGCCATTTTATTTTATGACTGGGTGTGCTCTTCAATGCCATCACCAGTTCCTGTGTGTGTCAGAACCTGAGTGACTGGTCTGCCTGTGATGGCAAAGGCTTTGGAGAGCTTTGTCCTTGCTCTGCTGAGGAATTGTATTTGATATGTTTTTTCCCCTGAATGGCCTTTGCAAGAGATTGCTTGGGTCTGTGTGTGCTACCTTCTTGCCTGGCTCCTGCAGCTGCCAGTCTGTCCCAAGCACCTTGCTTCCTTGGATAGAGGTATTGTTCTAAAACTGGAACGATTTATCTTCCTCTTCCCTTATCTTTCCCAAGGCTGCAGTACAAAATCTTCTTCTTCTTCTTTTCTTCTTTTTGCCATCTGTTATACCTCCCCTTTTTATTCTCAAGCCCAGTTTTCTTTATTCAAAATTACTCCCAACAGGATTGTCTTGTACTGGAAGCAAGTTGCTAAAAAGGTTTATAGACGTAAATTTGGGTACAATTGATTTTTTCTTAAGGGAAATTTGTAATTACTGTGGAGTGATATATGTTTGTTCTTTGTATGGAAAGAACATGAGTTTGGAGCAAATTAAGATTTGAATTTTGATTTCCTTTGTACCAAAATGATTGACCTTGAGAAAATGTACAAAATCACTTTGAGCATTGGATTTCTGAACTCCCCTCAAATAGGAATAATAACATTTTCCTTGCACACATAAGGGCACATTGTTGAATTCAAGAGGCAGATTCCAAAAAATCTGAACAGTATGATGCTGCTTATGTAAATTTGTATGTGTGTCTATGTGCATGCGCGTGTATATGAGAAAGATATTAAAGAATTTTTAACCAAATGTTGACGGTGGCTGACTTTTTTCCTTTTTATCTTTCTAGTGTTTGGGGGTTTTGCTAATTACTACTAGCAAAGGAAGCCATAAAAATATTTTGATATTAAATAGCAAGGTTTCTTTAAAAGAAAAAAATAACTACATATACATGCATGCACATGTATTATTCAATATAAACAGGTACATAAATTTCTGCTAAATACCAAGCCAACGTGCTATGTTCTTTACAACCCATTGTTTAATTTAATTCTCAGAACATCTTAAAAGGTTGGTGTGACTATTATCCTAGCATGATGCCTCATTTACAGTGAAGATATGGGAAATGCCAGTTTTCCTTCTTCCTTCTATACGGCATGATTTTTTTCCTTATAATAGTCATATAACATTCATATCACAGAAGCAATACTGATCTGTTTTCAGTGCTTTTGGGGCCTGAATATTCAATTAGGATTTGAGGAGAGGGTGATGAAGTGTTATAGGCAGATATTTCATGTATAATTTGGGGAGAAAGAGCTTCTCTACCTTAATATACATCTCAACTCTGGTTTCTCTCTAAAGATTTAGTTAGCTTTCTATTTTTTTTCATAACTGCTCTAGCTAGTTGTGTAACAAGAACAAAATATGAGATTTGCTTAAAACTGATATGCATTATCAATTCTTATCTTTTGCTACATAAATATTAACCAGGTTGTTTTCTCTTTACAAGAAACTTATACAATAGCAAGTACTTAAAATGTGACCACATAGATTAGAGACATAAAAATAATCTTTTCTTCTAAAATGAGTCTTTTGCAGCCTCTCAAGCATTAATTGTCTAACTTCCAGACCTTGCAGATCAACAATTATTCATGAGTGGGACCCATCAGCAGCTAGTAAGTGCTTTGTGCAATTTTCAGCTCACTTTTGTAGTTTGAGATTTTCCATTCTGTCACTGGAAGTCCTTTTCTGCAGAGCATAAGTGAACAACACTTCTCAGCTGTGCTCCGCAGGGGAGAGGCAATTCCGTGAAGGGCAGAGAGAGAGAGAGAGAGAGAGAGAGAGAGAGAGAGAGAGAGAGAGAGAGAGAGAAAAGGGGAGCTTCAACCTTTACAGATGAGAATGTGTATTTATTCTTACAAAAAAGTAAACCTTTGAAAAAAATATTTACAAAGAAAGAAAGTGTGTACAGTGGCTTCCAACAGCTGAGGGCGGCTGAAGGCTCCTTGGTGACCAGGGCAGCTGTAATGGGAGGTAAGATTTCCATTGCTGCTGAAGGGCAGAGCGGACCTTAAATGCCAGTGCAACTTTTGCATTTCTCTACACGCCTCTTTCCAACAATCCAAGCACTGAATGGCTCTAAATTTAATGTGGCTTGTTTTAGAAGACAGGTCAGAAAGTCCAAGGGGAGATGTAGCAATTCTTATTGCTGTTGAATTGTTTTGTATTGATTACACATAAAAGCTATTTGGCAGCTCTTCTGTTTTCTTGGCCCATACCCACACTTTAGGCTCTCACATCCTCAAATAACCCAGTAGCAAACAAGATAAACTCTCTGGGTGTCTTAATTAAACTTCATTGTAATTTTATGGGCCTCCCTCAGGGATATCATGGAAAAGATTTCTGACAGGAAAAAGATTTCTCTACTGCTAAGGTCCTTTCCAATGCTATGGTCTCTGACTTATTGTTACTTGAATATTGAAGATGCAGACCCATTCTTTCATATTTATGGTTCTGATAAATGCCGATCAAATGTATGTTTAGGAGAAGTTTCTTTCAAGGCACAAAAGAAGATGGTTTGCAAGTCTATATCCATAGAAACAGGTACACATACAATGTAAGATCTTAAACCCGGGGTTTGATGAAAAATGTTCATTTCTGTTTTACAAATATGAAATCTGATTTGCAAATAAATTTTAATGTTAAGATTGTCACTATTTTAGCAGAGATAGACTAGATGGGCATCTTCTGTGTGGGGCCCACAGTTTTCAGTCTCAAGTTGATTATTTCCCATTAGTCCAGCTCAGTCTTGAGAGTGTGGAGGGGTCAGGGAGGTAAAAGAAGGCCATTCAGGTGAATGACAAACACAAAGTATGACCCCCAAAACTATTGCAGCATGATGTAAATACAGTGAAAAGCTTAATCTTATGTGTCCATCTCAATAAACTTTTGAGTATAGATGTTTATGACCCCCATCCATTTATGATATAGAATAGAATTAAGATATAGAATATCTCAAGAACCTCGGAAAACTTCCTCCTGACTTCTTTCAATTGATAACACTTTCTCAGAGGTGAACTATTCTGACATCTACCACCATAATTAATTTGCCCTGTTGTTGCATATCATATAAATAGAATTATATGTATAAACTCTAATTTGAGGGGTTCTTTCACTCAACATTATGTCCTTGAGATTCATCAATTTATTGTATATGAGGTGTGAGTTAAAAAAAAAAAAAGACTTCCAGAAATTCAAGCCTGCAAATGTGTTTGAGGTGGTCATCAAGGGAGGTTGCATTTATGCCAGAAATGTAGCAATGCTCCTGCATGTCTGGAAACCCACTCCAGACCTTTGCAGCCAGTGGGCAAGGCAATTACACATTCCTGCAGGGGTGTTTTAGAGTCAGGTTTAATTTTTTTACTTCACTCTGAACTCCTTGCTGTAGTTTGAATGTTTTGTTCCTTCCAAAATTCATATTGATACTTAATCCCCAGCTCAACAGTGCCTTGAGTCATGAGGGCTCCACTCTAAATGGGATTAGGTGACCTCATGAAAGGGCTTAACAGAAAGAGTTTGTCCCTTTTTAAAAAACACTTCTGTGATGTGAGGACACAGCAATTTCTTCTTCAGGAAGAGCCAGCATTCAAGATACCATCTTGGGAGCAGAGACCACATCTTCAACAGACACTAGACCTGCTGGGACCTTGATCTTGTACTCCCAGACTCCAGAATTGTGAGAAATAATTTTTATTGTTTATAAATTCTCCCAGTCTATGGTATTGTGGTATAGCAACACAAATCAACTTACATACCCTTCTTTCCTTCATCAGGTTTGTTTCTAAGTAACCTTTGCAAAGTAAATATTTCTCTCAAAAGATACTAAGAAATATGTGTCACATTGTGTTCTATGTGGATAATCTCATTTAATCCTCACAACATACCTATTGTGCCATATATGAAAACACACAGCCTAGACAGAATAAATGATTTTCCCAAGATTATACAGCCAGGAAATATTGGAGCTGGGATTTTTAACCCAAACTCACTCAGTTTACAGAGCCAGTGACTGGTGTACATTCTAAGGATAAATCTCCACCAATGTTCTGAGTGATGACAGCAATTTGTCAAAAGGGAAATAATTGTGAATGGTGTCCAAATAGATGACTTGCTTTACATCATGGCTGTCCCCATTGAGACCCAAATTCCATCACTGTACTCTGCCCTGGCAGAGCACTAGCGGCAGGGCCCACAGTGGCCAGGAGGGCAGGTTGGACAATATTAACACACAGTGAAATATGCCGAACTTGACAAAGATACTTAAGCAAGGTGAAATTATTGGCTGTAATTCTTACTAGCTGTTGTGATTTGGAAACAAGTATTTAACATTTTGAAAGCTGTTTGTCCTTTGTCTGTAAAATGGAAATTAACAGTGATACCTATTTCATAGAGTTTTGTCAGTATTCAATGATTCAAGTAAAGCACTAACACAATGTCTTGATGTAGTTAGTTATTGATAATTATTAACTTGGAAACTTTCTTCCATTTAATATAAAAAAATGCCCCCTCTTGAGTAGAACATTTAGAACAGAGCTTTACCAAGGTAACATAACACCAAGGGAGAGTGTTAAACTAGGTTGGTGGGAATGTTTATGAAAGTGAGAGGAGAATTACATTGGCAGGCCAGTATTTGCCACTCATTTAATCAATTCATTTACTTCTCACATCCAAAACATGGCCATTAAAGGGGTTTACTTGGATGCTTCCCTCTTTCTATATTGATTCCTTTTCACTGAAAATATTGATAAGTTTGTATAGATCAGGACCTTAAAGTTACTTAATTATTGATTGAAAACAGTTGCTCAGGCTGAGCAGGTGGGTTTTTACTTTGTTTAACAACTACAAGAAACAAGCAGGGTTTCTGCAGGATAATGCTGGGGCTGGGCTAGCCCACATCAGCTCTAAGCCTCAGCTTTGTGAACAGCAGCATCTGCATCCCCAGATGCTTACCCACATGATTGCTGTTTATCAGCAACTGAGAGGAAATCAGACAAAGCAGTACCACCTATAGTGATTAGATTCAAATCTGGGCTAGGCAGAAAAATGAGTATGGATTAGAAGTTGTTTTCTGAGTGTGTTTTGTGGGTCATTTTGCCCACTTTTGTCAATGAGGAAGACATCCAGAAAATGTTTCCTGGCACAAAAAATGACCTGAAGGACATAAAGTTCAATAGAACTTGTTCCCTGGCCTTAAGGAATTGAAAAAAAGTAAGAGTACAGAGTGAGCTTTTAAGCTACTATAAGATAAAAAGAGGTTAAAGTGATATAGTATTGTGGATGTTCAAATGAGAAAAATATCACTAAGTCAAGGAGAATTTTGAAAAGCCTTCCTGGAAAAGCTTCATTAATTCATGTAACATGTGCAAAGCATCAAGAGAGATATTACGTTCAGTTTGTACAGCTTCCCTTTTGCCATGAAGCTCATGCTCCATGGTCCTTCCCAAGCCCAAACCATTCACACACTGATGTCACCTGCCTGGTTGCTGTTGGCCATTGAGCTTTTCTGCATCTGCTGGGACTCACTTCTTTGAGTTGCTTATTCCTGCTAGGTGGAATGGGGTGGGATAGAGAGGAAAAACAGAAGAGAAAAAAGTTGTAATTGATCATGAGAGACAGAAGTACAAAATGATAGCTTAAAAGGGAGAAATATTAATTTTCTCTTAGGGTAAACAAAATCAGGAAGTAAGCAGTCTAGCCTGGTCTTATCTAGAAACTCTTTATCAGTTATTCCACCGTCTTCTGTATATGTCTTTCTTCTTATGATCTAATGCATCTGGTTCAGCTTCCACCATCATAACAAATTCCTGACATGGGGAAAGATGAAGAGAAGGAAGAGAGCAGAGGCTTCCCTTTGAAGATATTTCCTAGCAGTTACACGTGACACACTCAGATCACACTGGTCAGAATTTAGTCATGCATACCAAGCTGAAAGGAAGGCTTGGAAATATTGATTTATCCTAGCACCAATATACTAAATTAAACATCTGGGATTTACCACTACAGAGAAAGTGGGAAAGAGACACTGGGAGATGGGTAGCTGTCTCTGTCACAGACGATGTTACAAACACACAAACACTTTGTAGTACTGGGTAGAAAGTGTGAGTCATGTAGCACAGGTATCAGTAAGTGCAGTGGAAGAATATACAAAGCTGTGGGCCTCATAAAGGTTTCATGAAGGCGGTGGCATTTTAGTAGAGGAAGTGGACATGGACCATTCTAAGTAGAGCAAACTAACTCAAAAGAAATCATAAAGATATAGCAGTTCATTGTGGACCTAAGGAGAGACAAGTGGTCAATTGTTACTGAACTGAAAAGAGATGCAGGGTTAGGCAGGTAGCAGAAGATAAGGCTGGATGTATATATTAAAGCCAAATCATGTCTTCCTGATTGCCAGTTAAGTTTAACCCTGATTTTGTAGTTAACAAGGAGACATAGATTATATAGTGGAAACACTTAATTGCCCTTTTTGTGTCCTGTGTCCATATCCTGAAATGACTGGATTGTAGCAGACATCCACATGCAGTTTATCATTGCTCTGTCCCTCGCCCCTGGCTGATCTCCATCATGTCTCATTCCATTCTTAGTCACTTGAGTTGGAGCTGCCTGACTCATTCTTATTCCAGGCAGTCACTACCAACTATCTGAATTTAGAATGAGAGAAAAAAACGTGTTTACCTGAATTACATGATCTTCTTGGCTCTTTCCTGCTATAAAATGTCAGTATTCTATAGTTCTCTAACAGAATGTTAAAATGTATGCTTTCTGACGCAGTTCCAGCTGAGATTCAGGAATAGAGTCCCAGTATTAAGCAGTAAGTGCCAAGAATACTCTTGTGCCACAGCAAAGGTTAGAGAGTCTGCTAGAAAGCTTTTTCACACACCTTAGTGAATCACACACCTTGACTACGTAAAAGGGCACGAATGAGAGACTAGGAGAAAAGTCTGCCAAAGAAAGTGTTGGAATGCTGGAATACTGGAGACTATTAGGACAGCTAGTTGTGTGTCTTAGGGCTTGGGCTTGGGGGGACACAATGGACTGCTCTCTGGCATTCAGGCCCCTGAATACATTTAAAATAATCATAGGGTTAATGTAGATTTTAAAGAATCTTTTTAAGTCCTGCCTATTTGACATAATATTTTCAATTTTATGAATATTCTTTCCCTTTATTTTTTTAGTCTCCTTGCCTCTCAACATCCATGATGTCTGAGAATGTATATGTTTATTTCAACATGGGAAAACAGTATATGTACAACCAATATTTGCGGGATGAATGCAAGAATTCCACAAGAAATAATCATTAAAATGTATTGACCTTCAAAAGATCTGGACGTGAGTGGGAACAATTCAGTGTTTTGTTGTTGTTATTATCAACTTTTGTAGGAAGTCCTCTTAAGGAGGCAGAGAGAGTTATGAGTGGAAACTGGACTAGGGAAAACTTGCCTTGTATAGAGCAGGTGCATGGAAACAGGTTAGAAATCAAGGGCAATGCATGTAGAAATTGCTAAGTGCAAAGTTACTTGTTTTCATACTCCATCACAACCTCAGTTATTTTCATAGCTTGCCAGGATTTATAGACTCTGAGGACTGCTTTTGGGGGAAGATATCTAACAGGGGGGTAGATGGGTCATATGGAATTTCTAATTTCAGTTCTTTGAGAAATCTGATTTACATAATGGTTGTACTAGTTTGCATCCCCAACAACAATGAAAGAGTGTTCCTTTTTCACCGCAGGCAGCCACATCAGCATTTGTTATTGGTTGATTTCTTTATAGCAGACATTCTTTCTGGAGTGAGATGGAGTCTCAGTATTGTTTTAAATTGCATTTCAGGAATGATCGGTGATGTAGAACATTTTTTCATATATTTATTAGCTGTTTCTAGTTCTTCACCCGAGAAGTGCTTTTGCATTTCAGATGCCCATTTTTGGATTGGGTCTTTAAATTTGGGGGGTCTGAGTTTTTTCAGTTCTTTATATATTCTCTGTTTTTGTTTCCTTTGTCCACATCCTGAAATTTCTATTGGCTGACCAATAGCTGGTAAGATTTTTTTCCCATGCTGTGGGTTGTCTCTTCACTCTGTTGGTGGTTTCTCTTGCTGTGCAAAAGCTTTTTAATAAGATTTTTAATAAGTTGAAGTCCAGGTTGTTGATTCTTTGTAGTGTTTCCCATGCAGTCTGGGTTTTGTTCACGAAGTCTTTGCTTACTCTTATGTTGTCAAGCATTCTACTTATTCTCTCTTCTAGCAGATTTAGTGTTTCTGTTTTAATATTTAGATCTTTGATCCATTTTGATTTTAGGTTAGTCCATGTTGAAACATATGGGTCTAGTTTCAATCTTTGGCATGTGGAAAGACGGTTTTTCCAGCACCATTTATTAAAGAGGCTATCTTTCAAGAACCAGAAGTGCAACTGTTTTGATACTGAATATTATTGCCAAGTGTCTTTTTGAAATAAAGAACCAGTCCCTCTAAACCTCAAAAAAAAAAAAAAAAAAAAAAGAGAGAGACTATCTTTCTTCCAGTGAAGGTGTTTGGCTCCTTTGTCAAAGATAAGGTGGCTGAGTATGTCTGGAGTTGTTTCTGCATCCTCTAGTCTGTTTCATTGCTCTTCAAGTCTGTTCTTTTCCAGTACCATACTATTTTTCTCACAGTAGCTTTGTAGTATAATTTTTTTTGAACTGGGGATTGAACTAGGGACCTTGAGCTTGAGAGGCAGGTGGTGGAACCACTGAGCTAAATCCCTGGCCCATTTTGTAGTATAATTTAAAGTCAGGGATTGTCATACCCCGTGCTTTGCCTTTTATGTCTAGAATTGCCTTTGCTATTTTAGGTCTCTTCTGGTCTCAAGTGAATTTTAGGATTGTTTTTTCTAATTCAATGAGATATGCTGTTGGAATTTTTATCGGGATTGCATTGAATCTGTATAACAATTTTGGAAGTATGGCCATTTTCACTATATTGGTTCTTCCTATCCAAGAACAAGGGATAGCTTTCCACTTTCTGATATTCTCTTCAATCTCCTTTTTCAGAGTACTGTAGTTTTCAATGTAGAAGTCTTTTACTTTCTTCATTAGATTGATTCCTAGGTACTTCATTTTTTTAATGCTATTGTGAAAGGGATTGTTTCTCTTAATTTCTCTCTGTGTGAGTTTCTTATTTGTGTACAGGAAGGCTATTGATTTTTGAGTGTTGACTTTGTATCAAGCTATGCCTGAACTTCGTTATCAAATCTAGAAGTCTTTCAGTGGAGTTTTTGGGGTTTTCTATGTAGAGTATCATGTCATCTGCAAATAATGATAATTTAACTTCTTACTTTCCTATCCTTATTCTTTTTATTTCTTTCTCTTGTCTAATTGCTCTGGCTAGTGTTGCCAGAACTGTATTGAATAAGAGTGGTGACAGTGGACATCCTTGTCTTGTTCCTGATTTTAGAATGAAAGCTTTCAGTTTTTGTCCATTCAGTATGATGTTGGTTGTTGGTTTGTTGTAGATGGCTTTTATCAGATTGAGAAAAAGATCACCTATACCAATTTTTTGTAGGGTTTTTATCATGAATGGGTGTTGAACCTTGTCAAACAATTTTTCTGCTTCTATTGAGAGGATCATATAATTTTTGTCCTTCGCTCTGTTAATATAGTGTATTACATTTATTGATTTGTATATGTTGAACTATCCCTGCATCTCTGGGTTGAATCCAACTTGGTCATGGTATATAACCTTCTTGATGATTTGCTGCATTCTGTTTGCTTGTAAATTATTGAGGATATTCATCTATGTTCATTAGGGAGATTGGCCTATAATTCTCTTTTTTTGGTTGGATCCTTCTCTGGTTTTGGAATCAGGGTAATACTTGCTTCCAGGAATGAATTCGGGAGTATAGTTTCCCTTTCACTTTTATTCAAGAGTTTGAGAAGAAGCAGCATTGGATCTTCTCTAAGTTTCTTGTAGAATTCAACAGTGAGTCCACCATGACCGGGGTTTTCTTTGTTGGTAGATTTTTAATTACATCTTCAACTTCATTGGCTGATATTGGTTTATTTAGAATTTCTACATCTTCTTGATTCGGTTTTGGTAATTCATGTGTATCTAGGAATTGGTCCATTTCTTCTGTATTTTCCATCGTACTAGAATACATATTCTCAAAGTAGGTATTGCTGATCTTCTGGATTTCTGCAGGATCTGTTGTTATTTGCAATTCCTAATTGCACGGATTTAAGTCTCTTCATTCCTTTTTTGATAAGGTTGGCTAAGGGTTTGTCAATTTTTTTCAACCTTCCAAATAACCAATTCTTCAATTCATTGATTTCTTTGTATTTTTTTAGTCTCCATTGCATTAATTTTTGCTCTGATTTTTATAATTTTCACCCTCATATGAACTTGGGGCTTGACTTGGTCTTCTTTTTCTAGAAGCTTGAGTTTCAACATTAGGTTGTTTATTAGAGCCTGCTCTGTTTTCCTGATATGGGAACTCACCACTATAAATTTCCCTCATAGGACTGTTTTCATTGCATCCCATAAGTTTCAGTATGTTGTATTGTCATTATCATTTAATTGTAGAAACTGATTTCTTCTTTAATTTCATCTGTGACTCATTGGGTTTTCAAGAGGGTGTTATTTAATTTTTATGTGTTTATGAAGTTCTTGTGGTTTCTTTTGCCATTGATTTCCAATTTTATTGCACTATGATCTGGGATGCGTGGGATAATTTCATTTCCTTTGCATTTACTTAAGTATGTTCTATGAGCTATTTTGGAGACCATCCCATGTGTAGCTGAGAAGAATGTGTATTCTGACATGTGGGGTGGAACACTCTGTAGACATCTACTAAGTCCATTTGTTCAAAAGTTTGGTTCAATTCTAATATTTCATTGTTGATTTTTTGTCTAGTTGATCTGTCTATTTGTGACAGTGGGGTATTGAGGTCCCCCATTACAACTATATTAGTGCTTATGATTTTTTATGTCCATTAATATTCATTTTATGTAGTTGGGTGCACTGTTATTTAGTGCATATATATTTATGATTGCTATCTCTTGAGGGATTGTGTTGAGAAGTATGCTGTGATTCTGATGGGTTTTACTTTATAGATGATTTTTTTCTGTTCTCTAACTGCTTTTAATATTCTGTCCTTGTGTTGAATTTCTGGAATCTTGACTATTATATACCTTGGGGAAGATTCTTTTTTTGGATCATGGCTAATTGGAGTTCTATATGTGTCACTTATCTGCATGTCAAATTTTCTTTCCCTGTTTGGGAAGTTTTCTGCCATTACTTCTGAGAACATGTTTTTTAATGTCATTTTTGCTATCTCCTGCTTTTTCATTGACTCCAATCAATATTATGTTATTCTTCTTTGCATTATCTAGCAGCTGCTGGATTGATTTCTCATGATCCCTTGCTATTTTTAAGAAATCTCTCTTCATGATTGCTAACTGCCGTCCTGTCTTCTATACTGATATTCTATCCTCACATTGGCTCATTCTGATGTGTATACTTTCAATAGAGTTTTTAATCTCCTAGATATCTGAATCTATTTCATGGTTTCCATTTCTTTCCTTTGCTGGGTGTTCATGCTTTACCTCATGTTCCTGAGCGCCTCCATTTTTTTTTAATCTGTATCTGCTTTAGAGTCATTAAGCATGTCTTTCTTTCTGGTCACCATCTCTGTAGTTATTTGAGAAATTATTTCTGCTTTGAATTTTTCTAGCGCCTCATTCATCTGCTTTGTTACTTCTAGTGTTACCACTTCAGAGAGTCCAGGTGGTTGGCTTTAAGATTGTTCTACCTTATTGACCCCAGGGTTTGCCTTTGGTGAGCTGAAAGTCTGGGGGGGCAGGTGCACCTTGTTTGTCTTTTCATTTTCTTTTTTTTTTTTTTTTTCCAGTACTGGAGACTGAACTCAGGACCTTACACTTGCCAGGCAGGTGTGGTGCCACTGAGCTACATTCCCAGCCCTCATTTTCTATTTTTTTAAAAGTTTGATTCCTTGATTGATGCTTGTAAATTTCTTATGGTGAGTAGCTTTATTGCTAGTATTCAGAACCCTTAGGAAATGGCTACTTCTCAGAAGTATCCTCCAGGTGTAGCTGGCTTTTGGGTTTTGAGTCTGTTGCAAGATCCTACCTCTTCAATTTATCAGGGATGACAAGTTTCTATCTACTTGGCCCAACTGCCAGTTCTTTGGCACTGGCCTATAGGTTTTTTTTTTTAAGACCCTTAGGCAATCTTAGTCTTGGTATACCAGGAGATACAACTGATTAACACAAGAATGTCACCTTGCCTAAGTAGTACAATCAACAGTAACAATAGCATCAAATACAGCCTAGGAAATGACAGACTGTGGTAACTATTAATTTGCTACCTTTAACCATATGAACTAGATTTGTGGTTATATAATGAAATTTAGAAGGAATCTGAAAATTGTATGCAATAAAAAAGTCCTTAATATGGCAATTTTACCCTTAGGGGAGGAGATTTTAAAGGAGCTAGGGGTAAAAAAACAGAAATAGAAGAAGAGATCAGAATCAAGGCTGGAGGACAAACTTTAGGAAACTGGTGGAGAAGAAAGGTGGGAAAGAGAAAAAGAAAAAATAAAAACAAAAACAGAACAACAACAAAAACAAAAAACTAGAAACCATGTTCAAACAATCAGTAAAGAACAAAACAAAACAAGAACCAAAAAGGAGGAAAAAAGAAAGAAAAAAAATGAAAAAAGTAAAAAAAAAAAAGTCCCATTCAAGGTGTGTCTCTGCTGTTGCTACTAGGCAACATAAGCAAACAGAATTCCAGAGTTGAATTGATTAATTCCAGCAATCTAGCTGTAGCTTCAGGGTGGGGTAATGGATAATCCCAGTCAGCCTGCCCCTTTAGTTCCTCTGAAATTCAAGCCAGTTTCTGGCTATGAGTTTGGAACTGGATTTTGAGCCTACAATAGTCTATGGGCCTTTGCTGGCTTGAACTCTGCTCCATGACCTCCTGATGACTTAAACTCAGCACCCACACTGAGGCACTGGGAGCCACTAGATAGAGTCCACCTGCAGCTGTTCTGAGTTCTGAGCTCAGCTGGCCCCTCTCCAAGATGGCTACCAGCCAACTGCCCTCTCCTGTGTGAGGTCTGAACCTGGCTAACTCACCAGCTGCTACAGTCCAGTTCATGCACTGCTCTGTTCCATTGCTGTGGTTCCCTGTGGAGGCCTCTGGGGTTGCCCAGTATTCACTAAGTCTGCAGGTTTGGCTTGCTGTTTCTTTGTGGAGAGTCTGGGGTCTGGGAGAGAGTGCTGCTTGGTACCTCCCTCCTCTTCATTAAAGTCTCTCTCTTCACTCTCCCTGTGGACTTCAATTCTCACCTCAGATCCTTCGTGGGTCCCAGGAACCCATTTACCTCCTTCTCCTCCTCACACTGCTATAGTCCAGTGTCAGGACACCAAATCTTGGGAATTGTTTGATTTCTTAATGATTACTATTCTTTCCAGAGTAAGACGGAACCTTAGTTTTGTTTTAATTTACATTCCTCTAATGGGCAGAGATGAACATTTTTTCATATATTTGTCGACTATTTGTATTTCTTCCTCTGGGAGCTATCTATTCATTTCTCTTGCCCATTTCTTGACCAGGTCTTTAATTTTAGGTGGTTAATTTATTTATATTTTTTAGTTCTTTGTATATTCTAGATATTAGTCCTCTGTCTCAGGAGTAGCTGGCAAAATTGTTTTCCCATATGCAGATTGTCTCTTCATTGTACTGATTGATTCTTTTCTGTATGGAATCTTTTTAGTGTGATATAATCTCATTTGTTGATTCTTACTGACATTTTTTGGGAAGGTACTGGGGATTGAACTCAGGACCTTGTGCTTGTGAGGCAGGCGCAGTGCCACTGAGTTAAATCCCTGGCCCTCTTGCTGCCATTTCTTGTGTACTTGAGGTTCTGTTTAGAAAATTCTTTCCTACACCTGTGTCTTCAAGTGTTTTATCTATTTTATCTTCTTGTCAATTTAATGTTTATGTTTTATTTAGATCTTTGATCATTTTGACTTTACTAGTATATGGTGAGAGATAAAGGTCTATTCAATCTTCTGCAAACAGATAATCAGTTTTCCCAATACTACTTGTTGAATAGGCTGTCTTTTCTCCATCGTATACTTTTGGCCCCTTTGTCAAAGATCAAATAGTTGAACATGTCTGAGGAGATTTCTGTATCCTCAATTCTGTTCCATTAATCCACATATCTGTTTTTGTTCCTTATCATACCATTTTTATCACTATTGCTTTGTAGTATAGCTTGAAGTCAAGTGTGCTGTGCCTCCTGCTTTGCTCTTATTGCCCCAAATTGTTTTGCTATTCTGGATCTCTTCTGGCTCCACATAAATTTTAGGATTGTTTTCTCCAAATTTGTACAATATGCCTTTGGTATTTTGATTGCTACTGCATTGAATCTGTATAACAATTTTGGAAATATGGCTATTTTGACAAAATTGGTTCTGTCTACCTGGGAGCAGGGAACATCTTTCAATTTTCTGATGTCCTCTTCAATCTCCTTCAGACTACTGTAATTTTCTTTGTAGAAGTCTTTCACTTCCTTAGTTAAGTTAATTCCTAGGTATTTCATTTTTCTTGAAACTACTGTGAATAATTTTTTTTCATAATTTCCTTCTCATCCCATTCATTGTTGGTGTGCACAAATGCTAATGATTTTTGTGCATTGATCTTATATCTTGCTACTTTGCTGAAGTTGGTTATTCTAAGAGGTTTTTTTGGTGGAGTTCTTTAGGTCTTCTATGTAGAGTATCATGTCATCTGCAAATAATGATAATTTGAATTCTTCCTTTCCTATATGTATTCATTTTATTTCTTTCTCTTGCCTACTTGCTCTGGCTAATGTTTCAAGTACCGTGTTGCATAGAAGAGGTGATAGTGAATATCCTTGTCTTGTTCCTGATTTTAGGAGGAATGTTTTTAATTTTTCCCCATTTAGTATGATGCTGGCTATTGGTTTGTCATAAATAGCCTTTATAATATTCAGGTATGGTCTTTCCATACCTGTTTTCTTCAGGGGTTTTTTTCATGGGCAGGGGGTGTTGGATTTTGTTGAAAATCTTTGCTGTGTCTATTGATATGATCATATGGTTTTTTATCTTATTCCTGTTTATGTGATGTATTATGTTTATTGACTTACATATGTTGAACCATCCTTGCATCTTTGGGATGAAACTTACTTGATCCTGATGTATCATCTTTTTGATAATGTGCTGCATTCTATTTGCTAATATCCTGTTGAAGATTTTTGCCTCTATGTTCATTAAGGAGATTGGCCTACTTTTTTGTTGGGTCTTTATCTGGTTTGGAGATCAGGATAATACCAGCTTCCATAAATGGAGTTGAAGTACTCCATCCCTTTCAATTTCTTTGAAGAGTTTGATGAATATTGGTGATATAACATATCCATAAAGGTTTTGTAGAATTTAGCAGTGACTGCATCAGGTCCTGGGCTTTTTTTACTTGTTATATTCTTTATTAATATGTCAATTTCATTGCTTATTACTGGGTTGGGAAGCATATTTATGTTTTCTTGGGTTAGTTTTGGTAGTTTGCATATGTCTAGGATTCTGTCTATTTCTTCAAAATTTGCTAATTTGTTGGAATATAATTTTTCAAAGTAGTTATTATCATCTGGATTTCAATGATGTCAGTTGTGATTTCACCTTTTTCATTTCTAATTGCATTAAAGTAAATCTTTTCTCTCTCTTGGTGAGTCTAGCTAATGGCTTTCAAAGAACCAACTTTTTGATTCCTTTTTTTTTAAAAACAGTTTTTTAGTCTCAATTTCATTGATTTTCACTCTCATCTTTATAATTTCCCTCCTTAATTTCAATTTGGGGTTGGTTTATTGTTGTTTCTCAAGTATCTTAAGTTTTCTTATAAGATTATTTATTTGGGCTTGCTCTGCTTTCCTAAAATGAGCACTGATTGCAATGAATTTTCTTCTTGGAACTGTTTTCATCGTGTCCCAGAGGTTTCATTGAGCTGTACAGTCATTGTCATTAACTTCTAGAAATTTTTCAAATTTGTTCTTTGATTTCTTCTGTTACTCATTAGTTGTTTAGGAGTATATTGTTAATTTTCCAGGAGCTTTTGCCTTTTCCAAAATTTCTTCTGTCATTGATTCCTATTTTCTATTTTCTGATAATATGTATGGGTTAATTTCAATTCTTTTATATTTATTTAAACTGGTTTTGTAGGCTAGTATATCATCTATTTTGGAAAAAGTACCATGTCCCAGTGAAAACAATGTATATTCTGTTGTAGAGGGGTGAGATATTCTGTATATATCTATTAAGTCCATATGTCCAGGGATGTGGTTCAGCTCTGATATTTATTTATTTATTTTGTTAAGTTGATCTATCTCTTTGTGAAAGTGGGGTGTTAAAATCCTCTACAATGATTGTGTTAGTGTTTATTTGAGCTTTTAATTTCAGTAGTTTTTTTTTTATGAAGGTAGGTGCTCTAGTATTCAGTGCACATGTTTATCAATGTTATCTCTTCTTGTTGGATTGTTCCCTTAAATAATTTGTAGTGACCTTCCTTGTCCCTTCTAATCAGTTTTATCTTGAAGTTTACCATGTGTAATATTAGAATTTCTGCCACCAATTGTTTTCTGGGTCCTGGTACCTGAAATGTTGTTTTCCACCCTTTAATATTTAATCTATGAATTTCTTCTTGGATTAGATGAGTTTCTTGAATGCAGAACTGTTGGATTCTGTTTTTTGATCCAGTTTGCTAATCTGTGTCTTTTAATTGGAAAATTGAGTCTGTTAACATTGAGAGGTATTACTGAGATGTGTTGGTTATTTACTACCATTGGCTTCTTTATCTGTTGGGGAATCCTTTGTTTTTCTTTTCCTGACATTTTTTCCTGTTTATCCATTGACCTCACTAATTTCCTCTGTGTTTTTGAACTCAGTAATTTCCTCTGTGCTTTTGACCTCAGTAATTTCCTCTGTGCTTTTAGTTGTGTCCATTTCAAGATTTCTGTTGAGAATATTCTTAAGTATTTTCTCAAGAGCTGGTTTAGTACTCATATTTTTGTTTGTTTATTTGTTTTGGTACCAGGGATTGAACTTGGGACCTTGCCCTTGAGAGGCAGGCAGCAGAACCACTGAGGTAAATCTGTGGCCCAGTACTCATATATTTTTTGAGTTGGTCTTTTACATGGAAATACCTTATTTCTCCATCTATTTTGAAGAATAGCTTGGCTGGATAAGTTAATCTAGATTGGAAGTTATTTGTTCTTAGGGCTTGCAATAAATATTTCACTCCAAGCTTTCCTGACCTTTAGTGTTTGTGTTGAGAAATCTGCTGTGATTCTGATTGCTTTACCTTTAACATATTTTTTGTTTGTTTGGTTTTGCTTTTTGTTTTTCTCTGGATGCTTTTAAAATTTTCTGGTTTTTTGCTGGATACCTGGTAATTTAATAAGGATATGTTTTGGTGAACTTCTTTTGTCCTCATAATTGTTTGGTGCTCTAAAAGCATCACTTACTTGCATTTTAACCTCTTTTCTTATATTTGGGAAATTTTCTTCTATGGTTTCTTTAAACGTGTTAGTAAATCCATCTGTGCTTATCTTGTAGTTTTTCCCTAACTCCAATTGGCCTTAGCTTGGTCTTCTTATTATCATCTAGTAGTTCCTGAATAATCCTCTCTTGTTCTCTCATTTTCTTTTTGGCTTTTTTGAGCCCTTCATTGTAATTCACTATTTTGTTCTCAATATCAGATGCTGTGTCTTCGTATTGGTCATTTTTCTGCAATTCATGGATTCTATAGTTTTTTACTTCAGGTATTTCTGTCTGACATCTTTTCAAGGATTCCATACCTTTATTGAATCTATCCTTCAAATTTTGAACTGTTTTGGCTAGCTCATCCAGTTTTTTACCTTGTTCCCTAAAATTTACCATGGGCATAGTAAATGAAATTGCTGTGAACTTTTGATTCATTTCCTCTTTGAACTCATTTATTTTCTTCATCCTTTCTATGAACTTTTCATAGAATTCTGCTACCTGATATTTATTTTCCTCTCCCTTTGTGCCCTTGCTCTGCCTTGGCAGAGTTGAATAAACACAGGGATCTTCTACTGCCTTGCTTCCCTGTGCTTGTGTGTATATCCATATCTATATCTATATCTATATCTATATCTATATCTATATCTATATCTCCCTCTTCTTTGCGGGGGTTACTGCAGGTTGAGAAAAGATGAGGAGAGTTTGTGGTTTATATGGAGATATTTAGTAGGATGTTGCCTTCCTGTATAATTATGTCCAGTACAAGAATTTACTCCTTCTGTTATTACTTTAAGTGATTTGGACTCTGTCCCTGTGTTTTGCTGAAAGAATTACTTTTATTTATAACAGCATGAACAGATTCAATCATACAACATTTCTATATGATAGTCCTTGTAGTTATCCACTTGCCCCCTTTGTCTATCTTTTATGCACACAATGAACATTTATTATTTGTGATTGTTCTGCAATAAGTTAGGTGAAATGGAGGGAGGAAAATGGAAGGTGGTTGGATGAGGAGCGTAAGACACTAAAGGGGAGGTTTTGGGGGGATATTGACAGATGAGAAGAAAAGCTTGATGAGGGGTCTCATTCTACTGGAGTACTTTTAGTTGATTTGAAGGGTTAGTACTGAGAGTTTTTAGAGAATATTTGTGGAGGCAAGTGCAAGATATGGGAGGAAGGAGGTTTACTTAGTGATTGAGGGAAGCTATATGATTGTCAGAACCTGCTGATAGAGAGGAAAATAGGCTAGATAAAATATGGGAGAGCCAGAGTCTTAGGATGAGGAGGATCAAGGGTAAATACTAGAAAAGAAAGGAGTGATTGTGAGGGAGCTAAGTATGGGAAATTACAAACTTGGCAGGAGGAGTTTATGTATTTGGAAAAAGAATAAAGAGATATGTTAATACTATTGCTTCGGGTGTTTGAGGTGAAGAAGCTAGATATAGAGCTGAGATGAGGGAGAGAACCTAGATACCAATTAAATCAGAGCCAATGAAAAGAAAAATACACAAATGTAAAAACTTAATAAACACAAAAAGTGATAAAAGTACATAAGATAACCCTACATTACTAAACAAATCAAGACACAAACAAAAATTCAAACCTATAAGATATCCAGTGGGAACACAGATGAAATCTTCCAATGAGACACTGTATATGTGATTCACATGTAGCTTCTTTGCCAGAAAGTCTGAGTGCTCACACCCCCAATAACTCCTTTGAATCTTCCACTGCAGTAGTGAAGCTAATTCACACTCAGGGCTTCTTTCCACCAGGTTGCAGGGATTCTTGCAACTATTTTTCTAGAACATAGGATTAATAGAGGTTTTTATGAAAAGGTTTTCTCTTTCTTAATGGGATATTTTAAGAAAAGAAGCTTGTATTATTAATTTGCTCTTTATCAATTTATTTTTTATGTAGCAAACTTTTAGAATTGTATTCTTTCCTTTGAGAATTCCACTCACATGCGTATAAGATTGCTTGAAGTTGTCCCATTGCTTATTGATATTTTTTAGCTTTTTATTCCCTGTGTGTTTCCTTAGAATAGTTATTACTGCCCTATTTCCTAGCTGACCAATCTGTTTTTAATGTTTAATTTCTTAATTCCATCTAGTGTAGTTTTCATTTCAGTCATAGTAGTTTTCATCATCTAAAGTTCAATTTTTGCTTTCTCTCACATTATGTATGTATAATATGTGGGTTATATACATCACAACTTAAAATGTTCAGTATTTCTTCTAGATTGGTTAAATATGTGCCACAGATGATTCTGATATATAGCCTAAAGGAGAATCACTCACTTTGGCGCAACTGAGAACTCACAGATAATTTTAGAAGTGCAAATATAAAGGTGTTACTTTTCAAATACAAGAAACAGAATAAAAGGGAAAAGGACAGGTGAGGGGTAAGGTCCTATTTCACAACTAAAGATCTTACTTTTAAGATTCTTATTATACATCCCCAGCTATTTATAATCTATTCCTTGGGTGTAAGATGTTCAAGGAAGCAAAAGAAGCCTGTTTAAATTAAGGAACTGGTGTAGAAATTGGAAGAATGAAAAATTGAATCACAGAGGATCAGAAGGGATGGCTTTAAGAGTAAGACAACCTAGAATAATGAGGTTTAAACTTGAGATCTCTAAGAATCATTTGGAGAACCGCTTAAACTATACACCTCTATGTTCCACACATAAATCTATCATAATAGAGAGAGTTAGAGTATGGCCCAGAAATCTACCTTCTTTTTGAGCCAAGGTCCCACTCTGTAGTTCAGGCTGGCCTTGAACTCACTATGTAGCCCAAGATGGCCTCGAGCTCATGGTGATCTTCTCCCCTCAGCCTCTGAGTGCTGGGATTACAGGCATGCACCACCATGTCCAACTAGAAATGTACATTTTGACAGGTATCCCAAGTGATTTCATTGTGAGTGATCCACAGCCCATAGTGAAAACAGGAATCTTGACATAACATTTGATCTGGTCTCAAGAAAACCCTCATGAAAAAGTAATTTGTGAGTCTATTCTACAAAAGAAGATTTGGCAAAATTATCAGTTGGTAGCTAGACATGTTTCTAACTCATTCTTGTTGAATAAATGAATGAAAAAAATGCCTGAATAAATGAATGTATTTGTGTAAATCTTTGTTTATAAATTGATGAGGCTCACTTATAATAATCATATTATTATATATAGATTGCCTAGCAATCTGTAATATAAAATTTATAATTAAAATTATTAAAACTTATAATTTTACTTATAAAAATTTTAGCAATTTAAAAAATGGTATAAATGCAAATTTCTATCCAATACTAGCAAGACTGTCATGGGCTAGAGTTAGGAATGTAGAAAATATTGAAGCTTCTCTAGGTTTATGAATGCCTTAACAAGAAAAAAATATCACCAGTTAAAGAAAAACTGAACACCTATGGTCAGTTGTAAATAGTCTTTGTCTTACTTCCTCAAGCATTTCCTTTTGATATGTAACAGATAATACACAAGTGGCAGAATATAAATATGCTAAGGATGTTGAGTTTATATTGATGATTTGATGTATCACTACATATACAATTGAGGTAGAGAAATATTTCATGGTTATTGATAGATATTCTTTCCACATCTTGGACTAGCCAATAAATTAATAATTAATTTAGTGCTATTAAAATTCTTTCATTATAAAATTATTTTACTAATTCTGTCTTCAAACCATTCTGTCACCTGACAGGTCATTAGAATGTCAGTAAATGAGACCATGGGCTTGAATTTAATAAATGGGTCTTGTAATAGTTCTAAATCAAGCCAATACTACAAAGGCAAAGCATTTTAAATTATCAAATGCTTATTTTCTTAAACTAGAAATACAGATGCCTAAATGGAGCTCTCATTCAGAAATATGACAACTATTTCTCTCAGCTGATAATATTAGGTACTTTTAAAATCTATACCCATCTCTCTCACATATAGACATAGACAAACACATAAATTCGAAGACAGTACTGTGGTCCATGTCCAAAACAAATATGATGTAAGCCACATACTTAGAAGGATACCCACATACTTAGAATGGTTTCCATGTCTCTATGGAAGAGATTTTCCATTGATTATGAAGAGTGATCTTATCCCACATCTCACTACTGAGTCAATGACTCACTTCCAAGACCCAATATACTGAATAGATGAGACGAATAGGATAGAATATATTTATATTTATTCTAAATATATTTATGTCAAGAATAGAATAGAATAAAATAGAATAGAGGAATAGAAGAGAATGTGTTGACAGATGGTAGATGCTTCTTAAGTCCCAAGAATACCTATTACTTCCCCTTCCAACATTCTCTTCTTGAGAAGCATTTTTTCAGTGAGGTTACTGGATAATATATCTATAAATATGTGAGTTTAAAAAATAATGTGCCTCCATTTTCCATTCCTCATCCCTACCTTCTTCATTAGACAAGCTCCTTTTTATCCTTAATGAATCATCTTTCCCTTTTTGAAGCCCTTCTTCTCTAGCATTCCCAGGCAGATTATGTTTCTGCTTTTGTTATTATTCTTGTTGCTGTTTGCATCCCTCCTAATCTGGATGCGCTTTCCTGAAGGACTTCTTATTTTTCATTTCTCGATTCACAACATCTATCAAAGGTATATGCACACACATATGCATTTCAATAAATGGTGCTAATGTAATGATTTATTTTCCCTCCTAAGAAAAACTAATTGTCCTAGTACCATTTATTAAATAGTACATTGAATAATAAAATTTCCACTGATTTGCAATTCCAACTCCTTCCTATGTCAATTTTCTACATATACATGCACCTATTTAGGTCTCTTATGTTCCATTCATCTATTTTTCTATATCCTTGGCAACATCACAATAACCATAACATTAATAAATCTTCAAAAGTAGAAGCCCCTGCTTTATGTATGTTAGGATTTTTATTAAAATATAGTAAATCTATGACAATTTAAGGAGAAAATAATCTCTTCCTGCTCTTGAATCTTTCCCATGTTAGACATGGTATATTGCCCCATTCCTTTGTCTTCTTAATGCCTTTCAATAAAGATTCATACATTTTTGTAAAGATCTCACATATTTAGATTTGTAGATTGATCCCTAGGCATCTTATTTTTTGTTGTTATAAATTACATATTATTTAATAATTCTATTGATGTCAGCAATTCAATAGGTAGTCCTAGGCAAATTAGTTATGTGGAAAAATAAAAATAAATTTTTACTTTATACCCTTCAAAATCATTAATTCCAGGTAGAGCAAAGTCTTAAAGCTGTACTATATAACCTTACAATTTTTAGAATAATAAAATAAACACTGTATATATATACATGTATAACTATAAGTGTGTATGTAAAATAGACATATTGTCATATAGATTTAAAGTATACAATTTTGACATGTATTATGCCTACAAAATCATTTTCAGAATTGAGAGAATGAATTCATTCATGACTTCCAAGTTTCTCCCTGCCCCTTGGTAATCCCTTTGTACTCATCTCCTACTGTTGTAACAAATTAGTGTAACAAATTATAACAACACAAATTTATTGTGTTACAGATCTGGAGGTCAGAAGTCCAAAATCAGTTTCACTGAGATAAATCAAGGTATCAGTAGGTTTCTTTTTGGAGTCCCAAGGGATAAATCTGTTTCTTTGTCTTTTTCACCTTCTACAGACCAGCAGCATTCCTTGATTTGTGGTCTCTTTTTTGAATCCCTACAACTTCTTTTAAGTGGCCGCATGACTTACTACTAACTCTTATGCTTTTGCCTTCTTTCTATGCAGACACTTGTCATTACTCTGGATCCACCCAGACGACTCAGAATAATCTCCACCACAGTCTTGATTAATGTAGCCTTATTAATACACTTTGATGTCAAGTAATGTTAGTTCAGTTTTGTTCTTTTTCAAAGTTGCTTCAACTGCCGAGGATTTAGCTCAGTTGGTGCTGTCGCCTGCCTCACAAATGCAAGGTCTTGAGTTTGATCCCTGGTACCAAAAAAAAAAAAAGTTGCTTCACCTATCCTGAGTTTTGTTTGAAATGTTGGTCAATTTATACTACCTAAAAAAGTATATTAGTATTTTGATTGAGATTGTATTGAATCTATGGATTAATTTTGAGAGAAGTGAAAAATAATAACATTCATTTTTTTATCTCAAAACAAGGACTATCTCTTCATTTATTGAAGTATTTTCTTACTCTCAGAAATGTTTTATAGTTTTCAGTGCACACATTTTTCATGTCCTTTGTCAGATTTATCCCTAAGTGTGTGATGTTTTAAATGATGTTTTAATTTCAATTTCTGATTGTTAGTTGCTAGTATATAAAAAAGTCAATACATTTTAATACATTGATCTTATATCCAGTATCGTTAAACTCAGTTACTGGTTTCAGTAACTTTTTTGTGGAGTTCATCCAACTCTAGCATAGACGTTCATGTTGTTTGTGAATAATGGCAGTTTTACTTGTTCTTTTCCAGTATTCATTTTCCTTCCTCTCTCACTTCCTCCTTCCCTCCTTCTGTTTCTTTCCCCCACATATTGCACTGGCTAGAATTTTCACTACAATACTGAACTGAGATGATAAGAACAGATACCTATGTCAACCTCCTGATCTTAGGAAGAGAGCATTTAACCTTTAATACTATGAAGTATGATGTTAGATGTAGGCTTTTTGTTGATGTCCCTTAACAGGTTGTCCTTTCCATTCGTAGTTTGCCAAGAGTTACCAAAATTTAAATTATATTTTTCTGTTTGTTGGTGATATACGGAAATACCACCTTATTTTTGCATATTGATCTCATATTCAGCAACCATAATGAATACTTTTCTCAATTCTATTTGTTTACAGACTATTTTGAGTTTTCTGTGTATTCACATTACATGATCTTTGATATATTTATTTCTAATCATTTTACTTGTTACTTATTTTTCCTCTTTGTCTAGGCAAGGACATCTACACAATGTTAACACAATCAGTTATAGGAACATTTTTCTCTTGTTTCTGATTGTAAATATATTTAAATAGCTTCCTATTGAGTGTGATGTTAGCTATAATTTTAGTATAGATGCTCTTATCAAATCAGAATCTTTCTTTTATAGTTTTAAGAGTTTATTTTTATAATTTAAAGATGGTCACTTCTTTTTAAATATTTTGGCACCTATTGAGAAGATAATGTTTTCTCCTTTAATTCTTTAATGTAAATTCTTTAATTCTTTAATGTAAGAATTATACAAATTGGATTTTGAATGTTGAATAAAACGTGTTTCTAAGTGGAACGTGACAAAAATGTCTATCTTTAGTTTACTTTATTTCTAGACTTAGTTTACTAATGTTTTGTTTGGTTTTTTTGCATATATATTCTTGAGAGGGACTATCTAAATACTTTCAAATATCATCTCTTTTTTTTATTAATACTACATTCATCTTGTAAAAGAAACTGACTGTGATTTCTTTCCTCTATTTACTGACTACATCAAGCAACACTGAAATCATCTGTTCCTTGAACATTTAGTAGAACTCACCTTCAGATCATTTTTCAGACTTGTTTCTTGTGAGGAGAAAATGTTCAGCTACTGATTCAATTTATTATAGACCCACTGGAGTTTTTTGTCTTCTTGACAACCATTTCCAGGAATTTATGTATTTTATCTAAGCTTTAAAATGTATTATTAAATGCGTACAATTTTTATAGTTCTTATCAGCTTTGGAACCTCCTCCACTGTCTTTGCACTCATGCTTCGTGTCTATTCCTTATATTGTCTTATTTGAGCCTTTCTATTTTTTTCCTTCAATAATGGTGGTAATTTATTAACTATATAACATTTAAACATTTTGGATTTTTGTTTCATTTAATTCATTAATTTAAGTTTGAGCTGGCAATTCTAGTCTATTTACATTTATCATAGTATCTCATATATTTGGAATTTTTTTACCACCTTATTTTATAATTTGTCCTTATTTATTTTTAAATTCATCTTTCCTTTTTCTTTTCTTTTGGATAAATTGAGATATTCCTCCCTCACTTGATTTTTTCATTCAGTAGTTTCTTCTTTTAGTTATTAGCCTAAAATTTGATATGCTTATATATTTAACAAATTATAATTTCAATCAGTAGCTTTATCTTTGCCACAGCAATATAAAAAATTAGAACTTTTAAACTACAATCACTTCCTTCTTCCATTTATACTCTACTCTTGTCTAGAATTTTTGTTCAATTTTTTTTATTCTTGTTTTAAATTAGATATTGTTGTTATTGTTTAAATGTTGTCTACTTTTTCAATGTTCCCACCACATTTTCTCTTGTATATCCAACCTTCCTTCTGGAATTACGTTCCTTCTTCCAAAGGTACGCTTTTTGAGAATTCCTACAGTGAGGGTCTGTTGATAGTACACTTAATTCTT
This sequence comes from Heterocephalus glaber, assembly GCF_000247695.1. Next base: position 7,439,211 of record NW_004624742.1, on the reverse strand, counting down.
GTTTATCTTCTATGTCCTAAGGTATTAATTGGATTCCCTGAGGATGAGGTGGCTGTTTCAGTAAAGGGGAAGCTTGACAACTCAAAGTTTCTCCGTTGTTACTGGCAGGTAAGATGGGGCTGGTGCAAGAAGCCCCTTGTTTCCAAAGCAGTGACAAGGTCTAATGTTTTTATAAGGTTGCCAAAGCCCTCTCAGGCAGAGTTTCTCAAATTTGTTTATTTATATCTAATATTAGTAGCCAGATAATTCTTCATTATGGTAGGCCAACCTCCACGGTGTAGGATATCTCATGGCATCTTTGGTCTCCACTGACTAGATACCTGCTCCCTATGTTTGATAACCAAAAGTGTCCTCCAGACATTGGCATATGTCATCTGGGGAGCAAATAGTCAATAGCTGAAAATAGTGAATGTTAAGAACTGTGGTGAATCAAGAGCTTGTATTCCACTAATGAGTGTCTGCCGCTTGGCTCCAACTTACTGCTGCCATGTGGAAATCTGAGTTGATTGAATAATCTTCTAACTTTTCAAGGGAAGCCACAGTATCCTTGTTGTGTGTGTGTATGTGTGGGTGTGCATGTATGATATACATAAAATATATACTGTTAAGTCAAGGGCTATGGTTTATTAAACCACAGTGAGAAAAAAAATCAAAGAAGCCCCACAGTTTTAGGCCCTGAGTGAGCCATGGGCCACCATATTGTAACCTATGACTTCCACTAGTCATGTAATTGTTGCTCACTAAAGGTTAGTTCACTCTATCTCTTAAACTCTGAAGGTACAAGGTCACTCCCTCAGTTTGGATCCAAGTAGTTTTCAAGTTATCTCTCCCTTCCATGAGTGCCTCCGTAAACTAAACTCAGTGTTCCTGGATTCTACCTGCATGGCCTCTTTTTGTGTGAAGAAGCAGTTTCTTTACTGAAGCTCAGTCAGTGTTTAATTGATCTTTAGATCACTCAATACGCATACCCTTTAGGTACTGCCTAAGGAAAGATTAATTTTCAGCCCCAGGAAAGATTTCAAATGGGAAATTCCAGGCCATGCTAATATGACTAAGGCTTTACCTTAGAAGTAGCAAATCTAGAGAATTAAAAATGAACCTCATTTTGGCAAAAGAAGCAAATAGTGCTGTTTCTAAACAGTTGAAATTTTTTAAATAAAAAGGAAGAAATCTAACTGTATTATGTAAGACTAAGCAACGCCGATAGAAAGTTGAGCGGTGGTAGTGACGAGGATGTTGAGAATACAAAAAGGAACTGGGACTCCAAACTGCAAAAGAAAAGCATAGAGTTACATAAATTTGACTGGGAATTTTTTAAAAATGAGGAAGAGGAAAGACACAGACCTGTTAAGGGTGAGTGTCCTTGGCTGTACTTTTCAGGAGGCACTAGTGCTTTACTTACATTAATTCTTAATGTTAATGCACCCAATCAGTTGCAAGTAAACGTCACTATCCATTTCCAAAGGGAGTCAGAAAGCTTAAACAATTTGTTTCTCATTGCACATCTAGCAGTAGCTGACCTGAGAGGGTTAAAGAACTGAGTGTTTATATCAGAGCAAAACTTGGCCCTTATTGTAGGCCTAGAGAAGGATTCTCAACTTATGGTCCTCACTTACCCTTAACTGAAGGCAAAATGTTATGTTTATGAGCTCTGTCATTACTCTGAGAGAAGGCTCACATTATATTTTTAAGTTAATAAAGGAAAAGAAAAACATTAAGAACTTCTGTCCTAAAGATATGAGAAGTTTTAATTAAAAAAAACTGTCTCTACAATTTTCTGCAGGTACAGAACATACTACTTATTTACTTGTAAATTCAAAAGTAATTGTTGCTCATTCTCAAGTGCCTTCCAAAGCTGAAGCCATGACAAGTCAATAGCAGCCCTTTTTCTTTCCTTTATTCAGAAATGTGAAGTGAAATGCCACAAAATCTGCTCAAGACAAAAGCAACATAGTAGAGTTTCAGAGAGATCTGTGCCTTTCCTGAGTATCTGGCCCAAGCACTTCATTTAACAGAAAAGTAATCAAACCCAGAGGCTTGGGTCACTTCTCAGGGCCATGAAAACTGAAGCTCAGGCTCGGTAACCTATGTACCATGCTGATTCCAGATAGCAGGCATGTTCTGTGTCAACACTGAAAAGATGCTGAAGTGAAATTATACAGACTCTTCATTCATCCTGTCATTAGCCACCAATCCCCCATTGTTTATGGTGACTTGACCTATTAGTCCCAGGAACCTGAGAGCTAACACATACCTATCCTTTGCCAAAATTGGTTGAATTGAAATTTAAAACTCAGCTTCATGGAAACTGCATTGTTCAAAATGATCCAGTACCTTCCAACTACCTCACAAGAGGTTTTGTTTTCATTTATTGAGTACCTACTTCATGCATAAAAACAATGGATGGAAGAAAGATCTAAACATGAAATAAAACATGCAAATGTTCCCTGTCCTTTGGGAGTATGAAATAAACAGGAAACTATATATAGAAAGATACATTATATACATCTATATATCCATGACCTAACCAAAAAAAGGGGACAGACCAAACATGCTATTAGAATTTCTCTCAAATCTATTTTAAGAAAGAAAGTCCATGAAACTCTGGTATATGTTTGTGATCATCCCTAAAGTGGGCTTAAAAAGATGAATTCTAAAAATAATTCTCTTTCAAGTCCCAGGATAGTTATTAAAAATAATCTCTTCGGGCTGGGGATTTAGCTCAGTGGTTTCGCTGCCTGCTGTCCAAATGCAAGGACCCAAGTTCGATCCCCGGTACCAAAAAAAAAATCTCTTCTTCCATCTCCTTCTTTATGCCCAGAATCTGGTGGGCAACTCTGACCCTCTTACTAGGCCAGGATTTGAAAACAAAACCCTACATCACAACGAACCAGGAGACTGCTTAATTCCAAATTTCCAAATTTGTCCACACTTAGCCCTTATCTCCTCAGACTCTTCCTGGCCTTTATTTGAGTTTAGGCCAGTTTCCTTCTGAACCATAAACTCATCTGAGGGCAAAGACTCTGTCTAACCCATCTTGGTATCCCCAACATCCTTTTAGGAGACTGAGATGCAGAAATCTTTGTAGCAAATTGAACTGAAGTGTAAATGCTGAGAGAACAAGCAAAATAAAGGAGGAAAAAAGCATTCAAAACAGAAAAGATTATTGGTCAAGTAGAAATGGAGGTTTAGAGAGATAAAATCCTACTACAACAATATGAGAATGATAAAATACTCATCTATACATCTATACAACTGTATCTCTACACTAAAGCTACAATTACAATGCTTCTGCTCTACATAGAAGACTACCCACCTGCTTTTTAGGATGAAGACCCTACTTTTTAGTTCTTAAATAGAAACTAACCATAATTGTACAATTCTGATGAGGAAAATGAGACAAAATAATTGATGTAAACGGAATACTAGAATAATAATCAACTGTATGTCAACTTTAACTCTCTCAATGACAGCCCAATCAATAAATTTGTCTTGGCAGATAATTACTTGCTGTATCTTTGGTCCATAAAGTGATCAATAAAGTCAAATGTCCAGTTTAATATTTTACATTTAATGATTATACAATAACAGGTAGCAGAATATGTGTTGAGGAGGATTAATGGAAGGATTAAGTACAGTGTCAATACTTTTTTCTTTTAATTAGTGAAACTAATGCAAAATTTAAAAAATGGTAAATTGAAGCATTTCTTTCTTAGCACTCTGTTAAGCAGTTGAAATTATGTTCAGAGATTTGGTTATTGAGTTTCTAATTATCTAATAATTCAAATGCTTCATGAAATGCTTTACGAGTCTTGCTGACCCTTCTGGCTGGGATACTGTCACAGAGGGCCCAAGTGCTTGTGTTTTTTCATTGCAGGACAGTGTTCATTTCCTCCCAAACCTTGAGGCTAAAAGGAGCATCTGGCCCAGTTGTGCTGTGGACCAGGTGGAGATGTATCAGGGGGATAAGGGCTGCCCTTTCTTGTGGACAAGTTCCTCTGGGCCTGGCCAGTCTTTGCTGGTCATGAACTTGGCTTCACTAAAAATCCACCACAAATCAATTTTGTCAGTTTCTATTATTTCATTCTTCACTAAGGAGTAGCCCAGGAAGATGATAAATAATTCATGATAGTGGTAGTGCTGATCCTATTTTCTGAATAACAAAATTCTAAAACCCCAGAAGGCCTCAGTATGTGAGTCTGTCCCCAGGTATAGGAGAGCTTACTTTGTACATGCTATTGGTCAAGTAGGTTTAAATGATTTTTAAATGCTTGTACCACTAGGAAACCCACCTCATTTGCTGTCCTTGGGTGAGGAGGTGTCAAAGAGGGGAATAGAGAACTGAAGAGGTAAGAATTATATGATGAGAGTCCTAATTTGCAAAAGGTGAACACAATCAGATTCAGAGTTTCTTTCTTTTTTTTTCTTTTTTGTGTGTGTGGGAGGTGGTTACCAGGGATTGAACTCAGGACCTTGCCCTCACCAGGCAGGCGCGGCACCACTGAGCTAAATCCCCAGCCCCAGATACAGAGTTTCTATATGTCTGATTATAAATGGAAACAGGAAATGATACAGAGATATGGAAATACATCGATGTATATGATATATAGATAAAATTGGCTTCCAAGCATCCCAGAATAGACAAGAGTTAGAACTATGGTAAAGAATTCACGTACTGTGAAAAAGTAAGCCATGGACTGGGAATTAGGATTACAAAGGCAGATTTCTCTGTTTTCAGGATGAAAGATATAGGTTGCAGTGCTCCCTCAGACTTACAGGTTGCAGACTCCCTCAGAGTCAGACTTATTAGGTATTATTTCAGTTGAAGCCAAAGTGGCAGGACAGAATGACCTGGGGCAAGGCTGGTTGGTGGCACATGCAGGGATTGCAGCCCAAACCCTGGCTGGGAGCTGCCAGTTCTGGGCCTTATCTCTTCAGGGTACTCAGGAGGCAAGGGGCCCAATCAGAATGTGAAAGAAAACAAGCCGAAACAGGAGCACTCCAGGCAGGGCTTTACTGGGGATGGAGCTGCTGGGCTGCCTTGAACAATGGTGAGAGAGTGAGACTGATTGGGGGTGACATTTATATAGGGCGGTGCAGCAGGCAGAATATTGTGAGAGTTGAGCAATGGGATCTTGTGATTGGAAGGGGAGGATCACATGGATAGCAGGGTGGAGCAACAAGTTGGGTTTTGCTTCTCCAGAGGGGGTAGGTTTCACTTTTCTGAAGTGGCTCGTTTCCATAAGCAGGAACCATTTAGGAACAGGAGCCATTTCAGAATGTAGGACCCTAGGGGCCATTTTGTCTGGTAGAGAACTCTAACAGAATATAAATCTACTCACAAGAGGCTGCTACATATGCTAGTGTGCTGGTGTGTTCATTTCCTGTGAACTCATCTTCAGAGGTCCTGGGTTGCTTAGGTCTACAGGCAGATTCACTTCCCCCTAGGAAGCTCACCTGAGGGGTCAGTGAAAATCAGAAAGCTGCAAAATGAGTATAGATTGAGTGAAACGAGTGGCATTGTTTTGTTTTTGGTACTGGAGATCAAACTCGGGACCTTTAGCTTGCAAGATAGGCTCGGTACCAGTGAGCTAAATCCCCGCCCTACACAAGGTGATTTTTTTTTTTTTTGGTATAAAATAACAAATAAGAGATGTGCACTTA
>NW_004624742.1:7348048-7416542 GCF_000247695.1 Heterocephalus glaber | reverse complement strand
TATGATAGAGCTTAAATCTAGCATTTTATTATTTTGTTTCCAATTTGGTCTGTGATTTCATTTCTTTTTTTTTTGCTGTGTTAGATTTCTTTGAAATTTTTTTTGAAATTCTATTTGATTCATCTATAGTGTTTTGGGTACATCTCTTTGTACAGCCTTTTTAGTAGTTTCTCTTAACTGTTGCGTTTTATATATATATATAAAACATATTGTAGTCTATTGGTGCCATACTTTTATTTACTTCAAGTAAAATGTACAAAGTTTATTTCTATGTGTTCTTTTACCTCTTTCCACATTTATAATCATTTCAAATATTTCCTCTGTATTGATTTAAAACATCATTCTTATAATTTCCTCAAACAATCAAATATAATTTAGAAAATACAAGAAGGAAAGAAAAGACTTTATTTACCCTATTTTTGCTTGCTGTGATCTTCTTTTCTTCCTGATGTTCCCAAATTCCTTCTCTTATCATTTCCTTTCCTCTTACAGAACTTCCTTTAGCTATCTGTAATATCTGCTACTCTACTTCCAGCTCATCAATTTTCTACTGCCCCTTTCATTCTGTTATCATGCACCCATTCACTGAATTTTTAATTTTATTTCTTGTATCTTTTTATCATCTACTTTCCTGAGACTATTTTTCCACTTGTTTTCAATGTGTTCATAATTTTTCACTGAAGATTTTTATTATGCCTGCTTTAAAATATTTGTCAGGCAACTCAAACATCTCTTTCATCTTAGTGCTGGCATCTATTGATTTTTTTTTCATTCAGTTTGATGTCTTCCTGGTTCTTGATATGACAAGCAGTTTTTCAGGGAAACTTAAACATTTTTTATTATTATATTATGAGATTCTGGGTCTTACTTAAGCTTCTGTTTTAGTGTGCTTCTTTTTATACAACTTTGGCAAATTGAAAGAAGTCTAACACATCTATTATGTAATTAAAAATAATTAAAAGTTAAAACCTTAAGGAACCATGGAAGCTCTTAGTGCCAGATTAGTCTACATTCCTCCCTTGGACTTCCCTGACACTTGAGGCAGGAATGGCTTCTTGTCACTGCCAGATGGGAGTGAGAATTCTGATTTCTCACTAGGGCATCACTGATACCTCCTTTGTGGCTCCCCTGTTTCTTGTCTCAATGCAGACACATTTTCCCCCTGTGTCCATAAGTCTATATCACATATGTCAATGCCTTTAATTAGGTAAATATTTCCTTCAGGCTTAGTTATGCCTTGGTTAGAAGTTTGGGACCCGTGCTGCCTCCTTTAATGTCAAAATTGTCTTCTGGATATAGCAATTCCTGGCTATAATATTTCTTTCTGTGTTTATCAAGTTTCTAGATCTAATAGGGTCACATTATCCCTCAAAGGTCTGGAATAGCTCATTTGGTCCTGCTATCATCCCAGATAGTCTTGTTAAGATACTCTGTTGGCCTCATACTTTCTTTTAAAAATTAATTGCTAAAGAGAAAATCAAGATCAATTATACACTTTTAAAGCAAAATATCATAATATCCATTAGATGTTGCCTAGAAAAAGCTAGGAGGAAAGATGAAATGTCTGTGAATGCAGTTTTATGTCCCATTTATAAATACAATCACTACCACAGTGTCTTCATCTGCAAGGAACACAAAACCAGGTGGTGCCACAGGTAGGCTGTCTGCTTCCTGCAACAGTGCTGCAAAGCAGGAGAGCCGGAGTTCTCTAGCCCTTACCATATTGCTTAGCTTGTCCAAACTTGGCTAATATTTTTCTACAATGAATTCCATCAATCACAATCCTAGGTGGGTGTGGTGGGGAGAGCATTGGAAATGAAATGTTGGGATATATAATTGTTGTTATTCATCGCTTTCCTATGTACATTATTCACTCTTTTACCAACTACTAATGCAGTACTGTATGCACTAGTCACTCTGGTTAGGCCTATAATGTCTTAATTTGGTTTCTTGGGAAACACATTGAAGTGGAGTCTTGTGTCCAGATCTGTTAGGCAGAGCTAATGAGAACAACATCTAGTAGGATGTGGGAAGAGCAGAATTGGGCAGAAGGGTTCAGCTGAGATGCTGCTGCGAAGGAGGACACGGCTGCTAGTGTAGAGATATGGAGCTGGATATCCATCAGAGCTCTCCTGAATTGAGGCACTGAGGCCTGGACTTTATGGCCTCATCCAGTAAGGGCACTTAATGTTGGGCTGAGCAGTTTCATTCAGTTGTGTGAAATTCCAGTAAAGAGTCTAGCTAGAAGCTGTCAGCAGACAGCAATCTCAGCATCTATGAGAATGGGAGCCTTGTCCAGAGAAGGCTCTGGGTGGCGTAGTATAGCACCCACAACACCAGGCTACAGAGAGAAGAATAGACCAGTACTTCTACTCTCTTGAAGTTGGCATTTGGAACAGGAGAGACAGACATGAAAACAAATAGGACCAGCAAGGATAAGTTTAAAGAGAGCAAGAAGGTAAAAGTGCCATAGGAACTCACATAAAAGATCAACTCCGGGTAGGTCAGGGAAGACCTTTCTTCAACATCTGCTTTGCTTTTTTGGATTTTGAAGAGAGAAAATTCCATGCTATCACATCTCTCAGAGTAGGTAATGAATTACACAGGCTTGAATTTGCTTTGAGATATGGGGTCTGTACTTTGCCAAGTAAAGAGAAGTAAATCATGCATTAATGGAGTCGATATCTTCAGTGAGTTAGCGCCACAGGCACCCTGAGCACAGATTCAGCAAAGAGAGGAAAGGTGAGCATGCAGGTTATATGTAATGTGGAAAATAACCTTTTAAACTTTTATACCCCTCTCTAGGGCAAGAATGCTATTCTTTAAAAGGTTAGTCTACTACCAAAAAAGAAAAAAAAAAAAGACTACTTCATGTTTCATTCCAGAATCAATTTTTCTATTAAAAATAAATTGCACTTTAAGTAACCTGTAATATGTTCAGCTAGAGCTAGTGGCTAGATGAAACTTTTATGTGTGCAGTCCTGGTGATTTGGAAGGACTGTTGAACTACTTAGAACAGAATGTGAATGTCTCTGATCTTCTGAAACTTGGATGGCCCCGTCTAACCTTAATCCTACTGGAATTTCAGGACTGTTTGATGGGTCTGAGGCCCCCAGTGGTTGCTTTGTGTCCAGTGTTGTGTGATCATTAGGAAAATCTGAAGCACTTCTCCTTTTTATCTCCATTGACAGAAGTTTGCTGCCCTTTAGGAGTTTAAAATTCAGTTGGAGAGTCACAGAAACATGAAACAATTGGTGAATGATTCATAGGCAGTATATCAGGAAGTGTGGGTGTACTACAGAGAGTCCTTGAGGGGAGCTTAGAAGAATATGAGAGACAGGAAGTCTCCTTAGGGGAAGCCAACATGGAGACAGATTTTGAAGGTGATGCTTTGGTAGAGGGAGGATGGTGGAACATGCAAAAGAGCAGAGTATTTCAACACAGCCCTAAGGAGGAAATGACTAAGACATTGTATGGGGGGGCAGTCTAGAGAAGTCAGGTCATATCTCCTTTTGGAAAGCAATTTTATATGAGAAAGAACTAATCTTAAGGTAATGAGAGTAGTCAGATCCAGAAAAGCTTAGGACTCAAAATAACAGTGAAACCTACATCTGTGAACTATTATCTATTTGTTCTTTTCTTTTGAAATTATAAAAGATTTAAATGTGTGTTCCAATGAGATGACACAGACCAACAGATGAATGCTTTCTGGTTGAAAGGGACCTTAATGGCATTGAGTCCAAATATCCATCTGATACTTGAATCTCTTTAGCAAAGAAGGGCCAATCTTGCATCCAACCAGTGTTATGGAATACCTCATGTCCTTCCCTTTTTTTTTTGGTACTGGGGATCCAACTCAGGACCTTGCACTTGCAAGGCAGGAAGAGGAACCACTGAGCTAAATCTCCTGCCCCATGTCCTTCCCTTTTTGAAAGAAGGATAAAAGGCTAAAATCTGTCACTTTGTGCAAGATCTTGTGGTCTGCTCAACCAAGAAACACCAAATGGACAGGTTACATTCTAGGCTACATGCTCAATGCCTACACATTAGGCAAATTTATCTTCATTGTTTTTGAAGAAATATCACAGTATGAGCTAAATTAAATTTAGTTTCAAATAAAAATATATATACTTTGATTTGATGTTTTGTTTTGTTTTCTCAGAGTCTGACCTGAATGCTTCTGGTATTTGTTTGGATTCAAGTGAAAGGCCTTGCTCCTATTACATTACATTCTATCATGTAGATTTTATTCATTTTGAAAACCTATGGTGATATTTTTGTTCAGATTTTTTCATTGAATGTACTTGCCATCTCTTTTGGCTTGGAAGAATTTGCAGCTTTGATGAACAACTTCCATGACTTAATTGATAAAATTGATAATTAGGGTAGGGTTAAGAAAAGACCTTCAAGGTAGTAGGAAGAGAGAATATTACTTTAATTCCTTACTTAATTCTAAATCTACAGGTGGGCCAGAGGTTAATTCATGAGATATAACTCAAAAAGGAAGGTGGCCAAAAGGAGTGGAAGAATTATGAAGATGCATGTTCTGCCCCAGCTTGAACACTTCTCAGCAAGGTTGTTAGGAGAATAGATGGCTGCTGCTTACTGGTTGTTTATTATATGCAGGAAAGAACCAAGTGCACTGCATACATTATGAGGTTAATGTCCTCACCATATTACATATGAGGAAATGATGATAGAGAGATTAAATCACTTGTCTGATGTCGTAAGGTAGGAGTTGGGATGAACATTAAATGCAAAAGATGTATTTGTTGTTACTGAATGATGACATAGAGCCATAATCAGTTAACTTTTGTGAGTACCTGGGTCTGTCCACTGAGAGCACTCTGAAGCATGTGATGGAAGAAGGATCTCTGTCACTTGTTTTGGCCTTTATTTGGTTTGTGCACTTACACATTAGCTTTTGTTGGTAGATGTTCTCAGCTTCTCACTGGAAGCCCTAATTTTATGAATAGAAATAACTCCAAATCAACTAATTGTGAAGATACAAAGCATTGTTTCACAGGAAGTGTCAAAATGGTAACCTGATTAATTCTAAATGTCTCAGGAAATGACAAAGAAACAAGAAGCACAGAGATGTTTCCACCCAAGTGAAAGGTTTGAAAAGAGAGGGATGCATGAGGAACTTGTTAATGCTGATGTCTCCTTACTTGCTTGGCCATACCTTCAGTGTAGGTGCTGACCCCAGGGACACTGATGTTTTTGCCTCAGATTAATTTTATTTAAGTCAGATCGAAGTATTTTCTATTGAGGACACTGTTATAGGTTGTATCTAGATGTACCCTCAAAGTCTCATGGGGTCATAGGTGGGGCTTTTTGGAGATGGCTGGACCTAAGATGTATGATGCTAGAATTATGGGTGTGACACTGGGATTAAGGGTGTGTGATTATTAAATCAGTCTCTTGATTGGTTTAGCATAATTCTGGGTGTAGATAATGGGAAAGGCCACCCTGAGTGTGGGTGGTACCACTCAAAATGCTTGTAGCTTGGATGGGATAAAAGAGAGAGGCAGGCTTGCTGCTGATGCTTCTGCTGTTTCACTGCTTCTGCTAGCTGCTTGCTGCCTCCTGTCTGCTCTGACATGGACTGTTTCTTCTCTTTGATGCCCCTCTGTCATGCCACCCTTCCTTGGAGCCAGTAGACTATAGACTGAAACCTCTACAAACCATGAGCCAAATAGACCTTTCCTTCTTTAACTTGTGAGTGTCACATATTTTGTTTCTGCAACACAAACATCATCTGTTCTGGTTCTAAAGCTAAGTCTAAGCTTCTCCCAGATTTCGAACTTATACCCCTTAACTTTGATTATATGTGGGCAACATCTGCACAACAGCATAGGAAAGAATGCTCTGTGCCATGTCACTCTTCCAACACACTTATTCCTTAAGTAGGATCAACTTCCAGATGTTTTTCCCTTCTTATTTCATCTTGGCATCTCACCCTGGACTTTCTTACCAGAAACAAATTGAAAAGGGAATAAGACTTGGTCTGAGTCCTCCATCACCTGATAATTATGTAACCTTGATAATTTGTAACCTTTAGTCTTTCTGAGCCTGTTTCCTTCCTTGTCTGTTAAAGGAGAACAATATCCCTTGAGATGTGTGGAACTGAATGAGATTAGGGTAGAATATTATTAAGCCAAAATTTTGAAGTGGGAATGTGAAATCAGCTGACTATCCAAAATAGAATAGGTTAGGAGTGGAGGGGGAGAGTGCTGCTTGCTGCTTCTGGGAATGATGGAGTTGGTAGTGATAATGAGGATAGCTAACATTTACTGCATGGGTAATTGTCTACTATGCACTGGGCTAAGGTCTTTGCATAAACCACTTTACTTAATCTTTGCAACAGTCATTATTTTACAGATAAGTAAATGGAATTTTATAGATATTCAATAATTTTGACCAAGGTCAATCAGTTACTAAATTGCAAAGCCAGAAACCAATTAGATTACTGGCTTTTGTTTATTTTGAGAAAGTCCTTTGTCTCCTCTTCAGCTGAAATCATCACTGAACATCAGAAGCATGACTGAAAGAGCCAATGCTTTCTCTGTGTCCGCCAACCTCTTCTACTGATCTCTGAGCCCTCTGACCTGCAGAAAGATGTTGGTATAAAATTTTTTACAACTTCTTTATTCCTCCATTCTTGAAATCATTACATACATGCCTGAAATTCTTTGATACATTTAAAATGTAAGGTTTTTTATTTAGGAGTCTGAGTCCTATTTCCAACTTCTCCATTGATGAGCTGTGTAGCCTTAAGCAAGTCAACCTCTGAGCCTCAGTTTCTCATTTTTAAAAGGACAACCAGATAGGGCCGGGGATGATGTAGCTCAGTGGTGCTACACCTGCCTGGCAAGGGCAAGGTCCTAAGTTCAATCCCAGGTAGCAAAAAAAAAGAAGAAGAAGATAATCAGATAGCCTCCAGGGTCCCTTTTCAAGGTATTTTAATCTTTGATTTTATTATTTTACTTCTGCCATTATGAACACTTAACTTCAGCATGTGAAATGATATAGAAGTTTCTGAACCAAAGCATGCCTTCCAAGGGATGACTGCTGCCTTGTTGCTCTCATTTTTAAATATCCTGAATCCTATTTGGATGACAATATAATTTACTGTTCAAACCAGACTCCCCTTTGGGGAGTGGAAGCAGATGCTTTTCATAGTGGCACCAGGGCAGCAGACAGAACTAGGTAGAACTGCCACCTTTGCCATTGCTCCATTTGTAGCTCCCTCCCCTCTTCTTTCTCCTCCCTTCTTCTCCTCTTCTCCTCCAGCAAGAGTGAGAGGCGCCAGAGACAGAGGTGTGAGCTCCCTCAGCTGCTTAATGGAGTGTTAAGTTCAAAGCCAGAGGTGTGACCATTTAAATGCTAACACTTTTAAGCAAGTTTGTCTGCAACAGAAACACCCTGTTCAAGGCTTATTTCCTTCATCTAGTATTAAAACCATTTTGCATTGTTAATTTCTACTCCGTTCAATCACTAATCATTTTATTTCTGCACTACTTCATTTAAAACAGTTCTTTTGGTATTGTAGCTGTCTTGGAGAACACCAGAGGGACCTCAGTCTTGTAATCAAAGAGGGGCAAAATCTTGAATAATTTCCTGGGATTGTTTTGCCTATGTTCTGCTTGGTTTTCCTGTCCTGGGTGTTTCTTGGATGCTCTGGGAAATGCTAAGGGTTGGCTGATGAATTTTGTGGAAATCAGTGAGCAATTCAGAGTATTTCTATTTACAAACATGATTCATGTGAACTTGTTTTTTTAAAGAAATATTACTGAAGCCAGCATCATATATTTATACTCTATCTAAGGACAATAAAATACCACCCCTTTTTGGGACCAGCAGAATCTGCAGGTCTGACTCTCACTCTTAAACTATTTTTAAAAATGGAAAAAGGAGCCACTTACATTCTTGACTTTCTGAGGAATGTTATCAAGTGTTGTATCTAAGTGTTTTTACTAACTGTATCACATTTTGGTTGAACTAAATTGCCTGTTAAGCCATTTCTGTATAGAACTTGGCCTTGATATTGTAGGTGATGAAAGATTAAAATTTTAACAAAGAGTAAAAAAAAAAATCTGACTTTTCTATTAAAATAATCTAGTCGATACAGAGCCTGATGATTCATGTAAAAAAAAAGAATTTTTGATGCCCAATAAAATCTTCTTTAGTGACACTTCCCTGTCTCTAAAGTCCTCTCTACAAAGTTTCCATTTTTAGAAGTGTAATGATTTATCATGAGTTTTTGAAGGAACCACACAACTGCTTCTGGAATAATTGTTATTTCCATGTTTGTGCATAGGAGATGAGTTTCTCTAATATCTATAAAAAGATGAGCCTTTGTTTAAAATGTTTTCTTCCACATATGTGAGAAATGTTTACTTTTTTAAATGTAGTTTTAGCCAACTGCTAATGGTCCAGGTAGAGAATAAGTTGATACAGTGTAAAACTAATGGCATTTACAAATCTCCACCCTCCAATTGGCTCTCTCATGTGTATAAAGTTTATACAGAAGAGATTAATCCACTGGTGACTGTTACACCTCATGATCCAGTCATTTTACAAAAGCCCCACCTCTGGACACATGAGAATTTTGGGGACATTCCACATCTAAACCTTAACACTGACTCAGAACCTGCTGTCCTCCCCTACACCTCACCTATGTGACACAGGATGCTACTTCAGTCTTAAAAAGAAGAAATTTTAAAATAAATTAATATTTAGAAAGCTATGGTTTTAAAACACTGACTAAATTCCTTTCTTTTTTCAAGTATGAGGATGATTTAGAAAGGAAAGATAAGTGAAGATTTCTCCATAAAAACAGACATGGATTGATGCTAAGGGTGGGAGGTGGAATGGGTAGATTAACAATGTAGTCTGTGGGGTGTGGTGGAACATTCCTATCATCCCAATACTTGGGAGGCTGAGGCAGGAGGATTGCTACAAGTTCAAGGCCAACCTGAGCTACATAATTAGTTCAAGACCAGCTAGAACTACATTTCAGGGACCTGTCTCAAACCCTTCCTCCCAAAAAAGATGAACAATGTAGTGCAGGTAAAGAAATAATGTCTTCTTGGGAGGCTGGCAGGCCACTAGGGCAGGGAACTGGGGAGGGGTCAATCATGAAGTCTGATCTTCAGCTTTGAGTGTCCAAAAATTCCAAAGTATCATTGTCCTTGGCAGTGATTGGTTTCTTGGGGCTGCTCCCTACTGACCAGACACTCCAGAGGTTGCTATCCTCATCAGAAATCAATGTGACCTTGAGAAGTGATTTGACCTCTCTGATTCCAATTCTATCACACCATAAAATGGGTGGCTCATAGGGATAGAGACAGCTGCAAAAATATTTTTGTGAAAATCCCTATAAAATGTTTTTAATATGATAAGTATTTTGATGATCGAAAGGTATGATTCAATAGGAATCATTTTTGTAGTTTTATTCAGGACATGACCTCAGGGAGGAAAAAGATAATTTATCCCTCTAACCTGATACCATTAAATTTGGCCAACACCAATACAACTCACTGTCCCCACAAGAACAAAAGACACTCACAGTATTAATTTGTAAAAGTTAAATCCAAGTTTAACTTTTATCTGGCTGCCTGTATCAGTGACACCACTTTAATGGCTACAGAGCTAATGGTGCTGAGAGCAAACAGGGAATTGCCTGATCCTGATGGCTCCTTCCAACCTTTCAGGTTTCTTAGCGGTTATCTTCACAAATTAGACCCATGTAAGAAAGTCTTGGTTTCTTTTTCATGCTTGATTTCACACATGTTCACAAATCTGCCCCAAGAGTTAGGCTTTTTATTCAGTGGCTACAAGATCTCAGAGCTAGGTTCATTACTGTGGCATGCAAAGCCCGATATTATTATCCAGTAAGGATGAGGAGGGCTGGGAAACAAGGGAAAGTCAGTGGACTGGATGGATGATTATTGTCTGGGACCACCAGTCATGCACTTTCATTTATCCAATAGATAAATGGACATTTACTATGTATTAGGCTTTGTGCTAGGAGCTGAAGATTTAGCAGTTAACAAAGGGATCTTGCATTCTGGTGAGGGAGACATATAAGAAAGGAAGAAATAGAAGAAAGGAAAAAGATGAGATAGAAATCAGAGCTACACAGAGACTTACAGTAAGAGGATGGGATATAGAGAAACTATGTCAGATGAGGCATCAAGGGAGGCCTCCCTGTGAGGTGATTTCTAAGCTGAGCTCTCAATCAAAAGAGAGATGGATGCTTGGCAGTGAGTGAGAGCAATGTTCCAGGTAGAGGTTCCACTCATGCTGAGACTCCCAAGTGGCCACCAGTATGGTGTTCATGAGGACCAGTTGAGAGGCCAGGCTGGCTGGGGAGAGTGTAGGAAGGCCAAGAAAGAGGTGGTCAGAGCAAAAGCACTATACACTTTTGTGCCAGAATAAGGAATTTGGAATGTTTTCTAAGTTGATGGGAAGCACTGGAGGGACTTAGCAGAGTGGCATGATTGTATTTGTATTTAATAAAGAAGTCATTCTGGGGGCATTGTGCAGAAGAGTTATAGCACAAGCAGAAGTAGGGCTGTTGGCACCTCACAGGCAGGTGTCACCTGGCAAGGACAGAGTGAGTGGGGCTCCAGGTGTTTGGAGGTGGAGTGCTCAGGACTTCAGAATGAGCTGGAGGTGAAAACAGAGGGAAAGAAAGGAGCCGAGGGCCATGCCTGCATTTTCCACCAAGCAGCTGGGTAGAGGGTGCCCTTTCTGAGATAAAAAGAGACGCAGAAAGGAAGAGAATTATGGGGGCACATTCTCGCTGGCCAACCTGTGTACTGCAGTAAGATGCCTTGTGTACTCTCA
This sequence comes from Heterocephalus glaber, assembly GCF_000247695.1. The sequence continues at coordinate 7,405,685 of NW_004624742.1, read as the reverse complement.
CAGATCCCTCCACTCCGCCTGGTTTCACCTCGGAGTCATCACCAAGCTGAAGACACTCCCCAAATCTGAAAGCCCTCAACTATGTTTACCCTTTAGATGGAAGAAGGAATTGAGAAAAAAATCATGAAATTTTGTTTTTCAGAGCCAATTTCCATTCTTAAGGTTGGTTCAGATGTAGTTCAAGGCACAATTTGAATAAGTCAACTCCACAAACATCATGTCACTGGTATATATATAGTGGACCCTTGACTTACACACTCAATTCATTCTCAAGGGCAGTTGTAACTCAAGTTGGTCAATTGAAGGCTCAGGCTCCTTACATAGCCTTCAAAGTCTCTCTCCTGTACACAGGCAGATCTCAGTGTCCTTAAAGAGACATTGGCCTAGGATTTCTCAATTAACCCCACACAGGAAAGGATGTTGCAATGTTCATTCCAGAACTCTTTAAAGGATCTGTACCTGAGACCTTCTGGGCACAAGTGCCTGGCACTCGGGCTATAACTCAAGACTTTGTTCTTAATTTAACACTAAAATTCCAGTCATAACCCAAGTTGTTCATATGTCAGGCCAGTCATATCCCGAGGGTCCTCTGTAAATGTGTATGTTTACAATGGAAAATTATATATATGCACACACATGTATCAATCAATATCATGTAACCTAGTTTTTAAAATATTAGATATTAATTCACATCAATATGATCAGGAAGTTGATTTCCTTTACTTTTGATGAATTTAGCCAAGTTATTAGCAATGGAGGAGAGTGACTAAAGTCTTTATATGTTGTTTCTACTTGGTTAAGTGCTGAGATTATAGGTGTTTTTATTTTATATTGTGCATTCAATATTTCAAAATAAATTTTCTTAATTACAGAAATAATGAAATAATCACAGCTATTAATACATAGTACCTCAGTTCATGAACTTAATTCATCCCACGATTCTGGAAAAGATAGCCATGTTCGTGTTTGTGTTCATCCGGGAAAGATGGCTGCAGTCATGTTCATCACCTGATACAGAGTTTGCAAACCAAATTGTTCACAAACAAAAGCATTTGTGAACCAAGTTTCCACTGTACCTAGATAAAGGTGGAGATTACAAACTCAACCATTGAATTTGAAATTTAAAAGCTCTTAAAAATAGAAGAATCTCTTCTTCAGTATCTCTGCTAAAATCCTCTAATGAAGTACTCACAAAATTCCCAGAGAGTGCATTCCAGGGCTGGGCAGTGCCAATTGCTAAGAGATTCTTTCTTAATGTTGAATAGAAAACCACCACAAGACAACCTTCACTATTGGTTTTTATTGTGCCTTTGGCAGAAACAAAAACAAGTCAGTCTCCTTTTTTAAGTGACAATTCTTCAAATATTTGAAGACATGTCTCTCCCTGGTTTTGTTTTGTTTTGTTTTCCAAAAGCAGAGCCAGTTCTTCCATTTCCTCCTGTGATACGGTTTCTTGACCTTTCACCAGTTTGGAGCATGATGTCTCTCAAAACTTTGCATTTAAACAAATATTTTAGCCTTGAGTCAAAAGCCCAGGCAAGTATAGTGCAGAAACCTGTCAGGTAGTGCTGCCCCTGGGAAGGCTGAGGGTGGGAATAGGGCTTCTTAATATCTCCACAGGTGATCAACATAACCACAGATCCTGGCTCCCTGCCTCACAGGGGCCCATAGAGAGAATAACAGCATCGAAAACCTCAGGGTTAGAAAGAACATGTAATTCTCCTCTACTCACTGAAGAATCCTTTTATCGGAGAATGATTTACTCTGACTACCTAGAAAGGGTGACAGAGAGGGCTAAAGAAGAAAATACAACAGAGACTTGTGTAATTTCAAAGTATGTGGAGGGCCAGGAGATCAGTGCCTCAGAGTGGGCAAAGACAAGGACTCTCTGAGCTAGCCATTATTTATTGGGTCCTCACAATAATTGGAGGGAGTATCAGGTGATTTAGGAGTGTGATCCTATTTGGATGCAAATCTTATGCTGATGAGGGCAGAAAGGAGAGCGTTGCCGGGATAGTAGGTGGGATGAACTGAGCTGATAAGGAACTCCTCCCTCCCCAGGTGAAACCTTTCTCTTTTGTATCACTACTGGGTTCTCAAGGAACTAGGATGTCTTCAGCTGATGTCATCTTGCCTTTGAGTTCCACAGCATCACAGACCACTGAGGCTGTGACTGCAGGCAAAATGGAGTTATGTTTCCGTGTGCCGGCTCTCGGGCAAGTTAACTTTGGGCCTTAGACAGCTGTAGTCATACTTTAATTATGAAATGATTTTCCCCCAAAATTTATGTAGAAATGCTCCCAACACCCTTTCAACAGGGAGGCAGAGAGTTGAGTGGTTTAGCGCACAAGCTCTGGAGTTGGACTTCCTGTATTTAATTTCAGAACTTATTTGGACCTCAGTTTCCACAACTACAAAAATTCTGATGGCTATATAGAGTTTTGTGCAATGCCTGTATATACTAAGAACTTTATAAATGTTGGCCACCATTATTATTGTTATGCTCTGAGCAAACGTCACCTAGCTTCGTAGTGCTGGGACACTCCTTATTTCCTAAGGCAAGTCCTTCCTAGTATTCAAAAACTTCAGCTCTAAATGTCCTTATTTAAATTATGTTGAAATCTGTATCCTGTTATGGACTCACGGAGTCAAATTCTGCCTTCCAAATATTAGTTTAGCCTCTTTTTTATGAAATAGTCCTTTAGGTATTTGAAGGCAACGATCAGATATCATGAAATCATTTACCAACACTTACTGTCTATTGAATAAACTGGACTCTAAGTTTCATGAAACTAGATGTGCTCTAAGTTTTCTCATCACTACAAAACTACCATGTATCACACTATCTGCATGTTCAAACTGAATAACTGGGAAATGAATGACTTCTTTGGCATACTGTAATTGGGACATTAGTAGAAATTTCCTCAAAGTTACGTCTGTGTTTTGGTGTTAAAGGGGATATATGACAAGTTAAGATACTACTAGAGCAATGATTCCACTCAATCCAAACTGGCTTTTTAAGTGTCAGATGCTATGCTAGGAACTGAAGGTACAAAGAAGACTGGGATATTGCTCTCCCATCAGTGATCAATTAGGGGAGCTTGCAAACAGATATGTTCCAGGGATGACTGCTGAAGAGATGCTACATCTGGAAGGAGAAAGTTGAGTCAAAGTCCAGAAAGAGGAACAGAAAGGGCAAGAAGGTTGGAGTATGGGGAAGAAGAGGAAAAAAGTGTGGAAGATACAGAAGCGGTTATGAAGCAGAATGTCAGAGACAAAATAAGAGATAGGTATAAAATATGAGATAGTTCAGCAATGAATTCAGTGAATGCAGGGTATCTGCAAGGTTTTTCCTTGTATATATGACTTAGCAGTCTGATGGGACAAAGGCTATGCCACTTAAATTACCTTACCCTCTCCAAAGCAAGTCATGCAAATTTGGAATTATGTAGTGGAACCTCACCAGTCTGAAAATGCAGATGAGAATGGATAGCATTGTGGAACTTCACTGTCTCCATGTGCATAATGGCAGGACTTCCACATTGCAGGTATTTGTATTCCCTAGGCAAGTCCCACTTGAGATCAGGACATATTCGTTCATGGTCTTCTATCTCTGTCCCCTTTGAATAATTGAGAAATGAATGACTTTGAAGAAGCATCTCTCCATCATGACTAGCAAGGCCTCAAGGAGAGCCTGGCTCAATGGCTCCTGCCAGACACAGGAGGTACCACTGTCCTGTGTTACTGCTCCATAGTCTGCTTTCAAAGGAGGTAAAAGTCTCTCCAGCTCAGAGCAATCCTTTATCAGATGGTTTGTGTCAATGTCTCACAGAGTCTCTGTGCTTTGACTTATCTTCTCCCCCTAGGAGGTGAAATCCAGTTCTTTGACCTGACTGACAGTAGACAACATGACACTCCTCGTGAACCCAGCAAAACACCTGCGCATATACACACATTTTTGTCTCCCAATAACCAGTGTATTAATGCTGTTTGTTCTCTCCAGTGCCAAAGTAAATAAAGCCCTTGGCCATGTTTAGTGGTTTAATTGCAGCCATCTGAGGTGGATCCCAATGACTCCTGTTTCCTGGCATTCACACTCTTGTGTATTTATGTCCTGTATGGTAGCAGCATTGGTCTGTGTGTCCAAAAATACAGACAGTGGAAGTGACAGTATGTTCAATCAATATTAGGTTATAAAAGACACACTCTTTCTGCCTTGGGCTCTCTTCCACTCACCTTCTTTTATACCACTTGTTCTGGGAAACACGAGCTGCTAAGTCCTGAGCTTCTTGGAGAGGTCCATGTGATGATGGACTAAGGCTTCCTATTAATAGCTAGTGAAGAGGTAAAGACTCACATCAACAGCCAGATGGGTGAGCCTGCTTAGAGGCAGACCCTTCAGCCCCAATCAAACTTTCAGGTGATGTAGCCTGATAAGAGACCCTGAACCAGAACCTCAAGTACACCACTCTCAGATTCATGAAGCTCAGGAACTGTAGGATAATACCTTTTAGCTGCTAAGGTTTGGAGAAATTTATTACATCACAATAGAGAACTGATCCAAAACTAGAAAAGGGGCAGTGAAGGACAACTGCAGACACAATAAACCTATTTTTCCATGGGATCCTCTAGGACCAGCCTGTCACAAATGGTATTTATAAGTGCTATTTATAGGCATTTGTCATTGCTTATTCCTGGAATATTGGTAATATCTTCGGGGAAAAATAGGCAAGATGGGTGAAAAATATTGGTTTTAATAAGAGTGCTCTCACTATATAACTATGATTGAGGTGATGACAAATGGCTCATCAGGACCTGAGAATGCCCTATTGTGGAGTAACTATTGCATATGTCCCACCATTTCTGAAGGTTAACACAAAAACTCATAGTATAACATGGATGGGTGCTTCAAAGGATGCGGTATAACTCGAGTGTGCTATTATTTTCCATTTTTAATGTGAATTGACAAGAGCCACTTTAGTCTGTTAGCACTTCCTTTCAGAAGAAGCACCCCGACATCTTTTAGTGCCCTCAGCAGCAAATGACTTATGCCAGAGCCTATTCTTCTTCTTTAGACAGAAACTCAACTGACACCTGTTATGTTGTTTTTTGGATGAAGTTGATTTTATAGAATGGGGAGAAATGGGAAATTTGCCAACCAGAAAGAAGCCAGGCTGCAGCCCTGCCTCTTGGTAGCGGATGGAAAATGTGTGGTGGTTGGGAAAACAGTTTGGAATGGCTGTTTTCTTATACAGAAAGGTGTCTGTAGCAACTGGAATCCCAGTTTCCCCTTTTCCTTCTTTTCAGCCTGTGGATACGACTTCATTAATACCGAGACCATTTTTATGAAGTCTCTTTACACCTGCAGGTTGTCATTCTGACTTAGTTACTAATCCTGGTCACACATTAAGGGCTTTGATTAAGCAATTTGCTTTTTTCCCCCTTCTTCTCTTCCATCTCATTGAAAGATTACAGAGTTTGAGCATGAGGTTAAAGGATTACCTCTGAATCCTGAGAGTACCGACACTGCTCTAGCTGTCTGTCATTTCCTAGAGTGGTTACTTATCTGTCAATATTTCTTTCCTTTTTTCCCAAGTCCCAGGCCTACTTGATCTTGTCCGTTTGGCTCGGCTGGAGGAGGAATAACAAGGGTCTTCCCATCATGCAACATTCTGGGATACATCATGACAGAGAAATCTCAAAGCCCAGGTCAATTATAACAGAAGATGTGCACCACCTCTTGCCCCTGAATGTCTTCTGGGGCTGCAGTTGTTTAAAACTAAGTCACCTGAAAAATGCAAGGAAATGTGTGCCTGGTTGCTGCCTGCCTTTCTGGTTGTTCAGCAGGATACAAATAGCAGAAGACTAATATTCTGTGTGTGTGGTTTGTGGTCAGGAAGCAGGAATAAAGTTGGCAGCTACCTCATTGTACAGTAATTACTTTTTAATTAAAATTCATTGAATACAGATGGATTCTTCCTGTTCCTTTGCCCACTGATGTTGTTAATATTCCCACATCAGATATTATGAGGCAGTAGCCAGCAGTGAATTACACAAAACAACCCTATAGCTGGTGGTGACTTACAGAAAGTAACCAACTTAACCATTTGTCTTAGATGAAAAATGATGTTCCACCTTTTTGTGGATTCTATTCCTGGTTTGTTGATATAGAGTTTGTTTACTCTCATTCCTGCAGAAAGAGATATCATTGTTCTTGTATCAAATTATTGTAACTGACTTGAACATTTCTATTTTAAATAACATACCATCATCATTTTTCTCATGGTGACACTGATAAATTAGCAAGATTCCTCATTTTCCCCCTCCTACCAATGAATAACTTCAACCCAAATGTGAATGGGATATGCAATTTCTTGCTGTTATACAAAATCATTGCTTATCACATTCTAATTGTAACTAAGTTTGAACCTGAATAGCTATTTGCAGTATTTTGATAGGAATAAGAAGTAATTTCCATTTTTTTTTGCTCCAGGGTCTCTCTACATGAACTGACATATGATGCATTTTTGAAGTCACACTTAATAATTCTTTTTTCATTATAAACAACCGCACCCTTGTTGAATAGCAGATCTAAAATTAAGTTTACATAGCCCCGTGTAATATACCTAAGAAATGTGATTTATTTTAATGTAATAATGGCCTAGATTTATAAAGCTTGACTACTCCAATGCTCCTCGTTATGGCTGTAAAATATTTGTAGCCACTGTGGGATTTTCTAGATCATTATTTTAAAAAAGGAAAAACCCATTTTGACAGATGAACTGGGGCCATTCTGAGCAAATCACAGATACTTCATATAACAAGGCCTCCAAAGAGGGGAGCATACACTTATTACTATGGCAACCCAGATCAAAACACTATTTTAGTGGAGAGTTTCCAGTTTTACAATGCAATGATGATTGTTTATAGTACCATTGAAACCAGATTCAGCAAAGGTTTAAGAAATGAGCTGACAAGAGGAAAATCATTATAGATAAACTGGGGATACCTGAATGGGATAGCATGGAATCTACCATTATTTGATCAAATTCTGAAATTTATTTCCCAGGACAATAGAAATATGGAAGAACCAAATATGGAAGATCCAAAGAGAAATATGGAAGAGCCTGAAGTTTCTTCTGTTACAGAATTTTGGACTGAGATCAGTTTTAAGTTTAAACTTTAGAAGATATTTTTTTAAGTAAACATCTCTCAAATCCCTTATTTTTCTATCTGCAAAATACTTACTTGTAACTTTAAAGTTGTGGGCTAATGCTTCCTTTCCTAACATATTCCAGTTGACAGACTGCAACACGGTACAACTCAAGAGCTCTGCCCATCATTCAGGGCTTTGTGCTTACACATGTCTACTTGAAGTGACAGCTCATTGCAGCCCTGCTCAATGATTTTTATGTAGATAGAATCTTTATACAGAAAGAGAAAAATTATCGGGATCACGATCTGTCCATTTTGCTGAATCTGTCTTGAAGTATCCAAGCATATTACTTGGTGGACAAAATGCACTGAAATGAAGGGTTGAATAATCATTTTTTTTGTTTAGCAACTATTTATTGAGTATATGTCGTGTTCGAATGGGTACACACTTCAGTAGTGAACAAGTCAAACATGGTTCTGGTTTCTGCAATTTATAATTCCATGGGAGTATGATGGAGAGGGCCAAGAGAAATATTGAAGGATGTAGGAATAGAGAATAACTAGGTATGGCTGGAGTTTAGATAAATTCCAATGTTTATTAACATAAAAAGTTGTCCAATCTTTGAAGAAAAAAAAAAAGACTCCTTTTATTGAATGTTTGGCTTTGTGCAAAATTTTGTGTGAGGAACTTCACAGTACAATTATTTCCTTTGTCACTCAGAAAAATCTTGAGAAGTCACAACTACTATTATGTTCATTTGGTGAACAGAAACTACAGAAACTAAGCTCAGAAAGATTAAATATTCTCGTTTGTTGAACAAATACATACATATAGTAGTTATTTTGTGCCAGGCACTGTTGTGAACACTTTAAAATATTAACTCATCTAATTCTCATAATAACTATTTAAAGCAGTACTATTATATTGTCATTCTCATTTTACTGATAAGGAAACTGAAGTACAGCGAGGCTAAAGAGACTACTGTAGATCACACAGTGGCAGAGATAAGACAAGAGCCTGGGCAGTTTGCTCTCCTACACTATGCAATAGAGACAGGTGTTGTCAGTAACCAACAGCTGCTGTCTTTTGTCTGTAATCAACAATCTGTAATCTGTAAGTAATCAACAGATATAAATAATCAACAACCTATGTGTGATGTGAGTCAGGTCTGCTGACTCACTACATGGTTCCTTTATTTTTGATGGCCATATCTGCTCTGCAACTACCAGATATTTTAAAGATAAAACATACATTGCATTTGTTTTATTTACATAATTTAATTTTTCCATGCCAGGAATAAAATGATGCTTCAAAATCATTTCAAAAAGTTCATACCTAGAGTAACAAGTACATAGTAAAATTATAAAATTATACATTGGTTCTGAGCAAGTGATTAAATCCATAAATAATTTTACAATGTCAGAAAGTTTTGAAATTTTTGAGTACTCGTGCATTATGTGAGATAAATGGTCTGGCTATACTACGCCAGTCTTTATTCAACTTAATATGTGCATGTTTATAAATTAATTTGTGATTTCAAAAAGAGAAGCATCTGACTAGTTACAGCTTGATTGAAAATGCATGACCAGTGGCCACTGTTGTTGGCCACCAGTGTATTTCCCTGGCTTTGATAGTAGGGCCCTGAATTTCTGTCTGGGATAAGACCTCATCCCTGTGACACATTTTGTGTTGATCGAGGGGTTGGTAGAATCGTCTATGGAGAGAACCGTTTTCTTCATCCTTGGACTTGTTTGTATGAACTACTGACATTACCATATAGGGGTTCTACAAACTGGGAAAAGATGGGGTCCTGTAACATCATTTCAGCCCTGAATCAAAGAACTCCTAAATTTAGATTTATCTCTAAACTTTTCAGTTAAAGAGGCAAATGCTTCTCCTGTTTTGTCTGAGTAAGTTTGAGTTGGAATTTGAGTCAACCGCAATCCTGAAAGTCCTAACAAATAAGGGAAGACAAATCTATTTTAGTAATGTCTTATTAATCTTTTATCCTCACCATTTTCTCTCTCCTTATGTGTCTAAATGCCTCATGAAGTCTTAACTATTTCATCTCTTAAAATATTTCTCAAATCCTCCCAATTTTCTCTTTTTTTACTACCATCAATTTAGTCCAAGTTGCCATCATCTCTCATCTAGAACTTTGGGGGTGGCCTTCTCTCTGGTCTCCTGGCATCTAATCTAGCTATGCCACTTCTAATCCATCCCCTACATTCCAGTTATAGTCATCTTCAAAATGCAAATCTGAGTATATTACCCTGTATTTCATCAGCCATTTTTTCCTCTAAGATAAGTAGTAGCTTTCTACAAATCTTAGGCTGCACATTACAATCCTAATACTACCTTTGGCATCCTGCATGGTCTGTACCTACCTATTTTGGGGGCCTATTCCGTTCATGGGGGCTACTTCTTTTCAAAGTGTTACACCCCAGTAAAGTTTGAATTTCAATTTTCAGCCTCAAAGAAATAAAAAAGAACTCAGTTCCTACTTCCTTTTATTTCCTTTTCTTTTGTGTTTCTGACTTCATCTTCTTGGGTATTATTCTTTTTATTTTTCTAAGTACTATCCCTCTACTTTAATTTGTTCATTCAGTCTGTAATTATTAACCTTCTTTATATAACTCATGTAATACATTTTCTGCAATAACATATTATTGTGGAGTCATTGGAATACATGTAGGAATTCTGAGAAGTAAGGAAATATGTATCACTTCCCTTCTCTGTCTGCTGCTCTGAATTTGGAAATGTAACGCAGTCACTGAGCACATTTAGAACTTCTATCAGTTTTCCCAGAATCATTTTCTTCTAAGGAAAATTACATACACAAATGAAATGATTTGGTCATTATATTTTCTTTGGAATTTTCTTCTCTGCTGATGAGTACCAATGATTGTCTTCATATTTCAGTAATTTTAGACCTTTCATTGACTCATATTTTTTCTTCCTTTAGAGTAAATCTTGGTTTTGTTCATCTCCTCCTTGGCTCTAGGACGTTCTCTTTTCCCATGAATTTCCTCTGGACTTGACGTCTGGATGACATCCTTTATGTAGTCCCTTTTCCATTGTAATAGCAAAATCTCTGAGAATGAAAATGTAGAAAGAAAAGAGGTCAATTTCTACAGTTTTGCCGACTGGAAGGCCAAGATCATGTGGCTATATTCGTTTGACCTCTAATGAAGGCCTCATGGTGGATGACATCACAATAACAGGGGTGTGAGCGAGAGGGAGAGTCCAAATGGTGAGAAAAGAAGCCTGAATGATTCAGAAGTCAGGCTTACAATTTAAAAAACGTACTCTTGTGGCAACTAACTGGGGTCCCACAAGAAGTACATTAATCCCCCTCCCCTTGGAGAGTACAGCTTTCAATGATCTAATTACCTTCCACTAGGTCCCACTTCTTTTTAAAATTCTTTTTATTCTTTTTTGGTACTGGGGATTGAACTCAGGACCTTGTGCTTGGAGGCAGGTGGTGGAACCACTGAGCTAAATCCCTGGTCCTAGGTCCCACTTCTTAATATTGCCACATTTATCTCAGGCTTCTAACACATCAGCCTTTGAGGGACAAACCACATCCAAACCATAGCACCCTCCTTGGCCATTCCTCCTCACACTGTTACTTCTATTTGCCATGTTTGTCTGTCTTTCCATTGAAATTCTTTTTTATTCCCCATTCTTCCCTTCTTGGTGCTCGCTCAGATGAGAAGACTGCTCAGGGAATGTAGTCTCACTGCACCTGAGCTGAAAGCCTGGCCAGATTACCAAGTTAAGCTTTGTGTGGTGTTACATTTTTATCATGTTTGGCAAGACATAGAAATGGCGAATTTGGTTTTTACCTCAGTACCAATCTCTTGCATCTAATCTCTTACCTAGGAGTATGACATGCAGCTATATTAAACAGGAAAGTATTGAAACAGGTAAAGGCTAATTAGAGAACAAGATACATTTTTGTATCACAAAAATAGTGAGGATTATATAACATATTTTAAATTATAACATATTGGTAAATTATGATGATCCTTCTAGACTTTGACCTCAAAGATTTGAGAACAGGTAGGATGATATAGTGAAAAGAGGAATTGGGATATCTGGTTTTGTTACTTATTAACTGGGAACTCTCAGACATTTTAGTATAGGAATAGATCATGGGCTTTGGAGTCAGGCAGGAGTGAGTTCAAATCCCAGCTCTGCCATAATTAGCTATGTGACATCCATTTTCACCCATAAAATAAGAAAAAATAACATCTGAGTATATTAAGCATAAAGTACATTGCTTTGCATAGAGTAAGAATTCATTAAATGTAATTTCCATTTCTTCTTTTCTAACTTACATAACTAATTTAAGCTATGTGGGCCTCAGTAGTTTACATCTGAGAGAGAGAAAGGAGGAGAAGGGAGGGAAGGAAAGAGAGGAGGAGAGAAAGGAAAAAGAAAGAGGGAGAGGAAGAGAAGGAGAAGAAGAGGGGAGGGAAGGAAAGAGAAAGAGGGAAAGGGAAGAAGAGGAGAGGACAGGAGAAGAGAGATCTAATCTCTTCTTAGAAGGGCACTAAGCCCATCACAAGGGTCCCCTCATAACTTCATCTAAACCTAATTGTATGTCAAAAGTGCTTTCTCTGAGTCCCATCACATTGAGGGTTATGGCTTCGATGTATAATTTGGTGTACATTGCTTGTTTTTTGCTTTTGGGTTTTTTTTTTGGTACCAGGGATCGAACTCAGGACCTGCGCTTGCAAAGCAGGTGCTGGAACCACTGAGCTAAATCCCCCACTTCAAAGTATAATTTGGGATAGAACACAGTCCATAGCAAACAGAAGTTCTGCTAAAACTTTTCTAAGGTTTAAGGTAACATCTACTAAGTATAATATAGCAGAATCATAGGCCCAAAGGAGACTAATAATGATGGCTAAATGTTTGTGCCAGACATTGTTACAAGCCCTTACATATACAATTCAATCCTTACAAGAATCCTATGAGGTAGGTTATATTAGTAAGTCCATGTTAAAGAAAAAGAAATTGAGGTAGAATATGTCAGAGACGAACACAAGAAAGGTATATGGCTCAAATTATAAGTGTAGTGTTCTAAGTGACTCAGCCCCCCAGGCTGGTTTGCCATAAACATTTTTGAGTAATATCATCTGGAACAAAGAACCTCCTTGGTTGATGCAGCAGAGAAGGAAAAAGCAGAGGGTATCAAAATTAACTGTTTTAGGCCAGAAAAGACTTCTTGCTCTTGCCGTATGAACAATGACTAGAATTAGTCACATGGCCCTGCCTAAGTGCAAGGGGAGTGGAAAGCATCGACTTGTAGGACATGCTCATAATGTCCTTACTAAGAGCACTCACTTCCAGGGTTCAAATGTGGCATCCTCCCTCCAGAGCCTACAGTCCCAGGTTTTTAGGGATCTAATCTCTTCATTTTATAGGTCAGGGCATTCTGCTGGTTTCCCAAGGTCAGGAAGCCAGAGTCAATCAATCTCCAATTCTGCAAGCATCATCACTGGTCTTTTTACTGACCTTTGGATACTTGGAGAAAATGTACAAAACCATTTTCCAGAGTGTAACACTGAGCGGAGCAGCATAGGTCTTCTTTCCTCCTGTCCAAGACAGCTACACCAGATGGCAGTCAGTCAGTCAGTCCGAGTGTGGTCTCCACTTTCTCTCCCTTTTACGCATGAGCATTGGCTCAGAGAAGCAAGCAAGCAGGACATTCCTTCAGCTGATACCAAAGGGAGAATGTCCCTGATATTGTTAGACCCTGCTCAGCCACTGTAGTGTTTAGAGTAAGAATCTTCATTTTCCATGCATCTATCTACCCTGACCACATTTGGGGCTACTTTTCCCTTCAGGGTTACCCAGGCAACTTCATCATAATCTCCTTTCACACAGTTCATGATGGGGTCAGGGATGGAGGTAAAGGAGCAGAAAAGGGAAGTGTACCGCTTTGTCTCAATCCAGTTTTTCTTTCTCCAAAAGAAACATCCTATAACAGATATCCTAGAACCACAAATTTTACCCTATAGCATTCTTCCATGCCACAGGGAGTAGCTAATAGAAAAGCCTTTGCATTAATTGCATGGATGAGCTGATGTGATTGTTAAGAATTAATGGAGGGAATGGAAATGGGAAATAATGGGCTCATTTTCTGTGACAGTCTCCAGTGATTCATTAGGGTGCTTACAAACAAATCAATTAGTAAATCTAAATAAAACAATATCTTTCCAGATCTTTATTGTCTGAGGCATTGAAATCAGCAGGAAATGAAGAGGCACAACAGTTGCAAACAATCTATTCAAGATCACAGCTTCCAGGTCTGCAGACTGTGGACTTGCGCATTGTCTGACTGTAGGGGCTGCCATTAAGGTCATTTGTCACTGTAGATTTGTAGATTTGTCATGAAATTAGTTTTTTTTTTTTTTTTTGATGCTCAAAGCAAAATGTCTTAAGCAATGAGTACATTTTTCAAATTTGTACATTTGGCTAGTGGCAGGATGAACATATTCCTATTCAAGGCTGTTAATTCTAGTATTCATCATTGCCAACATTCGTTGTGTGCTACTGTGTTCCAGGAGCAAGATAAGACACATTGTATCCTTTTTTGCACTTGTTCTATTAAATATGAGATGGGTATATCCCTATTTTACAGGTGAAGAAACTAAGCCTTAGAAGGAACTAGGTACATACCAATGAGTGCTCACTAAGCAGGAGTTTACATAAAACTGACCTGCCTCAGAGATGGAATTCTTAGCTGCTCTGCTTTACTGCTATAGCCTCCCTTGCCAGCTGACAAACCTCTCACCTGCTCTCTGAACTGGGCTCCATTGCTCTGAATTTTCTACCCCAAATGGCAGATCTTTGGTCAGGCCACTGTGCTCAAGCTAAGGGCAATGCCTGTCACGTACTTCCCACTTGCTGGTTGCTGTGGAGCTGTGCATATGCCAGGAAACATTCAGCAATGGAAGGAGGAAGGTTGAGAAGGAGGTACAGAGCATGTTGGCTGCTGGTTATTGAAAATAGGCCAATTACCTCAATCTGTAAGAACATACACATGTTTAAATACCTATGAATTGCTTTGACAAATTTGGTAGTAGAAAATTTGCACCACTTGCTCCATTTGTACTGAATTAAATGTAGTTTGTTTGGGAAACATGTGGTTGACTAACTGAGTTATATTATTAGCAGTCCTCCTTACCCATGTATTTATAAATTCTAGAAATAAGCAAAAGTAGTTAAGCTTGTGTATTCCAAATGCTGCTGTCTTGCAGAGACTAAAAATAAGCTGCCTCCTTTCCTGCCCCTTCTTCTACATGTTTTGGGGTGGTCATTTTATTCATGGCCCTTTGTGACCTATGGGAGGCCTGCAAGCACAGACGGGAGTTATCACCGAATCCACAGGAGTTGCAATGTCATAGGTCAGGGAAGTAGCCTGACAGCAGGCCACAGCGACACCTGGGCAACTACAAGCAAGTTGTGAAGATGAATGGAGAACCACATGGTAAAAACACATTGGGGTCAAGGAGAAAGCAGCTAGCTTATGGCAGATGGTTGCTCTCACTGTAAATAGAGGGGAGTTGGTGAGAAGGAAGGATGAGCTTTAAAACAATTATGCTGTGTTCATTGTAAGACAATTTTTCCATTCAGGGGTTAATCATTAGGGTATGAATCCAGATGCTGTCTAAGTAGGAATGAGCTTGTATTTAGAAAAAATTGCCCAGCTAATTGATCTAGTGCACATATAACTCCAAAGATCAGGCAGTGGGAAACAATGATAAGTTATATAGCTTTCCCAAGTCTGGGGTGTTTCCAAGAAAAGGCACAGGACATGAGGGTTAGAAAAGACCTTAGGGATCATTTATGCCATGAGCTCATTTTGCAAATGTGGTTCAGGACAGTGATGGGACTTAGCCCAGACCCACAAAGGATAATGCACAGCCCGTGGTAGAATGTGGCTTTTTCCTGTATCTCTTTCACCGACAGGATTCAAACAATTGGAAAGAGTGGCACTGATCAGAAGTTGGAGCCAGGCCTGGCCATGGGGAGAGTTCTGAGGAGCAAGAGTGAGATTTACGTTGGTACACCATCCACCCTTTCAATTGATTCCAAGTTCCCTGAAAGATGTAAATGAGAAGGTGCTCCAAGCCTTTCTCACACTTCTAGCTTCTCATTTATTTCAACAAAACCATCCATGCTCTGAACCTTTAGTAAGCTTCTAACTAGGTGAGGTGCTAGGGCACAAATAGAGATATAACATAGCCCCTGCTCTTGTCCACAGAGACAGGGGTAGCTGGGAGCTCTAGGATATCTGGCTCCTATAATCTGCAGTGGGAAGGGGCAGAAGACAGATTGTTTTCGGGGAGCACATCATTTTGTGCACACTTCCTCTGCGACTCAACATCTTTAGCAAAATCCTTTGTAGGGAAATAAAATGTATCCACCTGTAGAAGTTAGAGATATTTTAAATGTAGGGAAAAATTCTGCCTCAGACAAAGCCAATGCATTCTCTTATATTTTCAAAATGTATTCAGTACTGTCTTCCTCCAATATGTGTATTTGATTTCAGTTTTCCTGAATGGAGACCAAACAGTCTCAAAGCCGTGATAGGTTCTTTTAAGTCCCTTGGCCATTTTGAGACAAGCTATTCGTTATGGGAAAGAAAATATTTAAGAGAGCTCATTGTTTTTTTCTATGGAAACTAAGTAGTTGTAAAGCGACTCTCCTCCTAGGAATTAAACCTTACATAGCAACTGCATGCATATTAAAAGCAGTGTCAACATTATGTGTCTGCTGGGAGAAGGAAGAAGAGAAGAGGTGTGGAGGGTTTCTCCGGGTGGTGTATCACAGAGTGAAAGGTGAGAGTTGATCAGCTTTACAAAAAGCCAATCACTCAGCAGGATAAACAACACACACCAAAAAGTAGCCCTCGAATACTGGTGCTTATGCCTACTTAGTATACATTCATTCAATGTATGTTATTCAATGTATATGGGTGGTTAAATGTGCCAGGCCCTTTGCTAGATCCTGAATGCAGAGCAGAAAATAAGACAGAGTCAGGGTGGATTTCATGAAATATACCATCTAGTGGGCAGATCAATGTCAAGCATGCCTATGGATCAGTCCACCTCAGCTAAGTAATGCTGCAGTAGCAAAAACTCCCAAATCCTAGCGACTCACTACAGTGAAGGTTTATTTCTTGGTCCTGTTAGATGTATCACAACTCTGCATCTGCTCTCTGCAGTTTGTACCATGGCTGAGCAGAGCCCCTATTTGCATAGGAGAAGAGCAATGGCAGAGCCATTCCAAGGCCCTAGCAGTTCTTCCTCAGAAGACATTTTCTTGCCTGAGCTAAGTCACATAATCAAACCAGATGTCAATGGCTAAGTTTAATATCCTCCCTCCCACACTCATAGAAGGGCCTGATAGGAAAGGACTACGCTTGCAAATATAACTTCTGTTAAGTTATAAGAAAAGATGTGAGGGAAAGGATAGAGGGCTATGACTGAGAATAATGAGGGACGATGGTTTATGTTGCTAATGGTCTTGTTTGGCAGTTCTGGAAAGTTTTTCTGAGGAAATATGTCTCAGCTCAGAGCTAAAGGAGACATTTTCCAGAGCAAGGGTTGGGGAAGAACAGACAGTGGAGCAGCATGTACAAGAGTACTGAGGCTGAGATAAGTTTGGCAAGCTGCAAATGTTGGAGAGGAACAGCACCATGTAGTGATTAAAGAGGAGTGCCTGAAAGTCCTGGATTCAAATCTCAGATTTGTCCTTCACTAGACATATGTTATTTACCCCTCAGAGCCTCATTTTCCTTATGAGTAAAGCAGGGTTAACTGTCTGACCTCAGAGGGCTGTAGTGAGGATTAAGTATGCTTGGTTCGTGATGGTTGCTCTTATTAATGGAAAGAAGCCCCCAGACAAGGAGTGACAGAGATGAGGCTGGAGGATGGTCACAACACCTCTGGTCTTGAAAGGCTCAGCGAAGACTTGATATTTTAAGCTGGAGCACAGAAAATCCATAGATTTTCAAAAGGAGTATGACAATTCAATTTCTATTTTATATATGCCTTTGGTCATATTCCAGGGATTAAGACATTCTCCATCTAAACAATTATCCACTGTTGAAAACAAAGGAATCCTAGGGGGATTCCATAAAAGAGAGGAGGGAGGAGGGAGCTGTGAAGGAGAAAGAGAGGGGGTAGAGACAGGAGAAGAGCATTTTTCCCTCCCTAGTTTGTCCAATATTAGGAAGAAGGTACTTGTTTTAATGGGGAGGAGACACAGCGAGGTGAGAGCTATGTTCATTATGGTTTCAGCAGCCAAGTAATGCACATAGAAGAAGGCAAGTGACTGAGTGGGCTGAGCTGTGTCCTGGCTCAGGGAAGGGTCTCCTGACCTCCACAGCACAGGGAAGGAGGGCTTGCCCCAGCTCTGACGACACCAATATGCAAATAGCTTCTGCAGTGCAGAGATTCTCATGGAAAATGGCTCATCCTCATGGAGTCCTCTCTTGTCCCCTTTGCCTCCCCCCAGCTGGGCAATGAGGGAGAAGCTGGGACTCCAGGGTGAAGGGCTGGACAGGGTTCCAGATAGCCTTGTGGCGTGAGGCTTTTGGGGAGATGGTACCGCTTCATCAGCTGGATGACAAAACACAGTTAATGGCACCAATAAAGAAGTGTGAATGTAATTTTCTCCTCCTTGTTATTTCCTCAGTATTTGGCATATTATTTAACAGATTAACTGGCCAGTCATGATCCTTTCTGAAGCCAAGTTTTTCTTTTTATGCTGGAAAATTCCTAAAATGCAGTGCAGCTCAGACTTAAACCTTTAGTCAGAAATAGGCCATATACTTCTGGAGTACACAAGAAATATCAAATGAGAGGGATGGAGTTCACTCCAAGTTGTGAAGGATTTGGGAAGGCTGCTCATTCACCTCTTGATATACTGGGTCCCTCAGAGGCAAGAGTTGCATGGGAGAAAATGTATAACTTCACTTTTTATGCCACATTAAAACATACAAGTACAGTGGACCCTTGAGTTACAAACTCAATGGGTTCCTGAAAGCTGGTTGTAACTCAAGTTGGTTGTAAGTCAATACACTTGAAATCTGGATGTTTACCTGGGTGCAAGCTACAAATAACAAGAAGCTGATGAATCTTCCATTAACCTAATGAACCCAAGTTGTTCCTATGTCAGGTCAGTTGTAACTTGAGGGTCACTGTATGTTGAATTGGAGGAGATACAAAGCTGAGCATTTATGCAGAATAAAGGCAATATTTTGAAGCTTTAGAGCTACCAGACCTGGCTCTGATAATGCTAACCCTTAATTGAGGGATTCCTTTGAACCAGGCACTGTTTAGACATTTTACCGTATTAACCCACCCCTTACAACAAGCCTGTGAGGGAGCAATAATACTGTTCCACTGGAGAAGGTGATGAAGTAGAGACATAGCTGTTAGGTGGTTACCTGGAGTTGTCCAGCTTATAAGCTTGGGCAGTCTGGCTGTAACACCTTATCACGTGACCCTCACACACATAGGCTGACTTCTTGGCAGAGACATAAGGCGGCAGCTTGGACCCAGACCCACATATTTGACGATACTCCTAAACAAAAAGGGCCAGGAGAGACATAAATATAAAATTTTATATAAGGATGGGGGTTCTCAGGAAGAAAGAACAAAACACTCTTTGTTGAGTAGTACTGGATGGTGATGGTGGAGATGAGCTTTTCAGCTTACATTTTTCTGCTAGGTTATAATTTTTGACCATGGCCATATCTCATTATCCTACTGAAAAATACTTTTGTTTCATTTTTAGACAGATCTAACTTTTTTGTTCTTATTCATTTACTAAGCCATAAATAACTGGAGGGTTGTTGATTAAGTTTCAACAGAAAAAGAAAAACTTGAAAAGATATGCTGATGCATCATTTCCATGTGTGCTCATTTTTAAACAACCAAGATGGAGGTTGCAATTCCCAAGGCAGGGTATTACCACTTTGAAGTTTCAGGGTTGTCTGTTCATTAATTTCTCAGGGAGCAGGAGAAAGCAGATATTCAAACATCAGTTTTCAAAGCTTGAGGATATTTTGCCCTTTGCTGTTCTCTATGTTCTGTGTTCAACCCTTTGGCTCCAGTTTCTCCTAGTTCAATGTCTTTATTTTTTATTTTTTAAGTTGAAGATGTATGAAGCTAATTTAAGAATAAATTTAATGGAAAGAATTGTTTTGACAACTTTATGAGTAATATTAAAAATAATGATGCATAATATGATCAAATACCCCGAAAAATAAGTCCATCCAGAAAAGAACTTTACAAAAATACCAGGACAAACAATATAAAACTGGATTTTGTAAAAACACCCTGTTATCCATGTTGCCAAGTATAATTTCCTTCAGAACACTGTTGGGTCTCTTTTGTTTATATCTTTCATTTACCTTTGCGATCAGTCCCCTCCTCTCCACCTGTGATCGACTTGCGGCAGACCAGAACAATTAGCCAGCTTAATTTGACAGTTATTTTAAAAATTGGCTCTTAAATTATCAGACAGTTCTGAGTAGGCCTGTGGTTACTTCACAAGGGAATTTCCCCAAGTGTCTACTTGTCTGTGTGAATGAGTGCTGTGAAGCTGGTTGTGGCAATGTTGAGTTGGGCCAGATGATAAGTCAGATTTGTTTTGTGTGAAGAAAATTCCTGCTAGATTTGGATCATCCTAAGCCAATCTATGAGTTAAATGCACAATTTATCACTTAATTGTTCTAATGTGAGTACAATTGGCAAATCCACTCCCATGTTTCCAATTAGGAAGCCAGGTCAGTGGATGGTATCAAATATTACAAGTTCTTGAAACATATTATTTTAAAATTTCTATCTTTAATTTAGAAAGTTATCCATAAACACAAATACTGATTTCCTGTAATACAGCCTACATAGTTAGAGTTACTGGGTATTCAAGAAAGAATAAGCCATGAAACTTCCTTCAAGGGTCTCAAAGTCTTTGTACTATAAGTATAGGGCAGGGTTACTAAGGAGAAAGGAGTTAGTCCTCTATAGTCACCTCCCTCCCTCAGGCCAGATTCTCTGCTAGCAGCTTTAAATAGACTCTCACTTAGTCCTCCCCATAACACTGCCAAATAGATTTTGCTTCTGCATATTAAACAGACTCAGAGAGGTTAAATAACTTGCCCAAGAACTCACAGTAGCAGGACCGCCTGACTCTCAGCCCCATAGCATTTAGCTATTTCACAATCTCTGTTAACAGAAAGTCATGTTTTCTTCTTATAATTTCAAAACTTTTCAATCTTATAATCTCATTTGTTTATCCTATCTGTGTGAAGGTGGCAGGTGGGGATTATAATTTTCATAATACTTCTGATGAAGCTAAGCCCTGGAGAGACTGAGCAAGGTCTTTAAGGCCTCATGATGGTCAGGAGTGGAGCTAGATGGAGGAAAACATCCTGACTCTTTGTACCAAGCTTTCCTCAGCAGGCAGATCTGGATATTATGAAGAGCTGAGCGTAGATTGTGCTTCCAAAAGCAAAGATAAAAGCACATAATCTTGAATTGAGAAATACCCATAGGGAGACAGAGTTAACAGCACTCTTGTTAGCTAAAAGCCATGGTTTGTAAGTGATATACTGAACTACAGTGGCATTTCTAGTGTTCATTACACATTTATTCAGCTGAAAAGGAGGTGAGGTGGTGGGTGATTAGGGGTCAAGAGAAAGCATTAAGAGCCAAAAAGCACTGAGCTGAATGCTTCATGCCCCTGTGTAAATGACTTGACTTTCTTGTCCCTCTGTATGACCTTGAACAAGTCCCTTATCTTCCTTATTCATCTCAGCTCAGAAATGTGTTTGTGGTATGTGTGTGTGTCTGTGCGTGCTCTTGTGTGTGTTCTGATGTGTGTGTGCAGTGTGTATCACTGTGTGGGGGAGATGTCACCATACATCAAACACTGTGGCTGAAGTGAGCTCCTTGGGGAAAATGTATCGCAGTCTCCTTGCCCCCACCGGAAAGCTTTTCTCGCAGTGTGGCAAAAGGTGCCACTTTTTAATAACATCATTGGAATATCAGCTTCTTGCAAGATATTGTGGGACAAACTGTGGTGTGCCATCCTGTGACATGATAAAAGAAGAGACTCCTGTGTGAGCTCCTGGGCAAAGCCCCTTCAGGAAAGCAGGCCTGGTCCTTTCATGGTCAGGTGGGCAGAGCGCAGGCAAACTGTGGAAGGAGTGCAGATGGCAAGGTGGCTGCATCGCAGACCACACGCAGCCCTCTTGAAGGATGAAACGCCTTCACTCTCCATACCTTGGGGTGCATTTTTACTCTTTCTCTTTGAATTATCCCAGTGGTCATCAGAAAAGTGGGGGAGCACACCTATGAGCTGCTCGAGCCAGCCATCCCCTTTCCTAGCTCAGAGCGCTGCCACTGCAACTCAAACAGAGAGCAACCCAAAATAGAGGAGGGCAGGGGCTTTGTTTACTCTCCCTCCTTCCCTTTGGGCAGCAGCACCATCTGACATCTGGGCTGCCAGGTCTGCATCGTTACCAGGCTATTGTGCCCAGTTAGCAGCCTGTGTGTCAACTACTCACAGAGGCCCAGACACCAGGGAGGAGAAGGGAGGGGCAGCAGGGTCTCTGGGTCACCTGCCCCTGATAGCCCCCAAGGAAAAGCTCACATTCTTGCAGATAGCCTGATACAGGAGGGAAATAGAATGTATGGAACCGGATACAGAAGGCCTGCTTTCAGCCCTGACCTGGAGATGAAGTTCTAAGGGATAGTGCTGCTGTTGCCTGACAGTGGACCTCCAGGGTTGGTTTGATCAAGTGACAAGAAGCTGAGTTGCTCTTCCTTCCCCTCATCAGTGACTGGCCTCCCCAAGGAGGCAGACTGGATACAAGAACATGACTTTCTTAATTGAGGAGGACACTTTGACAACCAGGAGCTCTTGCCTCCAATAACCCTGGAATCCAGCTCTTAAACTTAATTTATAGGAATTCTGACTCTACCGCTATGGAAACTTAGATGATTCATTTGCATTCTCTGAACCTGTTTCCTTGGTGTACTTGTCCTATCTAGCTGGGGATCATTTGAGATGACGGATATGCCAGGGCCTGACAAACTCTAAAACAGTGTGCAGGGGGTAGCATATTTTTAGTATGTGAAGAGTTGGAATGGAGTAGAGAATCTTATAAGCCAGTTACTGTTCTTGCCCTTGGCTGAGGCCCTGAGAGGAATTTCCTGGCCCATGCTAGTGTCACTGGGGTCTACTGTACAGATCGCAGCATTTCCCAGAGCTTCTAGCTTGCTATCTATGGGATGGTAAGTGCTCTAGACTCACAGGCAGTCCAGCTTGCAAGGGACTTCAAAGGTCATCTAGGAACAAGTCCTCCTTGTAGCTTTAATCCTGTCTACAGCAAGCCAGGAAATGTGTATATCCTTTATCCCCACAGACTTGGGCATGATGTTTGGCAACATGCCAGTCATTCAGTAACTGTTTCTTCAATGAATGAATGGATGAATGATTCAATGAATGAATGAATGAATGAATGAATGAAATGCTGGCTAGAAATTCTTTACATATAGTCACAGAACTTGGGCTATGAGGAAGATGGCTATGTCAATAAATGATATTGTTAACAATGATAATAATGATGACAATTATTTCAAATACTGAGTGCATGTCCAGTCCTCTGAACTATGCTAAGAGCTGTACATAAGGTCTCATTTAATAGCAGATCCTAATAATGTAACCAGTATGATTATCCTCTGTGTCTGAGGAAACTGAGACACAAGGACTTTAAGCAGTTAATTCATAATCACCAAGCTGATTAAGATGGGTGATAAAACCAAGATTAAAATCTAAGGCTGGCTCCAGTGTTCTTCCTATGGGTTTTCTTTCATTAAAATATTATGAGAGTATAGGGCCGGGATTTAGCTCAGTGGTGCTGCCACCTGCCTCACAAGCTCAAGGTCCTAAGTTCGATCCCGGGTACCATCCCCCCAAGTATTATGAGAGTATAGTGTTCATCCAGGACATTAAAATTCTTTTCATTTCTTGGTTCCTAGTTCATTCTGTCCTGTGCTTTGTGGCTTGGAGAGCACAAGAGACTGAAAGGAGAGGACCCTACTTGACTAACCTCCAACTTGGTTCTTAAGAATCAGATGAACTGATCCTGGCCATGTAGTCAATTATAAATTTGATGAGAATGTCCAAATCAATGCAGCTTTGTACTGACAAGGAAGTGTGATCATTAAGAAAAAGGCTATAGTGGTCAAGAAGGAATGAAAATTGGGACTTGAAGGAATTCATTCTCTTCAGTGACTGCCATTCACAGGTCTCTCCTGACCCTTTCCGTGAAGTGGCACACTGTTCCTTACTCTGTTTTGACCCTACTTTGGTTTTCCTCATAGTACTTATCACCTCTGGAGTTGAGACACATGTTTTGGTTTGTGCACTCCACTGTTCCCCTTGAGAAGACCTCTGTGAGAGCAGAGCCTCACATCTGTTCGTTGCTACATCTACAAAGTATAGCACAGAGTATGGCACTTAGAAGACCTTCCACAAATACTTGTTGAGTGACCATTTAGTAATTTCGAAGCCATGTAAAACCACTTAGAGAAGTGGCTGTGTTCTTTATGAAAGGGATTGTGAAATAAAGGAAACAATGTTTCCCTTGGTTCTGCATTTCCTGGATACCTGGTGATTAGGGTTTCTTTTTGTGCAACCTTCAAAACCAACTTCTCTCTAAGTTTCCTCACACTCTAGTTTGTCTCAACATGTGCAGTGCCTCATGACACCCAACCTTGACATTTAGATTATTTCTTGCAAATAGTTTTGAGCAGCATCCCACACCATGGGGTGACATGACTTCCCCCAGAGTAACTGGAATATGGGAGATGCACTGAGCACATGTGCTGCTCCTCAGTGGCATGTTCTCCATGGCTTGTAATGTGGCACCACATGTCTGGGAACAGGCCAGACGAAGGTTAACTTTCCACACTTGGGCACAGGGCCAGGCAAAGACAGGTCCAGTGTTCACACATGCCTGTTATGGAAGACACTGCTTCAGGTTAAGGGTTATACATGTTTTGCCTGAAGAGCTGGAAACAAGGGTTTTACTATCCATGATGACATCCACCCCCAGAAATGAATTGGTGATGTTAACCTGAAGGCTCATTAATGAGATACAAATATAAATTAACTTAGCTCCTCTTGTAGTAACTGTCTTATGTACTTGGACCTAATTATAGTCTTAGTAAAACAACTTGAAGACCTTATAAAGCTAAATAGTCAGATAGTCAATTAAATAGATTAAGACACAATAGAAAATGTAACACATTTTCCCTAAATTGAACTAATCTCATATTCTTATGCTCCCATCCCTACTGACAACACCTCTTCCAAGAACCAGTGAATAATTCTTCCTCTTCTGTTGATCCCATGGCAGACAGCAGAGAATCGTTTTCTCTAACATAAAACACGGAAAACAAAGCTCTAAAGTAATATTTTCTACCTTTCTCCCAACTTCTTCTCTTGTCTTACCCAGGATTGGATAGAGTGTTATCTTTTTAAGTAAAACTAATCATGAAGTTTTAGCATTTTCAGAAATTGATAGAAACTTTTGGATTATACATTTTCATCACCTCCACATTTTGGCTTCTCAACTGTTCAAGCAGGCAGAACATTGCAAAAGAAAATGGCTCAGTGTCGGCCTGATCAAAAACTCTATCCTACAAAATACGCTATTTTGTCTAAAGTAAATTGTTCAGTTTACAAGCACTTTCAACATGCTTAGCACCAAGACCCGTGCTGCTGAGTTACAGAGGAAGGTCTGAAGCATGGCCCCTGCTAGAGCCTCATCAAGTGATTACTAGTCACCCTTCTAGGGCTAAACTGTGTGGGAGTAACAATGCCATTAGTGAAGAGATTGGGGAAATGCAGAACTGTGACCCAGAGCGGGATTAAACTAATAAGGACACTGAAAAAAATAAAGAAGTCCTTGCAAATTGTAGTCCGTAGTTGCCTGGCACTTACTTAAAAACACCCATAAGCAAAAATCCTTAAAGCCTTAGTGTGGTTATGTGGTTTTCAGCTTCCCCATCAGCGTGGCTATCCAGGGATCCCACAGAGAATTGCGGGAGGAGCAGCCGCAGAAATAAACAGAAGCCTTTGCTATCACATGGCAAGTAAGTGTCGCATCTCTTGAGCATCCCAGGTATCTGGGGCAGCCCCCTGACAATGGATGAAACGATATCACATCCAGCCAGAAAACAACCCAGCAGAAACAGTGAGATGACACATAAATCCACAAGCTTGGTTTATAATGTGGAGCAACAATACATGAGCACACTGTAC
This sequence comes from Heterocephalus glaber, assembly GCF_000247695.1. Next base: position 7,380,163 of record NW_004624742.1, on the reverse strand, counting down.
TTCTGCAGCTACTCTAGAGAAAGAAAGTAAAATGTGTGAAAAATCTACAGTTAAATTACTCACTATTAGCTCCTACAGTGTGCTTCCAACCAATGTGAATATATATATATATATATATATATATTCACACATACACAAACACACACACACACATATATGTGCAGGGATAGAGAATGTCACAGTTAAACTTTTTACTAGTATAATGAGGTAAGAGACCCATGGAAGAAGCTCACTGGGCTAATTTTCTAGCCAGCAGCCACTGCAATGTTCCCACTAGGAATGTGAGAAGGAGTGAGAGCGAAGTATAATAAATAATGACTGGCTCTGCTGGCCAGGAAAAATTATCACTATGCTTGGGGGATCTAAGCCTATGCTCACCCAGGAACATACCAGGGTTGGGGATCGAGGAGTGAGAGAAAAAGAAAACCCAGGATGGTTTAAACATATCTCTGGGACTTATTAATTTAAATTTTAAAAAAGATTTAAGAAACAAACAGCATCACCAAAAGTTACATATTGCTAAACGTAAAAGTGACCAAGAAGCCTAGCACCTCTAAATTTAAATTTCTTTTTAACTTGTGCCTTTGTATAGCTTTGGAAGAGAAAATCAGTACAGTATATTTCTTTTGTGATTTATCACAGCAAAAGGCACAGAATATTTATTGCTTGGTCACCTACAGAGATCTGCTCTGCTCAATGGAAAAATAGGCTGTAGAAAATTTAGCAGAAGCAAAACATCACCCAATTCAGAAAAAATCAGTTTTGGTAATGTTTCAGGGCTAAATTTAATTTGATGTGTCAATAGCAACTAAGTCAACATCTGACCAAGGTGGGCCTCAATACAGGATAAAGGGAAAGGCTAGGCATTATTCATCTCTTATGGCTTTCCCAGAAAACAAAGGAAGCAAAGTACATGGGTCAAAGATTTTTGTTTTTTACCTAACTGACAGTATGCCCCAGTGTGTGACCATGTATGTGGCATATCAAGAGACTCAGACAGACTGGCAGTGTTTTCCTCAATAACAAGAGGGTACCAGGTTTACCTTCCTGCCTGAAACAACCAAAAACAAGAAACAGACAAAAAAAGCAAAACAAAGCATGACAAGACAGTGGTCATCAACAATGAAGGATAGTGATCCCTGGGAGATAGGAAACATATGATTTGAGCCCTGTGATTGATCCAGATTATGGTCTCAAGAGGGCTTTCTGGCCAGAGTGCAGGGAGAGCAGGAGAATGCTAGGTGAATCCTCATAATCTTCCTGCAATAAAGATTCAAGGTTGGGAGTCCAAGGCAGTCAAGGCAGCTTTTGCTTGCAAACCAGAGTGCCAGAAAGAAGAGAGTTACACACACAGAAAGCCCAGGAGACCATTAGAGGGTCTCTCTTAGGTATTCAGCTGGGTAATGCTCAATGCATACAGGTCATGAAACTACCTAAAGCTGGAGAAAGAGCCACCAAAAAAGCCTATAAAGAATAATGTCTATAGCTTATCTAAGGGCAGGAAAATAGTAACAACCAGAATGGAAAATCTCAAAATTTAGGGCACCAGATAGAACAATCCGAAAGATTTTGCTACAATAGTGGGGAAAAATTAACTCCAGTCTGGTCCCACCTATCAAAACTTAAAAATAAGGTATGAAAGGATCAAACTGTCCCCATGTAATCTCATTCCAAAAAGGTTAAAGATTAGAGGAATACAAAAGTGTTCAATACCCAACAAGGTAAAATTCACAAAGTACATATAGCATTCAAGCAAAAATTATTAGGCATGAAAAAGCAGAAAAATCAAGTATTTAATAAGAAAAAGCAATAAATTCAAACTGACCCTGAAATGACACAGATGAAAAAATTAATAGGACATTAAAATGATTATTATTCCCTAAGCTAAAGGAATGACTGTGTATAATAATTACAGATGTGTAATATACAAAGAAGACATCAAATTTCCAGAGATTAAAACTACCACGTCTGAGATGAAAAGTATACCAGATGGCATAAGAATGGATCAAATTTTGCAGAAGATTAAGGAACTTGAATGCACAGCAATAGAAATACAAAGAGGGCAGGGGATTTAGCTCAGTGGTTCCAGCACCCGCCTTGCAAGCGCAAGGTCCCGAGTTTGATCCCCGGTACCAAAAAAAAAAGAAACACAAAGAGAAATGAGACTAAAAATATGAAATAAGCAGAGCATGAGGAAATAAGAGTTATAGTTTCAAAGACATAATATCAATTTTAATTTTGCCAGTCTCTAAAGAAGAGGAGAGAGGGCAAGGACAGACAAATAATTGGAAACATGGACATAAATATCTTCCATGTTTGATCAAAACTATAAATCAACACTTCCAAGTTCAATGAGTTCTGAGAAAAAGAAACATGAAGAAATAACTTGAGGGTACTTTATAATCAACTTGCTTAAAACTAATGATGAAGAGAAAGTCTTAGATGCAACCAGAGAAAAGATATGTATAAAGGGACAAAGACCATAAGGGTAGAGCCTTCGCATCTAAAATGGTTCAAAGTAGATGCCAGTGGTAAATATCTTTAAAGTGATGAAATAAAAAAATCCTCAACCTAGAAGTCTCTACTCACTGAGCATATTTTGGGAAAAAAATGTGTGGAAAAAAACCTTTTTGAGACATAAAAAACAAAATAATTTATCACTTTTAGAAGACTCATACTATAGGAAATGCTAGAGTCATTCAAATAAAACAAAAATGATACCACATATAAATCTCTGTGGAAACAAAGAAATAATTAGCACAGAAAAGGTAACTATGTAGATCAATATAGGATCTAAATCTCCTTTAAATAGAATTATTTCTTTAAAGCAAAAATAGTAATTTCTTGTGTGTTTTATAACATATCACTATGGTATGAATATCTGCTCTAAAGCTCATACTGAAATTTAATTGCCACTATAATAATTTCAAGGGAGACTATTAAGAAGTGATAAAGCCACAGGCCTCCACTATCTTGAATGGATTAGTGCCATTATTGTGGAAGTGAATTAATGATTGAGGGGCAAGTTGTTCAGTTTTTGCTTTCTCTTTCTTCTTCTTGTCTTCCATCATGTGGTAGCACTACAAGAAGGCCCTCACCAGATGCCAGCACTTTGATTTTGGACCTCCACAACCATGAACCAATAGGATTCTGTACATTATTAATGACCTTATCTCAGATATCCTGTTACAACAGGAAAAATAGATTTGGACTCTTATATAAAAATAAAATGTAAAACAACAATAGCATAAAAGCCTAGAGGGGAAAACTGGATTCATACTGATATATGTTTCTTAACTATATGCTAATTAGTATAATATCCCTTGAAAATAAACTGAAAAGTTAAAAGTATGACCTATAACCATGAAAGTAGCCAGTAAAATAATCCAACAAGAGTTATATCTGATTTCCCATAAAAGAAGTAAAATGGAAGCATAAAAAATGTTCAATAGATCCCGAAGAAAGGAGGAAAGTATAAAAAACACTGATGAGCAAATAGAAAAGAGAAAAATGATAGTTTTAACATAACATATCAATAATCATATAAATATATATGATCCATAAATCTCTCTTAATGTATAACGATCACTAGATTGTATAAAAGAGATAAGATTCAACTACATGTTGTCTATAAAAAAACACACTTTAAATATAAAGACACAAACAAGTTAAAAAGTAAAAGAGAAATATGCTAATGCTAACCAAAGGAAAATTTAAGAGTCTACGTGAATATCAAACAAAGTAGATTTCAGAAGAACAACAATAAAAACCACCATATTACCGGTGATAAAAAGAATCTTATAATAAAAGGAGGTCAATTCATCAAGAGTTCATAATAATATTGATGTTTATGTACCTACAAAAAATAGCAAAAACTCATAAAAACAGAAAATAGAAACAAAAATAGACAAATGCACATTTTAAGTTGAATATTTCAATACCTTTCTTTCAATAATTATTGGAACAAATAGAAAATCAGCAAGGGTACAGAAAAACTAGTGACATCAACCAATTTGAACTGACATTTACAGTATATTCCACCAAGCAAAGACACATTCAAATTCCCACAATACATTCATCAAGATAGAGTAGACTAGATTCTGAGCCATGAAACATCTTGATTTAAATGCATTCAAATAATGCAGCGTATATTCACTGAGTGAAATTAGTGATCAATCTGAAAAATATTTGGAAAATGTCCAAATATCTGGAAACCAGACAATACAATCCTAAACAAACTATAGTTCAAATGAGAAGTTAGAAATCACTTTGAATTAAATGAAAATGAAAACACAAAACATCAGTATTTGTGAGATGCAATTAAAGTAGTAACTAAGGGAAACTTATAGCACTAAAACATCTACTGTAGAAAATAAGAAAAGTAGTAAGTCAATGACCTCAACTATCACCTTAAGTATCTTTTAAAATAGATAAATGAATACAGAAGCAAGCAGAAGAAAAAATAATAATGGTCTGAGATGGAGTCAATGAAATAAACAGAAAGCAATAAGTAAAAATAAAATCAAGTTTTTTATTTGAGAAGATTAATAAAATTAATAAATCTCTAGCCAGTTTTTCTCAGGGGAAAAAAGAAAACGTAATTTACTAATATCTATAACGAGAGAGGAAGAAAGCATGAAGCTACTATAATGACCATTATTATTGTGATTATTGACAGATTGTCTGTTTCCAATACACTGATTATTGATAGCCTGTTTACCATAAAGTCAAAAGCTTAGGGTCTACAGATCAATTAGAATTAGTTCACATACAAAGTTATTTCATGGAATATGAAGAAATTATTTGTTTTGAAATACTGTATGGCATTCAATTATACATGTTTCTCTAGTATAAGGCTTCACAGAGCCCTTAATATATTTTACACTGTGAAACTCAGTAAGAAAAGAAAGCAGTTCACAGAATTTCTTAAGTGTATTTGACCATATAATTCCCTTCTCAGGGAATATCTAAAATGGCTAGTGATCAGCAGGTCATGCCTTGGGAAATATTTGGATAGACTTATCAGTTATCATTATGCACAAAAGACCTAATTCTGGACAAGTTATATTTGAACTGTTTCTAATCTCAAGATAGTTTTAATATTCTAGCACCAAGTTCAACTTTCACATATAAATTTCTACCTTGGAAATAGCCTGCTAACTTTTATATTATTTAAATAATATCCAGCTTATCCTAATTATTACACAGGAAATACTATAGATATAGCAGGATAAAAATTAGTCCAACAATAACACATTTCTCTTCCTTTATACTTTACAGAGCCTGTGGAAAAAAACTAAATATACCATTAATAAAGGATGTGAACAATCTTAGAAGAGGAATGTTACAAGTAGCTTTATTATCCTATATTTAAAATGGATATTGAAGACAAGCTCTTTTAATTATTCAGCAGCCGTCCTCCACAATGGCATTGTTGGAAAATATCTGACATTCATCATCATCAACATAATCATCATATTTATCATTGCTGTAGCTTACCTTGTGTTTAAGAATCCCTTTTTAATTTAATAGTTTGTTTAATTTTTGCCAAAATGTTGTGTATGTTAAAGTGTACAGAAAACTCCCAAACATTATTTTCTCTAGTTGTGCAATGTATTTGAGGGAAAAAAAAAAAGAAAAACTTAAAATATAATACCAGTATGGAATTGGCATGGTTATAATCAATAACAAATTAATAGAGGATTTAACTATTATAATTCCCTCTAGTAAGGAAAGAAACTCTGGTATGAAATAAAATGCCGTTGGAGAGCTATTTTACATGGCATAAAGAGTTCCTGCCAACAACCTTATTTGAATGAATTAGTTCATTTCAGACTTCTAATGTTGATTTCTACTGGGTAGATTAAATTTGCATGGATTTAAAATGAAAATACCTCCAGGCTTAAGTCTTTATGCTCATAGATGCATGGTCTGGACCATATAAGTGCCAGTTTCCTAGGTCACATGTATGGCATTCTCGGGATAAAAATTTGTCTCTATTTAAAACCATTCAGTAGCTAGCATGCTCATCTCCCCCTACTGTGCTATACAGAGGAGGAAAGATAGGACATTTTTTCAGAACATAGGCATTCCCTTCTCTCCAAGGAAGCAAAATGTGATAAACATTAAGATAAGCAGTCTAGATTCACCATGATTTAGGGAAAAGTTTTTCTGTACAATAAAAATGACTGTATAGCATTCCACAGACATAGAATGGCCTTTCTTAAAATACTGTGTGACATGTTTGAAGTTCTATTGGGGGAGCACAAACTGGGGTACAATGGAAAGCTGCGACCCCCCCCCCCCACACACCTGATGACATACGTCATACAAATTATGATGCCATGATCAGGCAGAAATCATAGAACTCAAATTAAGAATCAAAGAAAAGGTATTTCAAGAAGAAATGTTAATGTGTGATAGAGTTGATTTTTATACGCTAAATGTTTATGGCCATACATTAGGATAATTACTGCCAATAGAACAATGACTGATGAATCTCCATAGCAAGCACAGAGGACCAGATTGTACCTATGTTAATGCTGTTTACCTGTGTGTGTATGGTGCTTCAGAAATCTCTATTACAAATATTTATTAAGTATCTACCAAATGACATAAACAGGAATGTTAGGTGTGACTAAACAATAACAAGATAAACACTTACCCTGCTGTAGTTTTTTATTTGGGGCAACAATAATTTCATTATAGTATAGAGCAGTGACGGCAAACCTTTTAGAGCTTTCAATGATAATAAACAGCCCATGCAGCATCTTGCCACAGGTTCACCACCACTGGTATAGATAATGCTGTGGACTCAACATGAAAAAAACGCAAACACATGGGAAGCAACTACCATTCTCTGGAGGAGTCGCTGAAGATATCCTGGAGCAACTAGCACCTCATCCAGCACCTAAAGTAGTTTTGCAAGGTGAAGTAGCAGCACTGGCAAAGGCTGGAGAGACAAAGCATGCCTCCTTAGGGAAACTGCAAATAGTTTGGAATATATTACAGTATTTCCTTTAAACTTTACCACAACTCTGGGAAGTAGGCCAGGCAGAGTATGGTCCATTCTGCTGATGAAGAAACTGAAACTCAAAGACAGAGAATACAGAAGTGTAAGTGACGGAGTGGGAAAACCCAGATATCCTCACTTCCAAATTGATGCTATTGCTGTTCATATTTCACCAAACTGACACATGAGTTTATTATTTGGTCACAGTACTGTGGTGAAGCCAAATGACTTAACTGGAATGTCCAAAGTCACCGAAAGGAGACTGGAAACAAAAATAATTTTCAAAGCTATTGCCATTCCAAACTAATGCAAGAGGAAAGGCCAGGGGTCTTCCCATAATGACATCATGGTCAGAAACATGTCAGCTAAGAGTGACTTTTGCTGTGGAGAGACTGCTATGACAAAATACTGTATACTGGGTGGCTTATGACACTTTCTGAAGAGCTGTTAGTCATAATGTATTTATAAATTTCAAATTTAGAATCAAGAATAAAGAAACAGTGCCTTTGGGTCAAGGAAAATTATAAATCCTAGCTTTAAACACTTGTAAATCCCAGCTTTAAGCTTTGTGGAGAATGACTCTTAATTTTTTTTTTTTTTGGTACCAGGGATCAAACTCAGGTCCTTGCGCTTACGCAGCAGGTGGCGAAACCACTGAGCTAAATCCCTGGCCCATTCTTAACTTTTTAAATGTTGCTAAGTAGCCTTCCTGAACTCTTAAAGTAGCCTGTCTTACATGGAAGGCTGCCTTTCTTATTGAGAACTTATCTGTAGGCCTAAATGCTATCCTAAATTCCAGGACAAATTTGAAACAAGAACTACTTTATCTATCTCCCTGTAAGTCCTACATTGTCTGATTTTGGCTTTCCTTATCACCACTCCCTCCCCTATTTGCTGACTTGTTCCTTTCTGACTTCCCTATTCTCACTACACCAATCTGCCCAGTGTGCAGCACTCCACTGGGCTCCTGAACTGCTCCCAGATAGCCCCAATCCTGTCTAGGTATAGTATTGAATGTACCTTGTCCATGGACTCAGGTTCTACTTTGGTTGTGTCCTGAGGTTCTGTTGCTATTGCCTAGGCAGATCTGTCCATAAACCCCAAGCTTCCAGACAGGGTTTACTATTGTATTAGTTTCCTAGTTTATTAGGATTTTAAATCAAGGAGTCAGAGGGCTGGTTCCTTCTGTCCCAATAGATACAGGCAGGATAAAGAAAGGAAGATTGTCTCCTAGAGCCTCTATAGCAACAAAAGCTCTCTTGAAACTGATTTTTGTCCAGTAACATTGATTCTGGACTTGTGACCTTCAGAACTATAATAGAATAAATTTCTGTTATTTTAAGCCATGATAACTGTAATTGTTACAGCATCCACAGGAGATGAATACAATTTCCAGTTAGAAGGAATTTATGGTCTCTAGACCAGTAGCATCAGCTTCACTGGAGAGCTAGGTAGGAATGTAGAGGTCCAGACCCTCCTCTCAGGCCTGCTGAAGCTGAATCTGTGTCTGAGGAAGAATCCCAGGCAAGTCATATGCATATTAAAGTTTGGGCACCTTGCCCTACACACAAACCAACCAAACAAGAGCAACCTGGACTTCTGGAAACCCTTGTAGAGCCACCTGCATCTTGGAGTATGTCTCAGTATAGATTCTTACATGGAAGAGATATGTGTTATATCTTGTTTAGGCCATTTTAAATTCAGAGTGCTCAAATAGATGAACCAATATGCTAATACATCATTGCATATAAAACATGCCAGGCAATGCACACATGACTTGAGTAGAGTTCTTTCATTCAAACATGTACATAAAATGCAGGCAAAACTTTAATTCTACATGCACATGGAAGCTCCATATTAATCACCACAAAATGTTGCTGCTGTTAAGCCTTTTCTGTGACTTAGCTGCTCAGAAGAGTAGATACACTAATTCTTCTCCTGGGGGAGTTGTGGCTAATCCTTTTCAGGTTTTACTACTTACTGTAAGCTAACCACAGAAACCACACTGTCAATCACACATCCATTTTGGGTTTTTCATTTTTTATGCAATTAGACTTGAAGGCAATAATTAAGAATACTTTGCTTATTTGGGTTGGACTAAGGGGAGAGGCTGCCTGTGGGCTCTAGAATGTTACTTTTGTTGTGAACCAGGTGCCCTTTTATGTACAGATTTTGTGGACTTTTATTTCATTTTATTTTGCATCAGAACCACACTGTCTGCATACTGGAATTTTATGTCTAGATAGCCTGCAGGTTAAGTCCTCCAACATCATTCTTCTTTTCAAGATTGTCATAACCAAGAGTTAACAAATTATGGCCAATCACATAGCTGAATTTTTTAAAAAAGCTTTTCTTTCTTTTTTTAAAAAAATGCAGCTCTCCCTTTCACTTCCATGTTGTCTATGTGTCGATGACTGATTTCTGGCCACAACAGTGAGGTTAGTCAGTCTGGCCCACAAAGACCAAGATTATTACCATCTGACCTTTCACAGAAAAAATTTACTAACTTCTGATCTTAATGTTGATCTTCCGTATTTCCATATAAATTTTAGAATTAGTTTTTCAAGGTATAGGAAAAGAACTACAGAGATAATGAGAATACACTGAATTTATGAATGAATTTGGGGAAGACTTGACATTTTGCATTATTGAGTATTCTATGTTATGAAACATCCTCCTATTTTATTTTATTTCTTTAATATCCTTTAGAAATATGTTGAATTTTTCTCCATAACATTCTGCAAATTTTTTGGTATTTAATCTGTAATACTACTAAAAACATATTCAAATTTTTATTTTCTAATTTTTTGTTGCTTATACATACAAGTATAACTGATAAACCATGTCTCCTTAAACTTATTTATCCATTTTACAGTTTTTCTTTTAATAATTTTTATCAAAAATGGGTAATGACTTTATCAAATGCTTTTCTGTATTTATTAGATAAACACGGTTTTGTTCTTTATTTGGTTAATATAGTGAATTTTATCAGTTGCATTTTCAAGTGTTGATTTAATCTTTCATTCTTGGAATAAATGTCACTTAGGTCATTAGGTATTGCCTTTTCATATATGGCTGGGTTTTATTTGCTAACACTTAATTCTGAATTTTTGCTTCTATGTTCATGAGGAAATATTGTTGTTTCATTGTTTTTTTTTTTCTAATGTCCTCTTAAGATTGTTTTCAAGATTATGCCAGCTCATGGAATGGCCTGGGAACTATTCTTTCATTTTCTATTCTCTATAATAAAGTTTGTACAAGGTTAATATATAATTTTACCCTTAAATCCTTGGAAAATCACAAAAGTCACCTGAGCCTGGGATTTTCTTAATAAGATGGTTTTAATTATAACTTAGATATCTCTAGCATATATAGGACTATTCAGATTTTCTGCTTTTTCTTGTGCTGTTCTAGCAAATTTTGTTTTTCAAAGATTTTACTGCTTTTATTTACATTTTCAGATGTATTGCTCTAAAATTGTCTATATCTTTTTACTATCTTTCCAACATCTGTAGAATCTGTAGTTATCTTCTTTTAAAAGCCTTTTAAGATTATTATCATTTTATCTTTTGAAATAACTTTTAGTTTCATGAATTTTCTTACTTAACATTTTCTTTTTCTATTAAACTAGCATCTGCTTTCATTTTTATTATTTCATTCTTCTTACTTTCTTTGAGTATAATTTTCATTATTTTTCTAATGTTTTGAGATAATTAAATTATTACAGTTCCATTTAAGCATGGCTTTACCTGTATTGTACTTAGCTTGGTATATTTCTATCATTTATTTCATATAATTTGTTAATGGTGATTTTCTTCTTGATCCTTGGATTAGTAAAATATGTTTCCTTTAATTTTGAAACTTTAAGAGGGCGATTCACTATCTTTATGTTACTGATAGATTTACTCTGTGGTGAGAGAACATATACAAATGACATGGTTTGAAGTTCATGAGATCTGCTGTATGGCTTAGAAAATGTTAAATTTTGGAAAATGTCATAGGTCTGCTTAGTATATATATTCATCAGTTCTGGGTACAGTGTTCTGCATATGTTAATAAGAAGTTGTTAAGTTCAAATCTTTTCTTTACTGATATTTTGTCTACCTGTTCTAACAGATATTGAATTAAATTTTAAACTCTCCTACTATGATTATAGATATGTCTGTTTGTAGTTCAATTTGACTTATGTATTTTGATGCTGTATTATTGGGCATATATTAATCTATGATAGTTATATATTTCTGGTACGTAAACCCAATATATTACATTTGAAATGTTCCATTTTATCTCTAGTAAACAGTATTGCCTGAAAGTATACTTTCTGTAAAATTACTATAACCACAGAAGCTTTTATTTAGTGTCCATATATTATCTTTTCACTTCATTTTATTTTCATAATTAATAAGTATTTATTAATTGTATGTAGTTTTTATTCAGTCATTCTAGTATCTTATCTTTTTACATTTAACTTAATTATAGGTATATATGTGTTCAAATCTTTTTATTCTTTGTCCTTTATTTCACTTAACCACTCAGCCATTGCTGCTGTACTTTGTCTTTTATTTGACCCATCCTATGCTATGTTCTTATTTTTCCTTTCTTACCTTTCACTGGAATAAATAACTATTTTAATCATTTATATATAATTTTCAATAATATTATTAGTTGTATATTCTTTTATTATTATTTTAATGATTACTCTAGAAATAACACATATATAGTTGTTTGTTTACTTCCTCTTGCATTATTTTTATTTCCATATATTTCAATACTTTAATAAAGCCATTTTAAATTGTATAAGATATTATTCAATTATTTTGAATATGTCCATTCACACACTTACACTGTCTATTGCTTTTCCTTCCTTTCAGCATTTTGTAACTTCTGTGTAGTGGTACATATTTCCTTGCACAAAAAGCATCCTGTTAGCATTTCTTTTAATACAGGCCTCTTGATGACTAGTTATCTCTTCTTTTAGTCTCAATATAGTATATTTATTTTGCATTCATTTTTTAAAAATACATTTTGTTAAGTACAAAATGATCTAGTTAGATCATTATTTTTTCAATATATCAGCAAAATCTTCTGGAAAATGGAATCATTTTCCTATTGAAACACTGTAAAGCTTTTGTTACTCTGTTGAAGGTAAGTCTTCTGGATTATTTTCTCTCTCTTTTTTTTTTGTACCAGGGATCAAACTCGCAACTTCCGCTTGTAAGGCAGGCATCAGAACCACTGAGCTAAATCCCCGGCCCTATTTTCTCTTTTTGTAAGTGTGTATGTGTTTGTGTTTTTTTATTTCATCAGTTTTACTATGTATTTCTAGGTGTGGATTTCTCAGATTAGCTTGTTTGGAGTTTATGGAGATTCTTGAATTTGTGGTTTTATATCTTTCATCAATTTTGTAAAATCCTGACAATTATTTTTTTTAATATTGCTTTTATCCTATATTATCTCTCTTTTTCTTCTGAGACACCAATTACATATTTGATAGATCTTTCCTTAATTCCCATTGTCCCTTAATTCCCATCTTTTCTTATAATTACCACCCTTATTTTTTGCAAGTTTTAGTTCTTTTTTTTCACTGACATATCTTCCAGCTCACACATTAATCTCCCATGTATTGCTACCTTAATTTTAGCTTTGTATAGTTCAGCTATAAATATCCATTTATTTGTATATATTTTATTTCTCTGCTAGTTTTAGTTTTTTCTTTTCTGCAACATATCAATTATTTCAGAATTTTTGCCTAATAACTCCAACATCTACATTTCTTAGGATATTTTAATTTTTCCCATTCTTTTCAAAAATTTCTTTTGTCTTCTGATATGCCTATTTCTGTTTCTTATTTTAATTAAGTCATGGTTATTGTGTATGAAAACTTACAGAGAAAATTTCAGTACCTTGATAATGTCATTTCCTCCAAAATTGATGTGTATTTGCTTCTGCCAGGCATTTTGGCCAGAAGAAATTCTCCTTAATCCAGTTTGAAGTTTGTATCTAGGTTGCTTTGTAAAACTTGTCTGAATTGAGTTCACCCTTACTTCAACAAAGAGGTTGGAAATGTTACTTTCAGGTAAAAGAGCTGAAAACCAAGACCAGACCAGAACCACAACAAGCCTTTATTGTAGGGATGATCTGCCTGGCTGTCTCCAAGCAAAGGAGAGCAATATGGCCTGGACAGGGAGTGCTTCTTATAGGAGCTTGGGTGGGGCTTGTAGGAGCTGGGGTGGGGTTGAGTGATGTAGTGGCTAGGGATTGGAAGAGCCTGTGACATTACTAGTTGCTAGGAGGTAGCAAGTATAAGGTTATTCTTTTGGCAGGAAGAGGGGCATGTTGGAAAGAAGAAGGTTATCTTTTGGCAGGTGAAGCCATATTTTTAAGTGAGAAGCAGGGTATTATGGGAAGGAGAAGGCAGCCATTGTATATAGCAGCTCTCTTAAGGCAAGGGAAATCTAACAGTTACATGAAGCCCTATATCTTGTCAGCCTCCAAAGTTACATTTTTATTTCTTCAAGCCCATAAGACTGTAGCCTCTTGGTTATCTCTTATAAACTGAAGAGAAATGTAGTGCTGCCTGTGTCTTACCACTTTGTACTTTCTTCCAATCAGACATCTCAGTTCTTGAATCTTCCATGTCTTGATATCTCCAGTGTATCTTGAAGTAGACTGTTTAAATATTTTATACTGCTCTGTTCTTCTGGTTTCTTTCACTGAAACAAAGTAATTAGCTTGAGCCAGAAGAGAAAGACTCACTACTAAAACTTTTACACCTGACACTTTACTACTCATCTTTAACTCAGGTTCTTTCACATGGTAGCAAAACAAGAGAAGGCAAATGACAGTGGGAATGCAGTTTTTAAAGCACCATCAAATAGCCAAGCCCAGGACCAGTGTTTTAGGGGAGAACCTAAGGGCACAAATATGAGAAAGCCTTAACAATGAAGTCATGACTACAGCAGTCTTTTACCCTTGGTTTCTTGATGTTATGAATCTTCATTGCATTTTTAGTGTTCACACATTGTTTCCAAAGAACAATAACCAGGCCAGGCAGCTGAGTCAAATGACATTTCTCACTTCAGTCATTTTTTTCCCCTCCTGCCTTGTCCCAGTCTAGAGAGTCTAGTTTTGAACAAAACCTCATCAATAGAGGATCCCTTCATGAGGAGCATATCCTTTGAGGACTTTGGAATTTTTTTTCCCCCTATAGAAAGCTTTAGCTTCCATGATCAGAATCTACTAGAGTAGTTCTAATAATGATGAACTTCAAGTAGGAAGAGGTCTTGGTTTTAATTTCTTTCTTCCTAAAAAAAAAAAAAGACATTTTGTTCCATATAATTTGCCCACCCCTTGGACCTTCACTCTTTGTTATTGCTTCTGCTGCAAAGAAAAAGAATTCCAAGTTGTGCTATATAAGGCATCTTTGAAATTAACACACTATAATAAAATCCTGCTTCAACATTAAGGCCACTATAACTCCAGTAAAATCCAATTTGAATTTTCTGAGCAATAACACACAATTACCTACAAAAAGATAATTAATGCGGTGGTCTATGTAGTCACATTGTGGAGCCAGACTTCCTGGATGAAGACCTGGCTCCACCCTTAATTGGTTCTAAGACCTTAAGCAAATTTAGTAATTACTCTGTGCCTTGTAAAATGATGAAAATGATAATGCTTTTCTCGCAGTATTGTTGCAAGGAATAACAATGTTTGTAAAGAACTTGCAATAAGCTGATTTGCAATCAGAACAAGCTAATATGGTCAGTCATTTAACGGGGACTGGGAAGTGCTCACTTCGGCAGCACATATACTAATGGGAACTGGAAAGACCCACAGGGCCTCAGCAGGCAGGGAGCCTCTTCTACTGGGGTAGATGGCTGAGATACTCATTTTTCTAGACATGGAGTCAAGTTTCCCAATAACTGTCTTGGTTTTTAGGATTTAGAAAGCCCATTATGACCCTGAATCACCAGCTAGAAACTCAGTTTCTGCAGATCTTTCTCCCCAGTCATCCTTCACATCAACAGTTTTCTTTCTGAAGTTTCAGTTACCCATGGTCAGCTGAAATCCAAAAATACAGTACAGTACAATAAAATATTTTGGGAGACCACATTTTTGTGACTTTATTACAGTGTTTGTTATAGTTCCATTTTATTACTAGTTGCAAGTCCCTTACTGCCTAATTAAACTTCATCATAGATATGTGTGTATAGGAAAAAGCAGTATATACAAGATTAGGGTAATCTGTGGATTCGGGTATCTGCTAGGGATCTTGAAGTTCATCCCCCATGGGTAAGGGGGAGGGACTGCTGAATATAACATTGACTTCTAAAAGGTTTCAAGTGTAGTTAAAACAGCTTCTCCTAGGACCCTTCTGAAGCTCAGTCCACTTGCCTCACAAAGAGTTGCAATCATTGTGTGACCCATTTTCAGAAAAATCTCATGAGGTATGTAGGGTTAATGTTTATTTCATTTCTCCTTGCAAACTTTGTTTGCTTATTATAGATCATGCCCTATTCCAAACATTTAAAAAGGGTAACTCATTCGATCTCATAACAATCCTATAGAGTAGGTTTTATTATTACCTCCATTTTATAGATAGGGAAACTGAGGTATGGGTATGTCAAATAATGCACCCAACGTCAAGTAGTAATGTGTCAGAGCCAGGTTTCAAATATAGGCAGTCTGGGCCAGAATCTCTCTCTAAACTAGTAATGAATACTGTCTTTCTTAGTGAAAAGTTATTGTTTATTAAGCAATTCCTGTATGTCGGCACCAAGTGAAGCACTTGTCATTCACTGTCTGATTTAATTCTGATAGAAAGATATTATTGGTCTATTTAATAGATGTGGAAGCTGAAGTTGATTGAAATCTGGTGACTTTACTCCCACATGGTGACTTTACTCTCACTGGTAGAGCAATGCCTAGTCTTTTAAGGTTTACACTGGCTCACCTGAAAGGAAATATGTGATAACTGGAAGACAATGTGATACATGCTCTTGCTCTGAGTGCAAAATATGCCTCTCTTCTCCCTATATTTTATGAATTTGACTAAATCAGGCTAAATTTAGTCTCCAGAAAAATTCATTTAACAAAAATACTCTAATATTAGAATAAGGTTATCACTTTATATTTATTATTCATTGATTAGTCCCTTCGTTTTGCAAATATCTACTTAGAACTTACACTGTGCCACACACTGCATGTATTTGATCAGACTGGTGTATGAAAAATATACAAAATGCAGGGCTCTTTTGTGGAATGGTGACTGCAAATGTGGCTGGATACCCAGCCTGGTTAATTCTTTTCCAACACATTTGTTTCAGTTGTACAGACTTATCCAGGACAGTCACTGGCTTCAGGCTCCTGAAGGACACATATCAGATATGGTGAGTGAAGTTCTCACTGGATTTTAAAAAGCTTTTGTTGATATCTGCTAAGAAGATTCACCTCGCCCACTCAGGTCACTGCTGTAAATTTCTATTCGGCAGCCAATTGCAAATATCATAGGCATTTAAATGTGCTGTCCACTCCTGGAGAATAATTACAGCTATTTAATTGTATTCATAATTTAGTATACACCTGAAAAATATGCTGTGAAATATTGGGGAGATCCTTTAATACCGGTGTTCCATTTACAAACTGTCACATTTATAATGCGTCTTTAATCTTCTAGGGTCTGCTAGAATTTTTTATTACAGCCTGCTTTGTGCTTTAAATATTAAAAATTCAGCAATACTTCAAAAGGTGATAATGCTTGATGCTCTGATGGTGCTTAAATCTCAACAGCTAAATATATTGAGGCATGTTCAGTGGCCCTGGCTTAATTAAACATGCATGTATATTTTCAAATACAATATTTTTCTGCTTGTTAGGTTTTTGACAAACCTCCAAACAGGTCCAGGTGGAACAAAGCATGTAAACAGGCTTGTGAATGGAGCTTAAAGCATTCAAATTAGCACCTTCCCGCAATTAATATGCAAACCTTGGAATCTCTGCAATTGATAATGCCATCAAATACTATTTACAGCTTAACAGTGTATCTTTGTCATTTCATTTTTTAAAAAACATGTCCAGTTTAATTATGTGAAAAGACATTGGTGACGGCTTCTTAGCCAAGAAGATGGTATTTGTTCTCAGCAACTTCCTCTCCTTTCTGGAACACAGCATACATTACAAGGCAGTGGCAGGCTTTATTTGAATATATCATCTGTTTTCATTGTGTAGCACTTAAAAAGGTAGCCTTCTTCTAATTCAGCATGCCATGTTAAAGCAGCCAGAGTTCTCATAAACCCTGAGAACAAATTACCTGTGACTGTAGATACTTGAAAATTACCTAAGCAGCTTCATGATTTAAAGAAAAACACTGGCTAAATCTATCTATACTATTTTGATAAGCAAAAATCTCTCTTTTGTATTTGCCACACTTCGGCTTTCTCTGAAAAATGTGTCTCAAAGAATTTATATTTTATTTTTAAACATGTATATTCAAATATTTGTCACAAGAAATGAAATACTAAGCTTAGATATCCAATGCAAGACATCCAGACATCTTTTCATAGAACCATATAACATTGCCTAATATTAAAATCCCCAAATAAATAATACCTTGAATAGCTGCTCATCTATAGCAAAATATTATTTACTGAATCTACTCAAATGGAGATTGGCAGTAGTTTGAAAAGGAACAAGATGTCTTACAGATGAGCCACAAAAAAGAAAGACTGACTTTGAATGATTCAATCCTGCTGTAAAAATCAGTGTGTAACAATTGCTAGACCAGACATAAAATATAATAAAAATATATGTAGAGGCCTCCAATAAAAGTTCAATTATTGTGCAGTAATAGGTATGCCTGTGCAAAAAATAAATAAATAAAAATAAAAAATAAAAAAGATCTGTGAGATCCGAGGCAGTATTAGAGCAATTTTCTAGGTGAGGCAGTGCTAGTGGGATATGACAGGTGAAGTATTGTTATTATAATACCTAAGGCAAAGCAGCAACCACACAAAATGATAGACAAATCTGAATTAATATGATATGATTGGAGAGGTGGCATTTGACTATAATCTTCCTGTACTGTGAAGAAGGCTGCATGCATATTATACAACGAATGAGTTGTGCAGAAGGGTATAGACAGAGGACTCAGTGGGAGGAAAGACAAATTACAAGCAAGATTTCAGTAGAAATTGTGCTTTGCTGGGTAAGGAGCACCCTTGGAAATTGGATTTGTAAACAAATTAAAAGCTGAATTTCCTTTCCTAAAGCAGCCTTCAGTGGGTGTTGACAATAAACACTTAACCTTGGCAATTGGAGTACTTTGAAACAAATAATTAAGGGGAAATGGAGGTAGAAAACATATTTTAATTTTTCTTCCTGTTCTAATAATCCATAGTTAGTGTTTTGTTCCCTGGATCTGTAAGCCAAGGAGCCATTTTAGATCCCTGGATAGGAAACTGTTGACTTCTCTGAGAATTTCAGCCATTTTTGCTTTCTTGATCTATGATCACCATCTCTAATTAAAAGTCTTAATAGTTTCCAAGCCCTAAAAGCACAAAGGAGACCACAGCTCCCTGAAAGGGTGCATTTTATTAAGTGACAGAAACTCTCAGAATTCTGAGCCTGCAGAAACTGCCTGCGTGATCTTTAATGGATTTTTAAAGATGACAAGAAAGGAAATGGGAAAGTAAAGCAAGAGAAGGCAGAAATTCCCTGAAGGAGCATTCTGAAGTAAATCAGTGCAACTGAAAAAGTGAACTCCTAGAGCCTAGGGATATCTCCCAGGTTTTTCAGCTGGACACTTATGGCCTGTTGGGTCCCTGAACACCTCTGCTCTGGGCGGACTTTGACAGAGCAAGTCACAGAAAGATGAACGACAGCACCTGAAGTGCTGTTTGCAGGGCAGAAAATTGCTCCCTTTGCACGCTGGGCTGCCTTTGCTCTCTGTCACATGACTTATTACAGCCTCCCCATATAACAGTGCCATTTATGTATGTTAACTTCGCCAGCTGTAATGGTATTCCTTGCCTCCTTTTTCAGTGCTGCTTGGGCAATTAAAAACAAAGGAAGCAAATGAGGTCAGTACTCATAAAATCTGAGTCTATAGGTGACAGACACCCTGAGACCAAATAGCGAAACTGTGAACAAGAAAACAGCCCTGCTTCCTGGGGCTTTTACTTAGGTATCTATTTTTTTTCAGGTGAGAAGTGGATTTTAGGGTTTTTAAAAAAGTCAACCTAAATAAGGTACATGCTTTAAGGATTTGTTTAATACTGATAATACAATTATGTGTCCATATAGCAAAGGGACATAAATGAGGGACTGGGCACTTTAATCTTCTAGCACAAAGACCAACATTTTAACCACACAGTAGAATTTTATCTCTAGCAGCTCTTGAAATAGCAGCTCTATTGAAGTTGTACAATTATAATAAGTGTTTTGAAATTTTCATACACAGGTATATAAGAATACCTCATCTTATTTTTCGATCTCAGCCTTGTGATCACAGTGATTTTGAAAAGCTTATTAGAAGAGCCTTCTTTCTTCCCCTAAGTTTGATTTAAATAACACACTGGTTCTTTTTCCATATCCCTCGGCTTCTGCACTATGCATACTATACATCCTGCTGTGTAAAACAATCCCTTAAGGAGAGAAACAACTCTCAAAGTCAAATTGACTTATAGTAAGTCCTTGCTTTGGTGCTTTAGCTTGCCTGACCATTGAAGTTGGTAATGGCACCCATAGCCATCCAGTACCTGAACCCTCCGACTATAGAGGCCCTGGAAAGGGGCTAGCCTGGAGGAAAGTGACCAATACAGGCTTTCTCCTCAGGGCTGCAGGGGATTCAACAAGAAGGACTTCAAGTTGACCTAATTACGTACTTAGACTTTCTCCTGTTTTAGAATATTATTTCATAGATCTTAGATGTGAAAATACAGATAGCAACCACCCTAAATATGATTCTAATTGCACAAATATCTCTGAAACCACTGAAATACAGTCATTGCATCTCTCTGGAATGTAATTAACATACGATCATCGCAGGGTTCAACAATGACCTTAAAGGGACAGAATTCTAATGTTATATCTGAGTACAGCTTTCTTCTTCAATAAATAAAACATGCTCATCCGTCAAACACTCACACTTGAGAAGTGTGAGAAACAGCTTTGGTTTATACATATCAGAGAGATATCCATCCTCATTTTACAATTTCTGGCCATACCTCATGTAACATAATAATAGATTGCCTTCTATTTTCCTCTCATTGTGTTCTATAAGGATTTAACTCCAAAGTAGATTACAAACTCTTCAAGGGAAGGTCTAAATCTTATACTGTCCTTGAATGCTTGCTTGCAATAATACTTTACATATTACTGGACATACAGAACCTATTTCATACATTCTTGATAGATTGGGTAGTAATGTGGGCACCTCTTCCATGGAGCTTATATAAAGAAAGATATGTTCAACCCTGGCTCAGCAGCTAATCCACATGTTTGCAACTAGTGGAAGTCTGGGATAGCTATCACACTCTAAGCAACTTTCAGAATTCAAAAAGCATCTTAGTTGACTGAAGTCCCAGATTGAGCTAATGGCATAGCCAAAACCTCTGAGTCAGTGTTACTTGTATATCTGGTCATCTCACATTCAACATTCTTTCTTTTATCAAGCATTTACCAAGCACCTACCACATTGTGGGAGCTATTTTATGGGCTGGAGTTACAACATGGACTGAGACAGATAAGATTCTTGCCCTATCAGAGCTTACATTCTATGATCCCAAATATTTTCACTGTACCTGAAGGCCATGGAAGTATCCAGGATATGATGTCATGCTCAATAAATATCCCTCCTCCTCAGGGCTCTCTTTGGGGTAAACCTAGGAAGTTCCTTAGAGTCCCCTGCCCATCTTGATCACTCTGAAAACATCACTCTAAATGCTAACATTTGCCTTTATTCTAAGACTAGATTTCAAGCCACGGTAACATCTTGAATAGAGGTGGAAAGGCATGAAAGTTCATGGACATAAGAAATAGCCTATGACTCCTAGAGCAATCATTCCAGTCTTACTTGTGTGTTATTCAGTTGGTAATCATTGAAAAGTATGTCATGACTGTGCACTGCCCCAAATTCCCAATCAGCTCATCTCAAGTTGGGCCCAATCTTTGGTATTTGCTATAATCTCTACCCACAGGTGGGTCTAACATGTAACCAGGGTTGAGAACAACTGCTCTGGACTAGAACAGGATTGCATGAAGATGGGTCAGATTGTGAGGGCCATGAATAGCATGCTAATGAGTTTGGACTTAATTCTGTAAAAAAGTGAAGGGCTATAAGAGGCTTTTAAAGATGCATGGGTGACATGCTCAGGTTTATGTTAGAAAGAAACTGTGGTGACAGGATGAAGTATAAATTGGAGGAAGAAGAAACAACAGGCAGGTAAATTTGGGCAATATTTTTAAAAGTCCTAGGGAGAGATAATTAAGCCTCAACAAAGCCTGTGGCAACATGGCTGAGGCACTAGAACTGTCTTGAGAAACACTGGTTATCTATCAATGGACTTGCAACAAATGGTGACTCCAAATGCAGGGGTTTGAGAGATGAAGAGAAGAATCACAATTGATTTTAGGTTTCTAATATGGCTAATGGCTAAAAGAATGACAGTATTAACCAAGGGTAGGAATGTGCTAAGTATGTGCAATCTAGGTTAATTAATCATTCAATGGAGCCATTGTACACAAGACTAAAGTTCTGAAAAGAAGACAGTTAAAAACCTTTTGAAATTTGAAATTTAACAACCTTATTGCACAACTTATCCACACACAGAATTTGCATTTTTGTCTTTATATTTTCCATAATACTTAGCCTTTTTTAGAGGGTAAAAATGTCTGATAGGTAAAGAAAAATAAGATTCAAAGGACACTTCTAACAGGCTTCCTGACACAGGACTAAGTTTCCATCCTTTTATCCTTTTATATTTATTTCATATTAATCTGAAAAATGTACATAATTTCTATATAGCACTATTGCTTTTATAATTCAAAGCATAAACTCCTTTTCTTTTTTTTTTTTGGATTTCATTATTTATTTAGATGTTTAAGCTCTTGCACTAAGTTTTTACAAGCTGGTGAACACTGACAAATTGTTTGTCCCACAGCACTATAACCACAGATTCCCAGACAGTATCAATATATGGTTGAACTAACATTAATACACATCACCATTTTATCAATTACATAATAGAACAAATTATGAAGTATCCAAATATTAAGTTACACAGCTCAAGAGGCATATAAAATATTAGATGTCTGCTCAATTCATTAGCAGAAACTCACTTCTGTTTTTTGCAAGAGGCTGGGAAAAGGAAAAAAAATCACACTGCAAACAAAAATAAGTTGGTACACAACTTCTGATAAGTACGGAAAAAATTACAAGAATTTCAGAAATTTTATGATTAAGAATTGTTCTAGCTACAATAACAAAGCATCTATACCTTTTAAAAAATATTTACTAAATTAAAGAGCATATTCTACATGTTCTGCACAAGACAAAGGCAACATTTTACTAAAAATATTGAATAGCCCACTCCTAGTCTTTTTTCAGGCCCTCCCTGTTAAGTTGCACCTCAGAGTGCAAGCATTAAATTAACTGTAAGGCTTTTTTGTCTGAGACATTAAAGACATGTACTTCTGTAACAATGTAGATTTTCAAAATGGAGGTTTCCCAGAACAGCACAAAATAAGACTTGTAGAAAGACATTAAATAATCACCATAAGATTTGGTAATAATCAAAAAGAACAATCAATGTTTAAGCAAACCTGATGCATACTGGTTTGAGTGTGAGATGTAAACATAAAGTGAGCAGGAAAATAGCCACATAGGCCCTACTGTGTTTGAAATGACTGAAGGAATAAACCACAGGCCTAGAGTATTCTTAGTTCCTGGAATTTTGGTTCTATGTGATACTAAAAATATAAGAGTATTGTGCTGGGTATTTTGGCACCCAATCTTTCTAAATTTCTTATGTATCATTAAGATTCTAGCATGGGAATATCCTAACTCAGTACTGGATGGTTTCAGGAAAGTCAATTGGTACAAATGATAAGCACAATTTAAATGCTGAACAGTAAGAATCTTGTAGTAATTGTCCAAATATGCTGATCATAACCCAAACCCAGAGATTGCGATTCTGTTAAGCTTGTGGGTAGCCTGTATAACTGCTTTGCAACGCTCCTAAGGAAGCTTTGTTAGACTCATTCACCGAGCCAACACATGGGCTAATCTGTATGACAGTCAGGTCCTGCCTCAAGCTGTACATCCAAGGCAGTCGCATCAGGCATCCCAGTTTTATTGCATGCAACAGTTGTTCCTGTGACCGTTGGAGTCTTTGAACAGCAGCCGCATTTTAGGACGATACTTCTCCAGATATGAGAGTTGCTTGCTGTTAAAAGCTCCGCGCCGCTCTTGTCTTATGAACTGTACTGCATCTTCGTATTTCATTCCACCTTCGATTAATGCTAGGGCAACAAGCACTGGAGCTCTCCCAAGGCCTGCAACACAATGGACAGCAATACAACAACCAGGTTCTTCACGAAACTTAATTTTTACAAGATTTAACCAGTCATCAACAATCTGGTTGGATGGTGGTGCACCATCGTCAAATGGCCAATCAAAAACATGGATGCCTTCCTTCTCTACAAGTGCAGTGTCATACGTTGCTTCACATACTCTTACTATTGTGGTAACTCCATACTTCTTAAGTTCCTCTACAAACTTGTTTAAGGTTGCATTGGTTGGATTGTGTGTAATGAGGAATCTCATGCTCTTGTACGTGACTTCCACAGGAGCTGGGCGGTTTATTCGAGCCATTATTAATTTAGTCAAAAAAAACTTAAGAGGGTTACGAAAGATTTTAAAACTTCAATAGAAATGATGCAAGAAACTGAAGTCTACTTCAATATACCC
The DNA here is from genome assembly GCF_000247695.1 of Heterocephalus glaber. Next base: position 7,356,182 of record NW_004624742.1, on the reverse strand, counting down.
CACTTGAACTTCTCAGTTCTTTGAGTATGGTATTGGGAGTACTAGGAAATGAAATCAACCTCCTAACAAGAAGCAGCAATCCTTTAATCCAGTAATACTGAGGCAAGAGAAAGGAAGTGCACTAAGGTTTACCCCATCCAGGTCAGAACTCTTGTAAAATGCTCTACGATTTCAATTCACCATTTCTGTGTCCAGGTGAGCCTCTCTCATGGGGCTTCTTGGTGGAGCAGTAATGGATCTCTACAGTTCACTTGTCTGCATAGAGGTCGTGCTGTGCCTGGCAGTAATCTCCACTGCCCTTCAGAAACTCCATAAATGTGTGACCAAGAACACCACAGAACTGAGGAATATGTCTACTCATTGAAGATTGTAGCCTAATCATACAGCCGGTCCCGAGGCGGCGGTGAGGCGGGCGGCGGCGGAGGCGGGGGCGATCATAAACTCCTTTTCTTTATCTATAAAATTAAGTGCTAGTACCAACAACAACATGTAGTTGTCGCTATTTAAAGGGTATGAAAGTAAGGAGACATCTGACAGCCACATTTCACCCAAATTACTGTGAATGACCTCAGCCTGGCCACAGAGCGATTTCACTCAGTTTGTGTATGGAGAAAAGCTCATATGTTTGCCACTTGCTTCTCTAACTGAGCTATCAGCAACCTAGTGGGCCAAGCTAATATTAGCTCGCATGGGATTTATGTGGGTATTTTGTTGCTGTTTGGAGAAATGACCAGTTTACTTGGTTATATCGACAGCTCTACTGTAAAATTTGCTGGCATTAAAGGTCAAAAAGACCCAGTTTTCCTCTGGTTGCTTCTACCCAAAAGAGAATAAATCTGGGAGCTGAATCACTTCTCTGACAATAATTTATGAATCATGCATTGACTGTGTTTGAATTGAGAAAGGCTTTCATATCCTTTCCATTAGCTCAGATTAAGTTTTCATATAGATGCTGAGAAGCATGCTAGCAATATCCTCAGCTCATTTTTATGAAAATTTTATCAGTGCTTTTTTCTGTACTACACTCCAATTGGGATGTCTCAGAATCTAAAGCTCAGCTTTGGACATGAACTTCTCTCAACCTGGCTGGCTGCTGCTCTAAAGGTTTCAATATTTTATGGGCTCTGGCTAACTCAGCCGTGAGATTCAAGCTGCAGAGATTTAACTCTAATGTAAAATCATGAACGGATGAAAACTGGATGTCATAAGTAATACATCTACAAGAGCAGGATGCAGTTACCATTTTTAAAAGGGCTTTAAAAAGAAAACAACATTCTCTGTTCTGTCTTTATGCCCCAAAATGAAAAGCCCCTGAGCTATTGTACTAACACAGGGCCATCTTTTCTTGCCTGCTTTTCTTCAATTGCTGCTTAATTGTTGTGGTAGGCTGGAGTTATTTTTCCCCTCATAAGGTCCCCCCTCCACATGAAAGCCCCTAATGTCTGCATTCCATAGAAATGGGCACTATATGGTCCAGTGTGCATAGGCCAAATCCATTTCTTAGCAACTTCCTCTTTTTGTCTCAAAACTGATTTAAAACATTTGGAAAATCTGCCTATTCAGCTGAAGTGTTCTAGTGCATTCTTTCCTGGAAACAGGGGGGGTCACATGAGATCTGTCTGATGGACTTTTCTGCTGCAATCTATAGCCATTTCCCTCGAGCCCCACAGAGCCTGGCAGAGCAGAGGAGCTCTGTAATGGTTCCAATAACAATGTGTTCTTTGTGTGAAAGAATCCAGGAGGAAGAGCTGGGGTAGACTGGTCAGTAGCAAAAAGTCATCATTTTTGTTCTCATTTATTTCTTCATTATGTGTCTTAAACATATTTTTAAACAATAAATACACTTTTCTATTAAACACCACCTAAGCATGCAAAGAACAAATACAGAAAGTCTTATTTTTAAAAGGCTGTGGTCAACGTTAAGTATTAACCTGCTTCAAGTTAGACAGATGATGGCAGGAATTGCATTGCTTGTGTTTGTACTTGTAATAAACGAGAGATGGTTTCTAGACACAGCTTAATTCATCTGCTCAAAAATGTCACCTGATATGGTACATACATTGGAACAAAGCTATCTCTGCTAGTTCCAAAAATAGCACAAAATCAACACTGCACTAAGTAACTACAGAATTGCAGAAATGCAAGAGAACAAACATTTTGAGTGAAGTGCCCCTGTCCTTCAGGGAGCAAGTCTCTAGCCACCCAGGGCAAAAAGATGATTATGCAGGTCTTAGGAGCTCCAGGGACCCCATGATCTTCCTCAAGGGACTGTCTGTGTTTCATGTTGAAAGTTTCGGATCCACCTTTGCATCAATCAAACCCAGCTCCTCTTGTTCAGTAGAACTACATGCAACATAGAAAAGAATTCTTTCACATTAACTGATATCCTTGAAAGTAGTCATAAAATTTCCCCTTTGATTTTATATTTTGTAGGATAACACTAGCTTCTTTAGTGTACAAAATTAAGGGCCCTTCTCATTCATGTACTCACCAATGTCAATATTAAAAGTCCCAACGAGATGTGGCTTCAAATGAGTTATTGAATTAATATGCCTTAATAATATTTTAAATATTATATTATACATATTAATAGTCACTAATATAATTAATGCTACTTTATGATATATTAAAATTAAATCAAAATTAGAGGCCTTGGGCCTACTGAATTGGTATGATATATAGCTATACCTGTAGATGCCCATTGTTGGTATGGATGAAAAATGCAACTTATGTTAGGCTAGAAGGAGGATGAACTGGTATGGACTATCTAGAGGAAAATAGCTCTAGCTATTTTCACATATTCATGCATACTTTGATTTAATAATTAAACTTCTGAAAATTTGTCCTTAGAAAATAATTATGGATATGGTAAAGATTAAGTTTAAAATGACCATTGCTATTGCTAGTGTTATTCACAATAATGAACACTGAAAACAAACCAGCTTTTTAACCATGAATGGTAAAATCAGTTGCCAAATAGTCATTTCATAGAATATGTTGAAAGTATTAGAAAAAGTATGACACAAAACTATATGCACACACACTGCATAAAATCTATTTTGTAAAAAAAGAAAAGACTCTATGGAACATTTATCATGCACTTGCTACATGGGCTAAGCACCATGCTAACCATTTTACATATGGTAAGCACTTTATATAAGTTATTTAATTTAATATTCAAAACCTATCCATAGGTTACATATTATTATTATTATCATCATCATTATTTTATGGAAAGGAAAATTGAGGCTTAGATAACTGAAATAACTTTTCAATCAAGAAGGTAGTGGGCTGGGGATTTAGCTCAGTGGTTCTGGCACCTGCCTCACAAGCGCAAGGTCCTGAGTTCGATCCCCAGTACAAAAAAAAAAAAGAAGGTGGCAGTACAGGACTGAAAACCATGTTCACTTGATGACAGACAGAGGTGTGTGGTTTTTAACAGTATGAAACACTGTTTATGCAAACATTAAAAAGACTAGAATAATAATCCATTATATTAACACTTGGTATACATGTTAGGATTACTATTGGTTTTTCTTCTTTAATTTTCAAGATATCTAAAATAAGCATTCATAATTGAGGGGAAAGAAGCTATAATGTGGTACATTTCTCACCGACTCTCATTTACACACACATACACACACGAAATCAGGCATGTGCTCAAAATATAATCTGACTTTAAACACATATTTGTTTGACTTTCAGAAGGTTGGTCCTCACCATCCTCTCTGGCATGTATGCTCCTGTGAAGAAGCTCTGAAAGATCCTACTAAGTATAGAGGAGTTTCACTTCTTGCCTTTGATGGCCACATTAATTTTTCTTTCCTTGTCCAATTAACATAGTTTCATTAGAGACCTTTACTACGAAAGAGATGCTGTAGCCCTCAGTCTTGATTCACAAAACAAATCACTCTTACAAACTCATTCCTGTATTCAAGCCTTATTTATAACAGCTCAGAATGTGCGTGCAACCTTCCTGCTGAAAGTGAGCTGCATTTGCTCCTTGTTCTATACATTCATCCATCACTGGCAGTAAGTGCTTAACAACTGGATGCTTGCTGCAATTCTGGGGATGATGATGATGAGGAAGATGATACATGAGGTAGGCACAGCCATTGCTCATTCTGCCACAGTCATGTTACCTACAGCAAAATGCAGCATGAACTATTTTAACTTGAAAGGAAGTAGATGTATATAGTGGAAAGGTGTCACATTTATATCTCTACTCTTTCAGCGAACATTTATTGAACAAATACTATGTGTCATGCATTGTGCTAGATGTTGAATCTACAAAGATGAATAAGGCCTGGTTTCTGCCCTAGTGGTGTTCAGAGTCTAGAAGAGGAAAGAAACTGAAAATATTATCTGAGGCTTTACTGTGAAGGACCTTGTTAAGGAGTTTTGATTTTATCCCTTGGAGGAGAAAGACTTTAGATGTTTTCAAGTCAGGTTATGACATAATATAATAATGTGACTTGCTTATAGAAGATACACTCTTACTACCTCTAAAGTATAAAAAATGGAGCAGAATCCAAGATACCATGGAATAGTCCATAGAAGAAATGATACCAGTCTGAGGTAGGGCAATGGGGATACTGATATAATATGACTATTGACCTGACAAGTCTTCCTAACCAGCTGGATTGGAAGGGCCATGAGTATGTGCTCAGACAATGCAATATCTCTACAGTGCAAATCAGGTCACACCGTCCCGTTGTCCAAAACATTTCAATGCCTCCTGTTTTAATCAGAGTACAACCCAAGCTCCTTTGGGTTGTGACAGAGCCTGTTGTCCAAAATCCTTCTGCTCACCTCTCTGATGACTCTGCCTCTTCCTCCCTTGCCTCTTCCTTACTCTCTGCATCCACAGTACACTACATATGAGCTTGTGGTCCTTTCTATCTTCAGGGGTTTTTCACAGGCTGCTTTCAGCTCCTGGAACCCCGTGCCTTTCCTCTCACCCCCAGCCCCAGCCTGAGCCACTTCTGTCTGGCCTTCAGGTCTCTGCTTCACTATCTCCCCTGCTGCACAGTGCTCCCCTTGCTACTTCTCATCTCGGTCTTGGGCACCTCAGGTATCTATCCATGGGCCTGTGCAGTCACCCTCACTGCAGCACTTCATACACTGTCCTGCAATGGCCTGTGGACATTCTTCCTCAGTACTTTGCAGGCTCATCTTTGTTGCTTTTCAGTATCTAACAATGCCTGCCACATGATATCCCGTCTTTAAATGTCTGACGAATAAATAAATGTCCTTCAAGGTTTAGGAAAACATAAGCATGTGGCCAGGAAACACAGGCTTCATGATTTCTCTATATCCTGTCTGGGTGGAGTCTGCAAATGAGGTCAATGTTTAATCAATTGATCCACTAAGTGCCGTTAAACTATAGCTTCTCATTCAGAGTCAGAGATGAAAGAATACTGAAGTTAGAATTTTCCTCAGAAAAAGAGCAAGCCCTGATATTTCAAAGAGAAGATGCTTAGATGAAACATACCCATCTCCTGGTTGTACTGGCAGGTGGGATGTTATTAGCATCCCTGATAAGCAAGGAGTTAGAGCCCAAGGCTCTTCTCTCTCTCACACTCTCTCTCTCTCCCTCTCTTTCTCCCCCCTCCTCCCTTTCCTTCTCTCCCTTCCTCCATTTCTCCCTTCCTCCCTCTCTCCTCTTTCACTCTTTCTGTCTCTATGTGTCCCCACAATTTCCCCTGCTTAAGCAACAAACTTAAGAGAAGGGAAATGCAATTACACAGTGCCTGTTTAAAATTTAAGAGGACAAAAATGAGTTGAGGGTTATTTTTTCTTTTTGTAGGAAACAAATTAGCCCACAGTAGACTTGTGCCTGCAAGCAGCCCATTTAATTTGGTTATTTCCTATGCCTTGAGGCTAGCTTTTCCCCACTAATTCTGCCAGCTTCTTTCCATATCAGGGCTTATCTACTTGCTATATCCAGACTCATAAGACAAGTGAGAGTCCTAGTTGTATTTTATCTATTTAATCATCCCATTGCCTTATTCCAGAAAGAATCTAAGGTGATGAGTCATTTTTATAAGCACAGTTTCTCTCTTAATTGATGCCCAGTGGTTTCAGCCAGTGCTTACTAAAGTTTTCAAACTGCACTGTTGTTTATAGTTAAAAATACATTCATAAAATTCACATTTCTGATGTATTTGGTTTATTGTGGATATCAATCCTCCCCCAAACTTATTTCAAGTAAAATGCTTGGTTGTATTTCTGACATATAGGAAGGTACAAATAGGGGTCACTAGTGTTATTATTTTTTAATTATTAAATCTGATCTTTTATTAATTGGGACTTCAAATGATGCCTAACAAAATGCTTGTAGCTTAAATATAAGTATCAAGATTAAAATCTAGAGTGCCCCTGCTTAAGGCAGGTTTAGAGCCTCATCACCAGACAGCAAATGTTTGCAGTGCACTTAGACCTTGATGGTCTGTCTATCAGTGCTCTATCCCCAGGGAAGTCCAGAGGACTACTATCCAGGCCCCTGGGTGGCTTGGCACAAAAGAAAGAGCATGCACCTTGCAGCCAGAAGTCCTGAGTCTGCCACCAAAAATTCTGTAATACTCAGGAAAAATTATTTAATTTCTCTAAGTTTCCTCATCTATAAAATGGAAAACAATCTCATCCTTACAATGAGATACATAAAGCAATTATCCCTGTGCTGGTATATAGTAAATAACACTTATTAAAGTTTTAAGACTCCTTCTGAGCAGTACTGCAAAGCCATTCTAACTAATTAAAAGTCACACAAAACCCTGACAGAACATTAAAAGTGAATATTGGTACAATGTTAACAGTGAGTGTAATAAGGTCACTAAAGACTTCCAGGTGTATGCTGGAGATGAGAAATTTATATAAAATACATCCTTTTTGATATTTTTCCAATATCCTGGCAAGAAGAACCTTGGAGAAGAGGTATTGAGTATAAGAGTATAGTTCATTTAAACTCTGCGCTTGTGTCCGTCTTTGATCCTGGCTGTCTTTGGCCTTGTACAGTGGATGAGTCACAAGTGTATCCTGATTCTTCTATCCACTTGTACTCCAAGTTGGCCAAAGGGCTTGATGCTCAGCTGTAACCCCAATGCCTTCCACTACACCTTGTACAGAGAAGTATTCCACAAGTATTTGTTGAATTGCTGAATGAATAAATGATCTCTTCTTAGCCCAGACTGTCAGGGTGTTTGTTCTCAGCCAGAGGACCCAGCTCTCTTCATCTGCCATTCCTGGGAAATTTCTCACTTTCCATTTGATGATCAAAAAGGACATTCCCAAGGAAGGAACTATGGTTTGTGTGTGTGATCTATACATTGCTGAGTGAGGACTCTGACCAATTCTTCTGCAGCATCAAGATCCAGTCCATTTCTCTCTCTCTGCTAACAACAAAAACTATCAGACAACAACAACAACAAGAGTGGCTCAAGAAATAAACTGGTTGGGCTGGGGATTTAGCTCAGTGGTTCCGCCGCCTGTTGTGTAAGCACAAGGAAAGGTCCCGAGTTCGATCCCCGATACCAAAACAAAGAAAGAAAGAAAAAAGAAATAAACTGGTACCACAGATAGCCTTGTGAAGAGGTGGAGAAAGATGGCAACAATCTTTCTAATGTCAATTCAGAGAGAAATACCATTAGGGTTCTCTTTCACTCTTTCATCAAAGAAGAAAAGACTCTTTAGTAACAAAACCCAAAAACAACTACTACTGAGCATTTCAATTCCTGTTGAGAATTCCAGAAGACAGGTGCTGCTCAGCATGCCTTGCTATCCCCAAATTGGCAAGGCAGCTCTGCTGAAATGCTCAGAATGTTACCTGTCTCTGTAGACACATCATGACCAGTCCTGAGTTCTGGGCATCAGGGCTGTGTCCTTCTGGGTTTTACTATCATTTAGAAGTCATGTTTTCTGTTGTTTGTTCATTTGTTTGAGGTACTGGGCATTGAACACAGAGCCCTTACATGGAGCTACATCCCCAGCTCTTTTGTTATTTTTTATTTTGAGACAAGGTCTTGATAAGTCAGTAAGTTGCTTGGACTGGGCTCAAACGTATGATCTTGCTGCTTTGGCTTCCCTTGAGTATTTTTCCTTCCTTCCTTTCTCCTTCCTTCCTTCCTTCCTTCCT